>VNJQ01003022.1:0-319822 GCA_008042515.1 Drosophila truncata | reverse complement strand
CCCCCCCTTAAAAAGTTTCCTTTGGTTATTTATAGCTGTCGCTCGTTTGTTGTACGTATTTTCTTTTTTTAATAAGTTGTTTGTTGTTGCCTTGTCGCTAGGTTTATATTTTGCATAAATTATGTCGCCTCAGACCACACACCACACACCTCCCCCTCTTCTTTCCTTGATTTCAGTTTAAAGTTTAAAGTTTTAAAAGCAGTGACCAGTTGTAGATTTTCAGTGTATGCAATGTGTTTGTCTGCGTGTGTTTTATTAATGAGCTGCGCCAAATTAAGTTTAATGTGTGTGTGTTGTATATACATATATATATGTGTGTGTGGAATATATATATGTGTGTGCCTGTGTGTGTTTGCTGTGTGCGTATTGGTTGTGCCTGTGTTTGTGTATTTGTTTGCCTGCAAGTTTGCATGTTTTAAATGTGTTGCAAGCTGTCGTCGCTGCCTGACTCCTTTGCCTTGTCATTACACTTAAAAAAAACTTCAAAATACAAGCAAAAGAATTAAATTAATTTATTTAATTATAAATTGTATAAAAAAAATGCCCAAAATAATTTAAAAAGTAATAAAAAGATAGCAAAAATCTACAATATTTTACTTAAATAATTTCTTGTTCCTGTTTTAGCTTGTACAACTTTTCTATATTTTTCTATATAATATAAAATTTTTAAAAAATTTAATTTTAATAATTATAAATTATAGAAAACTTACTAAAATAATTAAAGAAGTAAAAAAAAGAAGCCAAAACCAACAGCCTTTAATTTAAATAATTTCTAATTCCCATTTTAGCTTGTAAAACTTTTCTATATTTTTTTGATATAAAATAAAATTTAAAAATACCAGGAAAATAATTAAATTTAATTAAAATCTAAATTATAATAATTATGAGAAATAAATACTAAAATATTTATAGAAATACTAAAAAATACTAAAATACTAAAAAAACTAAAATACTAAAAAAAAATACTAAAATACTAAAAAATACTAAAATACTAAAAAATACTAAAATACTAAAAAATACTAAAATACTAAAAAATACTAAAATACTGAAAAATACTAAATACTAATATATTTATAGAATTAATAAAGACGTAGGCAAAACACACAAACTTTAATTTAAATAATTCCCAGTTACCTTTTTAGCTTGTAAAACTTTTATAATTTTGTTTATATAAAAAAAGTTTTAAAATACCATTAAAATAATTAAATTTAATTAAAATCTAAATTATAATAATTATGAAATGTAAAAAAAACCCTAAAATAATTTAAAACGTAATAAAAAAGTAGCCAAAACCCACAACATTTAACTTAAATAATTCCCAGCTCCCTTTTTAGCTTGTAAACCTTTTCTATAACATTTTTGTTTTTATTATAATATTTTTTTTAAGTGCATTGCAGACTCCACAACCATCCTTTTTGCTGTCCATCTCCGTTTGACATTTATCATTTATAATTGTTTTGACTGTGGCAAAAGGGACTTTTCGCGTTCCGAATTTGTGACCAAAAAAGGCGGGCGGGCGCTGGCGCTGGCGGTTTTTTTGGTCATGAAGCGATGAAGAGCAGAGGAGCATCAAAAAGGACGAAGGAAGGCAAGAAGCTAGTAGAGTCAAGGCAACGTAAAGGATTCCATGTAACGGTTTGCTTTGTGCATAAACACATACACACATACAAATATATATATTTTGACATTTTGACATGCATTAAATCAGTCAAGCGTAAGCCACGTTTGAGCTCCTCCTCCTTTTGACTGCAAGCTCAGCTGCCTCTTTGCCCACACACCCCACACACACCACACACATACTATATCTTGGCGGGAAAATGCGGAAAAGCGGTAACCACAGCAGCCATGTATTTAAATGCACACTTCAATTTTTTTTTTCGAATGCATTTCGAGAGGCAAGAGCCAGGATTTCGAGTGCCACTGAACAGGCACGATATTCCCATTATATTGGGAAATATTCTATATATAAGTATATATACTGTATGTACTTGCACTCTTCTTACTATTAATGATGTCAAATCGCCCGAAGGGGCCCATTGAATCGAGTTGAAGAGGCTTTGCTCCTTGACTCTTTATGGTTTTTCGTCTAGCTTTGATCCAAAATTGATTTGACTTGATTTCATGTCCTTTACTATTATTTCTACAAATTTGAAGCTATTTTCTAACTTTTTTGAAGATAGTTTTCTATTAATAAATAAATTCAAAAATTAATAAAATACTTATAGTAAAACCTTTATTGAATTTAAACATTTTCTTATCGGAATATCCTCACAAACTTGTAAACTTGTAAAATAATCTTAAGAAAGCATTGAAAATTACAAGTTTATCGGTAGAAAATATCTTAATATCGAAAAATATCGCTTTAAACGCTTTAAAATATCGATATTAGTATCGATATTTAATCGAAAATGATTGAATATTATATATTATAAATAGAAATTTTGCTTATAATAATTTTGTTTTATATTCTGTTTTATTTTCTGTTTATTATATTGAATTATAGATTTATTGCACATAGAATGCAATTTTAAAATATCGATATTTATTTCTATCAATCTATCGATTTATTGAGCTTTTTTGGCATCCCTATACGATAATTCGTTTGTACATTAATTCCTTTGTTCATTAATATCTATTAATCTATCTATTAAATTTTTAAAATTTAACTACGTCCCCCTAAGACCCACACAAATCAGTACAAAAATTTGTATAGCCTTGAAGATCTCAAGAAATTATATATATGTATAAAGATTTAGATACATATATGTATATAGATGTCTTTAGATACACAATCTAAGGTTAACTTTCCATGTTATTGCCATAATTTCAAGACAGAACCTTAAGTAAGCAGGATTGATACCATTTTGGGTCAAGTTCAGTTAACTGCCTTATCTCGCCTTTTGGCTCAAGGAGATTTACTATCTCAACATACTTACTATGTCTATATCTTTCCCTTGGAAATTCCCTTCCCCAACCCCAACCCTAATCCTTGTTGTTGGATTCACAACGCATTTGCCTGGCGCTACGGAATTCCGGAATTTATGGGTCCCCGACAGACGCAGATTTTGGCGCTGGAAGGCAGGCAGGCAACAAAACAGTTTACGGAAATTTATGTGGCCAGAAATTTGCACATGTTAATTGCTACAAAACAGCAAAGGGGACGCAGGGGGGGAGAGAACAGAGAGGTACGGAGATGGATGCCAGGGATGCTACTGGAACGACTCCATAACTAACGTTATGCCCAAGGTCCGCTGATGTCCGTCCATTCGCCGTTGACGGCGAGCCATAAAATTTATGGATAAATTATCAAATTTATTTATTTTGCGTTCGTTCTTGGTTTGTGTTTACTTTCACAGATTTCTTTTACAAAATTTTTTAGCTGCAACAATTTTTCATAATTTTGCCGCTGGCATAAATCAACGATATGACGAAGAGAGAGAGGGGCAAGGCGGAGGCACCGGCACGGGCACAGGCACATCGTTCTAGTCATTTGTTTTGGGGCAACAGTTTTGCAGTCACCGCACGCAGGCGAAGGCGACACAGTTTCCTTCAGCTTTCTCCTGCTTCCCCTCCCCCTTACCGCTTTTATTATTATTTTTTTCCTGCCAACAAAAGCAGGCAAGGACCCAGAAGGAAATATGGCCAAAAGGGGCGAGTGGGAGTGTAGATGTGGGTGTGGGCACTCGAAAAAATGGGTATTAAAATTTATAACAATTAAAGTGTATTTTTTAATAACAAAAAAGGTTATTTAAAGAAAAGCTTCCAATATTTCAGAAGAAAAAATCTGGATATTTTCTTTAAAAATTATTTTTCACAATATATTTTGGAAAATATTAATATTATTGGAATTTGTATGTAAAATTCCAAATTCTAGATTCAAAACCCATATTTCCAACAGAAAAAGAACTAAAAAAACATCCAATCAACAAGTTGCAAGGACACAATAAGCCTTTTATGGCTTAGTAAGGTCACACTGAAACCTATTTGCCTTAGGATTTAGGGATGACAAATTGTTTCTATAGGTTCAAGATGAAAAATTATCCTCCGAAATTATTATGAAATTTTTTAGAATATATTTCTATTTAAAAAGATAAGTAAACCCATATTTCCAGCAGAAAAAGAGCTAAAAAACATCCAATCAACAAGTTGTACGGACACAAAAAGCCTTTAATAGCTAAGCAAGGTCACACTGAAATCTATTTGCTTTAGGATTTAAGGATAACAAATTTCTTCTATAGGTTTAAGAAGAATTCAATTGAATTATGATTTTTTTTAGAATATATTTCTATTTAAAATGAAAAATAAACCTTATAAAGCTAATTTTCTTGCAGTGTCTACGCTTGGAATGTAAGCGAGCTTGAGCGACGATGTCTGGCACAATTACGACAGCAGCAACAACAACAATAATAACAATAAGAACAACAATAACACCCCGTCGGTCGTCGTTCTCGTTGTCGGTTATTACCGTTACTCTTTGGCGTCTTTAATTAAGGCGTGGGCAGGGCGGTGCAGGGGCAGTTGTGGGCGTGGGCCAAACAACAATAACAAAAACAAAAAAACATTATATATATTTCTTTAATTTGTTTGTAATTAATAATGCTGAGGTTTGGCTTTCGTTGCATCACAATGGACATTGGGTCACACTGACGGAATGCAATAAAGGCTTGGTCACACTGGAAGAAAGTGGAATAAGGAAGCGGAAATGCAGTTTGTGATTTACCTATAGCTTTTTTCAAGCAAATATTTTCTTTATTTACACTTATTATGAATTTTGCCATAAAAATAATTTTTAAAATCCATAAATATTACTTTTAAAATTAAAATTAAAGTTTTTAATATGCCTTTGAAATTATAACTTTTATTTGGACTAGAAAAGGATTTAATTTATGCAAAAAAAATATTTAAAGCCATTTTTAATATAAACAAATTGGGAATTTTAATTTCACACCAAAAATAAGCTTAAAATCATTTTACTTGATTTATAAATAAGCTTATAATCCTTTTAATTAATTAATTAATTAATTTATATATTAATTATTTAATTTATTATTATATTTATTATAAAACTTCCCCACTCACCTGATGCTTGGCCCCCCGAACTTTTCCGGAGCTGCCAACTGTTGCCAAAAATTCACTGTCCGCCTTTTTTTCAGGATTTTTAACCACGAATCACGATTGAATTTGTTTTTGTTTATAAGTCCACCACCCAAGGATTTAACGGAACGCGATCCAAGCCCAAAATTCGTTACCCGCACTGAGAAACAGCCGCTAGTTTTGTTGTTGTTGTTGTTGTTGACGATACTCCATAAGGAGAAACTCGGGCAAAAGCTGGCGGCGGCCGCGTTGCCGCGTGCACGTGGTGTTGGCCACCGTGCGGGCCATGGCTCCAAAAAGAGGTCCTTACGCGACCGGGGAACACGGGACCAGCAGATCCAATATCTTCGCTGGCACGGGGCACGTTGGCACTTGCAAATTCACTCACAAAAAATAAAGGCAGAAACAAAAACGGCAGCGGCTGTTAAACAACGCACACACACAAAACACACGAAATTTGGCAAATCGCGAATAGGCTGGAATTTAACTAACTTGCTTAACGCACGCGGTGTCACCAAGTCTTGGCTTTTTTTCACCTCACTTGGGGGCTTTCGTCCGCGCAGGAACCGTGTGGCTTGGAAATTTGTAAACAACTAAAAGTCCTTTTTACAATCGGAAAATCACAGTGTGCCCGCCGGTCGTTTGGCTTTAATTGCCGAAAAGCCCTCAAAATTAATCGGCTGAAACCTATCGTTATCTTTATGCTTCCCGCCAACATCGATTTGAATTTGCTTATAAGATAACTGAAAAGGACAACCATACATTTAACTGAAAAGCAACTGGAAACATTTTAAAATATTCCTAAATTGATGCAAGTTAAAGTTTTTGACCAGAAACCTCATAAAATTATTAATTACTATATGTGGCTACTGTCACACACTGAAACTTGCTATAAAACGAAAAGGTGGCGAACTTGGCTAAAATATATTCAATTAATATCGATAACAGGGTACTCATGCTGGTAGTGTAGCCACACCTTCTTACAGGTTTTTAGAAATACTGAAGCCACGGAGACACTTTTGTAACGATTATTCAAATAATTATTAATTATTATTACTACCCCAGTAATTCCTGTATGATTAAAGTAAAAAATGTATCTTTAAATTAAATTAAATTCTAACTGAAGTTGTTTTGAGTTGCATTTATTTTTCCTTTTCCCTTCAAAAAATTTAAAAAAAATACCCAGAAATATTTCCACTAACCAAACTCATTCGTAAACCCATTAACCTATAAAGAGTATATAAATATAAAAACAAATCCTTACCTTAAAAAAACAGCTTAATCTGGCTGTTAGTTGAAATTTATTTTGGAAATCATGATCAATTTAGACCATTCTCCCTTCTTACTATGGTCACACTGGCCGGCTCTGAAAAAAAGGACATTCTACAGGCACAGACACGCACTCGTTTCAAGTTTGGCTACGATTTATTCTTTTTTGCTTTTCCGAATACACTTTGCAATGGCAATCAATGAATGAATGAATGAACGAACCCTTATACAGCCTCCAGCCTCCTCAGACTCCACACTGGGAGGTGGTTCAGGGCAATAACTACTCTAAATATTAAATATTATTTATTGTTCTGTTTTTTTTTTATTGAGTTTTTTTCAGATGTTTTTTTGTTGGTTTCTTTACACTTGTTTTTTGTATTGTATTTCTCGTTTTTTGTTGTGTTTGTTTGTTTGCATAATAAATTATAGTTAAATTAAACGTAAAATGTTATCAAGTTAGTAATTTTTTTTAAGGGTTCTTAGGCGGGGGGGAGTTTTGGGGGAAGTGGCGAAGGTGCTGGTGGTGGGTGGGCTTTGTCCAGGGGGGGTTTTAGGTTAGGTTTATGTTAGGTCAGTTAGTTGGTCAGCAAAGAAGTAAAAGTAAATAAAGAGGAGGAATAAGAGGGAGTGGATAGTGGGAGAAGGAGTAGGGAAATGCTAAACATAAACAATAGGCGCAAACATATTTCTCTCTCTTTCTCTTTCTCGGCCTGTTTGTTCCTCTCCTTCATATAAATATATATAGCCAATCGTATATATAGCTTATACAATTAATTAAGTGGTTTTCTGGCTTGTTTTTTAGTTTTTTAGTTACATTATTTTACTACTAAAAATAAGTTTCGGCCTTATTTCCAACTTATTGTTTTGCTGTTGCAGTTTTCTTCTGGTTTTTGTTTTGTTTTGTTTTTTTCCTATTGGTTCGTATTTGGTTGCTGTTTCTTCAACTCTCAATATCAGCGTCGTCATCATCCAATATCTCGCTCGCTCGCTCTCTCTCTCTATATTCCTCGTCTCTCGTCTCATTACAAATCTACTGCTGCTTCTCCATTTGGGGTTTCTTCTCCAGCTCCAGCGGCGGACACCAGATCCCCTCTCTCTCTCTCTTCCCCCCCTTCGTTAGCGCCTTCTTCTTCTTCGTCTTCTTTACTTCTGTACCATCTTGACCAGCAGATCGGTGGAGAAGGACTTGGGACGCTCAATGGGCAGACCCAAAGCACGATCCCACACCAGAGAGGCCAAAACACCAAGGGCACGCGACACACCAAACAGCACCGTGTAGTAATTCATCTCCTTCATGCCATAGTACTGCAACAGGACACCGGAATGGGCATCTACATTGGGCCAGGGGTTCTTCACCTTGCCGGTCTCGGTAAGAATTGGTGGCACCACCTTGTAGATCTTCGACACCAGCTGGAATAGCTCATCGTCGGGCAGATGCTTCAGGGCGAACTCACGCTGGCAGGTATACCGGGGATCGGTCTTACGGAGCACAGCATGACCATAACCGGGCACCACTTGTCCCGACTTGAGGGTCTTCCAAATGTATTCCTTCAACTGCTCCTCCGAGGGATTATTACCAGCCTCCTTTTGCAGCTTACGCAGCCAAACGAGCACCTCTTGATTGGCCAGACCATGCAGGGGACCAGCCAGACCATTCATGCCAGCGGCAAAGGACAGGTAAGGATCACTGAGGGCAGAGCCAACCAAATGAACCGTATGGGCAGAGACATTGCCACCCTCGTGATCACTGTGAATGGTCAAATAGAGACGCATCAGCTCGGTGAACTGGGCATTGTCATAGCCAAGCATCTTGACAAAGTTAGCAGACCAATCCAGGCTCGAGTCAATCGAACGAGAACCCTTGCCGCCACGATAGGTATTGCAATAAATGGTAGCAGCCACCACAGGCAGCTTGGCAATCAGATCCATGCTATCCTCATAGACATATTCCCAGTACTTGCTCTTGTGCACACCATCGGAATAGGCCTTAGCGAACTTGCTGTCATGATTCAATGCCGTGACGGCGGCAGCAAATTGCGACATGGGATGCAGGGTGGTCGGCATGTTGTTAAGCATCGTCACCACATGTTGGGGGAGAGCTGCACGCTCAGCCCATTCCCGGGAGAGCTGTTGCACCTGAGATTTGGTGGGCACCTCACCGGTAAGCAGCAGCCAGAAAAGACCCTCGGGCAGGGGCTCAGTGCCACCATCGGCAGCGGGCAAAACCTTCTGGCACTCGGGTATGGAGAGGCCACGGAAACGAATACCCTCATCGGCATCCAGCACCGAGGTCTCGGTGACCAAAGCCTTAATGCCACGCATACCGCCATACATCATATCAATGGTGGTCTCGCCCATTTTGGTTGCTCCATGCTGCTTCCGGAAGTTCTTCACGCGCTCCTGCTCCTGCGGCACCTTGGCGGCGAGCACGTCGCGCAGGCTGCGTCCATCGGCGGCAATCAGGCGGACATAGGCTCCCACATTGGGCAGTTTCTGGAAAAAAAAGAGCAAATTAAAGGGGAATTATTGTCAAGAATTTATTGATTTGTAGATTTTTTGCTTAAATCTTCTTAGGAAATCTTTTTAGAAAAGTTTTTAGGACTTTTCTGGGTTAAAAATGGGAGTTATTGGGATTAAAAAGGGAAATTATTGGTAAGAATTCATAGATTTGTATATTTTCCCATTAAATCTTCTTAGAAAATCATTTTAAAAAAGTTTTTAGGAATCTTCTTGGTTAAAAATGGGTATTATTGGGATGAAAAGGTGATAAAAAGGGAAATTATTGGTAAGAATTCATAGATTTCTTTAATTTCCCATTAAATCTTCTTAGAAAATCTTTTTAGAAAAGTTTTTAGGACTCTTCTTGGTTAAAAATGGGTATTATTGGGATGAAAAGGTGATAAAAAGGGAAATTATTGGGATGAAAAGGTGATAAAAAGGGAAATTATTGGTAAGAATTCATAGATTTGTATATTTTCCCATTAAATCTACTTAGAAAATCATCTCTTACAAGTTTTTAGGACTCTTCTGCTCTTGAAATCTTTCAAATTCTTGAAGAACTTCATAAAAATGGATAGCTCACATTAAGAATCCTTGCTAATTCGCTAATATCTGAACAGTTGACAGCTAACAAGGACATTCGTTCAATGTTATCAATAGCCAATCGCTTGAGTTTCAAGTGCAAGGCAAAAAAACACACATATGAGCAAATATGTACAACACAGGCATGTGTTTACCCCCATTTTATGACTCAGGGAACAGTGGTTATGTGTCAACGAACTAGTTAACCAGGGGAGGGGAGTTTTCTTCTCCATAATTCAATTTAAGGAGGTTCACTGAACTGTCTCTCTCTTTTCCTCAACACCTGAACCAATCCTGGAGTTATTTTGGGTTTTTTTCAAAAGACAAATACAGAAAATAAATAAATTATTGAAGTGATGTGGAAACAAGGGGGTTTTTTCAAGTATTAAGATATAAAAATATATGAAAAGTGTGTTTAAAATACAAGAAAAAATTTTTAAAGCAAAGTTCAGGCATAAATTATATATTTTTTTAAAAGATTTTTCAATTTTATAGCATAAAAAAATTAAAAAGAAAATCTAATTAAATAAAGAAAAAATATATTGAATAAAAATAATTCGAAAAAATATTAATTAATTATAGAAAAAGGATTTTATCTAAAGCTTGCTTATGAAAGCTCTTAAAAAGTGAAGAAAATGTCTAGATTGACTTGTCTGGTGATGTCTAGTCAAGCAATAAATTTTCTAACCCGAATAAAATCTTAAAATTGTTAAAATTGTTATGGGAAAAATTTTATAAAAATAGTTTTTAATAAAAAACAGTGGATAATTGGCATATAAAATATATAGTTTATATTTTTAACTTCTCCCCCTCTTTTAGCACGCCTCTGGCTGATCTTTGCCACGCGTTGGCATTGTGTCACACAAAAAAAAATAAAAAACAAAACGATATGGAAATGGAATTCCGAGCTCGCGATTCCAATTCCCATTCCGAATCCGAATCCGCGCAAAGTGCGATTTTATATTTGATTGACAGCCCACAGTCGCAGTCGCAGTCACAGCCCCAGAGTTTTTCTTTTTCTTTTATTTTTATTTTTGTTTTCTTTTTCTGGTTTCTGTGTTGTTCCGTTTTCTGTGTTTTTTTCTGTGGGTCAACAAATTCAATTAACCAAGTGAACTTGTGGCGCCTGCCTGCAAAATTGAATTGCATGATTTGCGCAATGATTTGTGACACACAAACCGGTTTTTGAGCGGGGAGAACCACATCCCCCTCCATCATCTCCATCATCATCATCCCCGAAATTCATTGATAAATCGTTTTGGACCGATCAACGTGCATATTAATTACCGATAATAGCAGTCGGGGAGTAAAAAAAGGAACACAAGAACGGGTTGAAGTCAAGATCTGGTCGGTTGGCAACCGCAAAAGCCGCTTACCACAACTTTTGGCACTCAAAAAAATAAATTAACAGCATTTTAAGGCAAAATATTTATAGTTATACAAATAAAATAAACAAAATTCCTTTAAATAATTACTAAATATACGAATTTTAGTTAATTTTTCTATTTTTTGCTTTAGAAATTCCTTAAAATATGAAAATAATATGTATAATACATAACAGCTACTTGATTCCTATGAAAACATTTTTAAATATACATTTTTGGGAATTTATTTCATGTTTAAAAAGATTTTATTATATTTTAAAATATATTTTATGTTTAAAAATATTTTATTATATTTCAAAATATATTTTTTATATTATAAAATGTATAAATATATAAAAAATATATTTTATTACATTATAAATACATAATATATATAAAAATATATTTTATACAACAAAAAATAAATAAATAAAACAAAAAAATACTAAAAATCCCAAACATTTCTAGTTATAACTTCAACAGAATTTATTTCCCTTTAAATTTAGTGCAAAAAATCTCTTCTATTTAAATTCCTTGGCATTTTTTAATAGATTTTTTTCATAGTGTAACTTAAGCCTGCAATTGGAAATCCAAACCAACCAGCAAAGCGTCGTTTTGTTACGCGGTCTCATAAAAAACAAAAAATAAAACAAAATATAAAATAAAAAAGAAAACCAAGAAATTACTAATTGAGACGTCAATTGTGCGGTTTAATAAGAGAAAGGCTTGCATAACACTCAGACTTTTAAACACTTCACGCACAGTCTAAGCTTCATTTTCGGTATTATTTCTTAAATATTTCGCATAGGCCTCTTTTTCAAGTTCGAATACATTTAAATATATACATAGAAAAAATTTCAAAAAGCTAGCTCTCATTATCATTATCTCTGGCGCTGGAGGCGCCCCGTTCATCTGCTGATAAGAAAAACCCCGGACTATGGCAAATGAAATTCAAGGTCTCACGCGCCGGCAATTATCGCATGTCTAACTAAGTCTGGCGCGGGGAAAAATTGTCATCAAGGAAGGCGGCTACGACGATTGGAGTCGCGTGTGTGTGCCGCCGCCAAAAGACCCTCTCAACCAGACGACTGACTTCCTTTCAAGCGTTCCCCGAGAGCACATCTCTCATCCGATCGGATCAGATTATACAATCGTTGAGAGGAGAGCTTTTCTAGCTTTTAGCGAACCTTGGAGTGTGCGGAAAAGTCTGGGAAAGCACAGGCAGAGTTGTCATCGAGGTGAGCCGCCAGTGACCCCGTCTCAATGGGAATCGAATGTTCTCACCCTCGGAATACAGTGATTTTTGGCTAAAAATTAACTCTTTTTTGAAGTAGAAAGCTTAAAAGTTAGGAATTTTTAAGAATAAAAATAGTTACGTTTAGTTTTTTGTGGTATTTATAATGCTTTTGACTTCATCTTGTAGCTCTTAAATAAAAATATTGAAAAAATTAACCATAAAGTGAAAGATTTTATAATTATAATATTTGATATATAATTTTTAATTATTTCTTTTATTTTGTATTATTTTTAAATGATTAATTTAAAAAATTAAAGAAAATCTCAAAAATTATCAATAAATCTAAAAAGAATGTATTTCTTATAATTCCCAACTGCTTTTTTGGCAGGGGTTTTTAAAAGCATTTATGCCTTGATAATTAATTTTAAAAATTTAAGAAAATCTAGAAAATTACCAATAAATATAAAAAATTGAATTTCTTTTAATTATCAACTTTTTTTGAATAATTTTTAGATCTTTATCAAGGTAAATTAATGACTTTTTGGTACTTTTCAGATACATATACATTTTAAAGTTTCTACAATTAATTAAAAAATCTTGAAAAATCTCAATAATTAACAATAAATCTCAAAATTGAACTTCCAATACTATACTTCCTTCCCAACTGCTTTTTTGGGCCAAATTTTTAAGCAATTTCAATATAAAATTGTATTTATAACAAATTAACATTTTTTACCACTTTTTTTATACCTTTTAGTTATAAATAAAGGTACTAATTTCTCTAATAAATAATAACAAATGAATTTTATATAATAAAAGCCTTCATGGCCCAGTAAACCCTGTAAAACAATTACAGCTTTCGGTTTTTTTTGTTTGGCATTTAAAATGATCATCACGAAAACTGTTTGATCTTGATCTTTAATGATGGTGGTGATGGTTATAGCTATGTATATAGAAATCTATGAATATATATCCATGAATACATAGACATAGACAAAAACTTAGAACCTTGGATTGTTCTCCTTGCCTAGCGTGACGTTTTCAATTTGGCTTGGATGATGATGATGATTTCTGTTATTAGAGAACAGTCAGTCCTCCAGTCAGTCAGTCACTCAATTCTCAAATAATTGCAGTTTTACCCCTCAACTCTGTCCGAGTTAAACGTCTTAATTAAGTTTAGTGTTTAGCAATGCCCTCCTCTTCACCTCTCTGCCTCATTTGTGTCTCTCACACCGAAAGTAAACACACATCGTATAATCGTCTCGCATTGAAAGTACCGCGTGACGTAATCCTCCGAGTCCGAGAGTAGGTTTTATATGGAATCGGTTCAGTTGAGATGGGATTTTTTTGTGAAACTGTTGCCGGGTGGCTATAATTTGTATCTTTGGTAAATTTTACAATACTGACTCAGTCAGAAAGTCGGGAAATCACAAAAACTAAGGGGTTTTAACCAGAAAAGTCAGAAGAAATGATAAAGATAAGGCTAAAAATGTATTATCCTCATAAAAGAGTTATTGTATTACCTAAAATCTGTGACTCAAAAGCAAAACCAAGGTATTATGCCATCGATAAGAAAATATAATGTCACAAGCTAATATATAATATATATCAACGATTGTATAACATCGTTTGTAAACACACAACACTTCATGATCTTTATCTACTGTTTAGCAGATGTCACTAATTCCTCTAATTCTTGCTAATGTTTTGCCACATCAATCACTACTCGCGTCGAGCTCTAAATACAGATACATTTTTGTATCTTTTAAGCTGAGCATTTATTCTCTTATCGGAGTACAAATTTTTGCCAGTTGCGCATTGCGAAATTCCACTCCCTAAATATAAACACAAATATATATATTTGTATTAACTGAAAGAAAAAAGAGTGAGGGGTAAGAGGTAAAAGCTGATTGAGTTAACACCTTTATTTTCGCAGCAGGGGGGGCTTTGCGTGTCCCCGGTTAGCCGCTATCAGCGATATGGCGACGTCGTTGTCTACCGATCATGTGCCCAGCAGCAAATTTGTCACGCTTATCAGCCCCACCAGATAGACGCGGGTCTATAGCTATGTACATACAAACAAATATAATATATAAACATATAAACATATAGATGCGTATATATATTCCATATAATATAAATAACACATAGTTGTGTGGCCAAAGAACAAGGCACGAGCTAATAATTATCAGAGGACTGCAAGCCTATTTAATATTTCCTTATTGCTTTTGATTATAATCAAAAAAAAAAGAAACCAAAGCAGGTAAAATTTAAATATTTAGTTATATTTTGGAAATTATTTGGAAATCGGCTTTAATTGAGATAAAATGACTTTTTTAATTCTACAAATTCGTTTTAAAATGTTCTATAATATTTTAGGTAATTATTAATGATTTTTTTAAAAGGTTTTAGCATCAAATTGTATAAGTTTATTATAGCCAATTATATAAATTATAAAAAAAATATTAACGATGACCTATACGTGGTTTTTTGTCACTCTAGAATTTATCTTAATGTTTATATTGATGCAAAATATTATATGGTATATTATACAGTATATGCAGTATATAAATGATATTATACAGTATCTTATACGGTATATTAAACGGTTTATACAGTATATAAAGTATATAATACAGTATATACAGTATATAAAGTATATTATACAGTATATGCAGTATATTAATCAGCATATACAGTATATAAAGTATATTATATTATACAGTATATTAAATATATTATACAGTAACTTATACAGTATATTAAACAGTATCTTATACAGTATTTTAAGCAGTATCTTATACAGTATATTATACAGTTTTATTTACCATTTATATCATAAAAAATTAAGGCAAATAAATTCTATATTTTAATGTATAAATCCTATAAGCTTATTAATTTTATTTACAACCTTTACTAATAAACATTATGACAGAATTTTTTTATATTAGACTTGGGGGCCCCCCTGCTCACATGATCCCCACTAATATGATTAAAAACCCCATTGAAACGATGATTTCGGGCATTTTTCTTTATCTCGAAAGCCTCAAAATTTCCATGACGCCTGCCGCTGCCCCCTTATCTAATACTAGGCCCAGCCAAGAGCATAATATTTCAAGTTCTGGTAAAAAGAACAAAAAAAATGGTAATGGTAATCCCGTCGCATGCCCAACAGGTGGAAATTGTGTCCACTTGAGCTTTGCTCAGGCAGCCAATAAAATCTCGATTAAGATTTAGATTTCTCTAATCAGGCTAAGAAATATATAAGTATAAAGAGGGCTGTGAGGCCGGCCGTAAAATTTAATGTTCGGTGTTAGCACGTATCAATTATGCATTTGCTGCTGTTCTCTTATGCAATCGCTTGATCAGCTGTTAATGTTAGTTTTCTTTTTTTTTTGCATGCCCTCTCTTTCTCACTCTCTCTTTTTTTCTCTCTCTCTCTTGGTGGCCACTCTCTTTATTTGGCCTTTTTCTTGTGTTCTTGTTGTTGTTGGCAAAAAAAAAGGGCCGTGGGCGTTACGTAAGCATCGTCACGAATTGTGACGTATTAGCGAAGGGGCGATAAAATATTTCGCGTGTTTGCCATTTCGTCAAGCTACGTCAATAGCAACAAAGAAAAACCAGAACAACAAATAAAATAAATAAATATATTTGCTATGTTTTCTTTGCTAATTTCTTGAAAATGAAATATTTACCAAAAAAAAATAAGAGAAGCTTTTTCAATGAAAAATTAACCAAAAGACAGAGAAACAACAAACAAATTATGATAATTGCCAAATACTGCTTGCAGTTTAACATTTACAGCAATTATTTATAGGAAAATAACACACACACACATACAAATTTACATAAATAAAAACGTCGACGACGTCAACGCTCTTTTTCGGCTTTTGGCAAACCGCCAAAGAACAAGAATTGGGGAGTGTGCATAACATTTGGCAAGTGTCAAGAGGATATACACGGGAAAAAATTACAATGAAATGTCATACACAAAAAAAAACAAAAAAACAAACAAAAAATACTCAAAAACAAAACAATATATGAAAATCCACATGAAATTTCCATTTTTCATTATTATTTTAATTGTTTTGTAATATCTATTAATTAATTAATCAACATTTTGTAGCAGTGTAATTATTACTCAACAAAAGCCGAAAAATGCTCTCTCGCGCCCTTTTACTCTCTCGCCGGATTCGTAAGTCTCTCTCTCTCTCTCTGTCTCTCTCTCGCTTCGCTCTCTTGCTCCAAAAAGGAGGCTCGTCCTGCAGGCCCTTTTTCGCGCGTGTATGTATGTGTGTGTGTATGAAAGAAGGCCACGGATTTGTATGGATATTGATTTTTCAAATTTTCTTTTCTTTATTTTTGCCGTTATGCAATCGGCAAAACTGCCGCCCCAAAAACGGTAAACCAACAGATATGTACATATGTATGCAAATATGCACCGCCGGTCGGTTGGTAGTGGGTGGGTGGGTGCTCCTTCTTTTGCTTTAAGGTCATTCGGCGGACACATCTTTTGTGAGAAAGAGAGAGCATAAAATGTTCTTTCCTTTTTTTTGGCAACAACAACACGTGACACGCGTGGGATACGGAACGCAAGAGAAAAGCAGACAGAGAGAGAGAGAGAAAAGAGAGGGGGAGACTGGAGAGAGCATAAGTGGCTACCTGGGTGAGAGGGACAACGCCGTGGCATTTGTTGTTGTTGTTGTTGTTCTTCTTCTTCTTCTTCCCTTTTGTAATCTTACAAGAATTTCTGGTAAGCCGGACTTGTGGAAATTTACCAACAAATAAAAAAACGAGCCAAGAATCCAAATGCCAAGCAAATGAGTTCGTTAAACTCAAACGAACGAAAAGAAAAAAAAAAAGTTTTATTTTTATTCAGCGCAGCGCGAGGAATTCGCCGTTGCCAAAATAGCCAAGCGAATTTCGTTTCATTTTGCTTTTAGCGATTATGTAATGTATTAGATAGAACATACTAACACACTCGCACACTTATCAGCGGGCCAACAACAACAGCAACCACAACAGAAACAATAAAACAGCGAATAAAGTTTCTTAATCGCAAGCACATGGCTGAAATTCTTTTTTTTTTTTGTAGCGTGACGTGTAGAGTTTGCAGACTCCGTCAATGTGTATGTGTGTGTGTGTATAAGAGCGGCTTGAAACAGAGTATAGGATAAGCGAGGAAGAAGATGGTAACAACAAAAACGACGACGACGACACACTTTACAGTTAGCTGGAAGCTGGAAACTGGAACAAGCGCGAAGGGAGGATAATAATAATATTGAAAAAAACCCCAACCCCAACCCCCAAAAGGGAACCCGGAAAAACGCAAAACGGAATAACTAACTCACCTGTGCCTCGGCCAATTTGCGTGCGGAAATGCGATAGAGCGACATGGTAATACGATTACGAATGCGGCTCTTTTTTTGGGAGGAGAAGAAAGAAGCGTTAACACTTTCGCCTGGCGGAAAACCTCTCGCACTGACACACACACACAGAAAAAAATTGCCTTTCCCCCAGTGAAGAGTCGACTTGCTTTTAGGAAGTGTTCTTTTTTTCTTGGCCTGAGCGAAAGATTTCTTTCTCTTTAGCAGCTGCGCGGCAACTGAATGGGCCCGCCAATCTCGTCGTGTGGTTGTCGCGCCGCGCGCGCTAGCCCGAAACGCCCGCAAGCCGCCCGGTAGCTGCGCCCCGGTATTTTGGCTCTGCCCGCGCTCTGTTCACACACACACGCTGCCTGCTGCTGCTGCTGCCGCTGACGAGTGGGCAACGTTGGCGGCCGCCCACGCACCTTAGCTGGGCGCTTAAATTCGAATTAAGCACTTACCTGTGTTTGCTGTTGAATGCTTTGTGGCACTGCTTCGGGTTGTGGCGCCGGTTCTGCTGTGGATTTCGGTTCAGTGGCGGCTACATCCTTCTTCGACAGCAGGCGATGCAATGCAAAGCCCTTATTCCAGATGGACTTCTTGGCAAAGGTGCGACGCGAACACTGGAGCTGCAGCGACCAATAGGCGCTCAGAATGCGTTGCGAATTCATTTTGTATTTTAAAAATAAAACTAATTGTATATTTCGTTGCAAGTGGGGAAAATCTAGAGAAGAGCTAATAATTTAGACGTTCTTGGCAGGTTGAAAGTCGATTGGAATGTATTATCGAACAATCTGGCAGCTTGGTATTTTTTGGTGAATTTTAAGGCCCTGCCACCTGGTCACACTCTGTGGAGTGTTATGCAAAACTAACACTTTGACAGGCAACAATTTCCCATATTCTTTTCTTTTCTCATCGAGTGTAAGTTTTATTCAACGAAAGACGAAAAGACAACTAATTTGGTGTCCCTTTGCAGGCGTTAGAGTGTCACCATGGCAACGGCCGTGCCGCATATACCCCCCAAACAGGATCTGCCACCGCCGGGCGGCTACAAGAAGATCCCCTTTGCCCGTGTGCCACCCAAGAGCTACTTCACAGGTGAGCGAGAGGGAGATAGCTGGTACCTAGATCTAGACTTGATCATTCTTGCTCCTTGCAGGCTTCACCATGATCGGCACATATGTGGCCGTCACTGCCGTGGGACTGGGCATCTATTACCTGACCGCCAAGAAGGTGAAACGCGACGAAATCGAGATGCGTTCCGCTCAGAATGTCATCTTTCCCATCTTGATAGCCGAACGGGATCGGGAATTCCTGCGCCAGCTGCGTCGCAATCGTGACGAGGAGGCTGAACTGATGAAGAACGTCCCCGGCTGGGAGGTGGGCACCTGGTACGGTGAGCCCGTGTTCAAGACTTTGCCCGAGGATACCCTTGTCACGCCCATTTTCAAGGAGTTCTATGCCCACTCGGACTGGAAGTCCTATGCCAAGCGTGCTCACCTCAAGCTTTGGTCATAAAAAGCCCCCCCCGCGAAGGATGTGTGTATAGCTAATAATGCTTTAACTCTATTCTATCAACTATTGTGAAAGCCTCTTCCCCCCCTTAACTAATTTTTTTTGTTTGTAGACTCGCCTAAGCGCCTCTCATTAGACACAATTACAGTCGTCAGGATTGGTCTTAAAAATGGGAACTAAAAAGCTGTGTCTTCTTTTATATGTTGTCTGTGTGGTGTGGAGAGGGTGGTGGTGGTGCTGGCGTATGGTTTGGAGGAGGCAGAGGAGGACCAAGGAAGGGGTTGCCAGATGGCCAAGCATTGGCAGTGCTCAAGAGTGGCCAAAATGTATAGAAGCGGTAGCAAAGGGGGATTCCCACTAGCTTAAAAGTGGGTTATTAATAAGATGAGGAACCCTAGGGGCTTAGATTTTTGAAATTTATCGAATTTTTAAAGATTTTTCAAAAGAGTAATGAGAATTCTCTGCTTTTTAAAGGCAAATAACCTGAAAACCCTAAATATCTTGCTCCCAAGATGATAAAGTTCATCCAAAATGATCTTTCTTGTAAAAATAAAGCTCCAATCACTCCCTAAACTGGCTCAAAACAAGAAATTTTCTTAAAAAATAATAATTTATCATAAAATTTCAAACAAATTTTGAAAAATCTTTCTTTTAGTGTTGTTTGGTTTTGTTTTTGATTGAATTTTAAAATTTTTTAAGAATTCGCTGAAAAGGAAGTTTCTTTTTGAAGAAAATACCCGAAAACCCTAAAAATTCAAGTGATCATCCAAATATCTTGCTTCCCAGGTGACCAAAATGATCTTTCTTATAAAAATAAAACTCCAAAGAGAACAATCACTCTCAAAACTGGCTCAAAAGCCCAGAAAACCAGGATATTCTCTTAAAAAAAAATGTTTCATAAAATTTCAAACAAATTTCGAAAAATCTTTCTTTTGGTTTTGTTTTTTATTGAATTTTAACATCAATTTGTTGCGCAGTACATAATTTTTGCCAGCATTTTTTTGTATTGTGTTGGGCATTTGTGTGTGATTAATTAATTACAATTAGCAGCGCTTTATATAATTAATTAGGGTTTAGTTAAAAGTACGTAATTATATAATCTATACATTTCATGGATCATAATCTGCAGCCTGCTGGCCATAATCTGAACATAATTGAACAATATATATAAGTAATTAGATGTATTTTTGTATATATAATTGGGTTTAAAAAAAAAACGAAAGATAAATGAAACGTAATGTCCTCCTTTGGAATAGTTTTTTTTGCTTATTTTTGCCAGCAGCTGCTTCGGCTCCGTTTAAAGATAGTTTTTAATAAGTTGCTAAAGTTTAAGTGGTCCTCATCTATTCCGCCTGATACCGCTCATAAACATGATCTTGGTGATGCTCCTCCTCCATCACCGCCAGCTCAGCTTCATACTCCTCCTCCTGCTCGTCCTCTTGCTCCTCCTTGATAACAACGTAATGGACTGGTGACGGTGACAGCTTCTCCTGCTGATGCTGCTGCCGCCGCTGCTGCCAGTTGCCAGGACGTTGCTGTGGCCGCCTCTACTTCATATCCCGGCGTCGCTTGATGCTGCCATCACAGGTGGGCAAATGACGCTGCAGGAAGCCCTCAAAGACAAACTTGCGGCCACAACGATTGCAGCTAAACTCACGCTTCTCGTCGACAGCCTGTTTATGCTGTCGCAAGGCCTCTGCATTGGAGTATTTGTCACGGCAGGCATCGCAGGCATAGCGACGCTTCACCTGGCCCACATCAAAGACCACGGTAAAGTTTTGTGTGCAAAAAGAGCAATTGAATTCCTTGACCACCACCTTCTTGCCACCATGTTGGGCAGACATGGCCACGGCCTCGGCTTCCAGTTTATCCTGATGCTTGTGGGCATCAATATGTGCCACATATTTGCTTTCTTCAACAAATTTGCGATAGCAACGAGTACAACGAAATGGTTGCTCGCCGGTGTGACGCATCATGTGCTCCTTGAGATAGGTCACCGAATTGAAGACTTTGCTGCAAACTTTACATTTGCGATCATCGGCAGAGACCTCATTGCGTTGGCGCAAACAGGCGCGCATGTGCAGCTTCAAAGAGCCGGCGGCACTATAACAATTGCCACAATTCGGACAATAAAAGGTCTTGTTGCGGGCATTCGAATCCTGATCGGCATTGTGCTCAAGGGTGCCCTCAAAAACAATCGAGGCAACATCCTCATCGTCTTCCTCCTCTTCACCCTCGATTTCCTCATGCTCCACGGGGACAATTTCATCAAGATCATCCTCATCTTCGACCTCTTCGCCTTCTTCGTCTTCTTCCTCAATCTCTTCTTCGCCATCGTCATGAATATTGCCTGGCACAATGTGCAAAATGGTATGCGTGCCGTCGCCCTGCTCAATTGTTTCCACCTCCTCGACGGTGGTGTTTTCCACCAACTGCTGCAGGGTTACGGCATGCCCGTTCTCATCGATGATCACCTCCTGGGCATTGGCCAGAGCCTCGTGATCGCGATCGCTAAGGGTAACCACAGCGGTCTCTGTGTCATCGTCTTCGCCGGTGGTATAGGCATAGGTGTACTGTGTCTCACCATCGTCGTGGTCTTGATCCTCGGGCACGTGCTCCTCCTGCTCCTCGTGGGGCTCCACCTCTTCCTCCTCCTCCTCCTCGACGTCGTCGTCGTCGGGATGCAGGACCACGGGCACATCCTCCGTCTTAATAGTTGTATATTTGACACGCTTGGCATTCATTTCTTTTCTTTTGTTTTTTTTTGCTAGCTGGATGTCCTTCTGCTGTGTTGGTTATCCTTGTTGCTTGACGTTTGACGACGTTTTGCTCGTTTTGCTTGCCTTATTTTTTTTGCTTGTCTCGGTCGCTGCCGCCACCTTGACAGCCGCCCCTCCGCCTGCTGCTGCTGCTGCTTACCACACACACTGCCTGCCTGACTGCCTGCCTTCACGCCGCTGCTGCGCCACTCCTGGTGCCGTGCTTCTCCACGGTTTTGTTTTGTTTTATTTGGGGCTGCTTTTGGCGCGTACCGCAGACTCCTCGGTTTTTGCCACAATAGTCAACACTGCAATCGCCTTTCCTCGCGAGATCGGGTAGTTTCTTTTTTATAATATTTCACGTTGTGGCAACTTCGGCCAAGATGGTGGACATTGGACTGCAATTTGCACGTTATCGATAGCATCTATCGATTTAGCCAGACAGCGACGAGTTCTGGTTTTTGTTTGAGCAAACGATTGCTTATCATTCGATATGCGCGTTTATCGATAGTGTGCCTATCGATAGTGTGCCATCGGGGTGGCATGGCCGTGAGTCTGGCTCGCCGCTTTTGCCGCGCTTTTTTGTTATTGAAATTTATTTATATTATTTTCGGTGAATTTATGGTTTTGTGAAATTTTTAAAAATATATTCACATTTAGGCTTACTATATACTTATTATTATAATATTTTTTTGATATAAATAATTGAATTTTTTATATCGATAATAACTAAATATTTTAATTATTTATTTGATTGAAAAGAATAAGTACGAATTTTGAAAATATTGATATCTTCAAATTCGTTTATTTTAATTAATTGTTTCTTGAAGGTGTAAAGTCTATAATACACTTATTATTAGCATAAACCAGTTGTGAATTTCAAGTGTTGAAGCGTTTTAATACATTCACATGTTATCGATTATTGTTTCTGGAAGTGTTGAACAGGGTAATAACTGTACTTTAGTTTTAGGGGTTGGGCGCGTAATTTAAAACAGGGTACATTTTCCTGTTGAACTTAAAACTAACTAAAAATGTTAGAGTTTTATGATGTAATCCTTATTTATCTTAATTATATTTTAGAAAAAATAAATATTCAATTGATTTGTGAAATTTCTGTGGTAAACTATATTACCAGAACCTCTTTCAGCCAAGATTCCATTGGAAGAACATTTCAATTTTCCAATTATTTGCCATATGAAGGTATATATTATATATATTTCATTTAGTATACATTATATAATTAATTTAAAGATAGAAAATACTAATAAGTACCCCTTATTATCATCTCTTGTAATTTGTAAGTATTTTCTAGCTCCAATAAATAATGAAAAAATTCTTTTAATAATACATATATATTAAAATCAAGCTATATCTTTGTGAAGCTCCCTATTTGTAGTTTTATAAGAAAAAGACGTGACCTGCAGCGAAGATGAAGATGTCAGAGAAAAACTGCACATTTAATCCAAGTTGTCACGTCGCCAAGCAATTTCGGTCTCTTTGGGGCGATCAACGGTCACTAAATAGCGCCTCAAATCTAAAATTAGAGCTGCTAAATATATGTATATATATATATGTGGGGAAATGCAATGCAAAATAACCTATTGTTCGCTCTTTCCCTCGTATTCGTGGCGGCATTCGTCACTTCTTGACAATAAAACAGCCTTGAACCAATTATCGGCGATTGACGACGATCGACGGAGATGTCGGAAAAGCTGAAACTGACTCAGCAGGCGATTGCCAATTGATGAACACTAAACGAATGCCCGCATCTGTGAATGGAAAGTTTTTAGTGTCCATTTAACCCCTCAATATGCGGATATATCCACTGATATATTACCTATTATTCAGTTTATTTACGTATATTTTAATGACATTTTTTAATGGCATTTTAACAATAAAGTGTTTGTGGAGATTTAAGATTTAACGAAAATTTGGTGGCTGCTTTTGCTTTAATTCTGTAATTTTATTTTTCAAATTTTTATCATAAGAATTGCATTTTTAATAACATTTTACCAATAAAGTGTTTGTGGAGTTAAGCAATTATATTTTAGATTTAACTAAACTTTTCTAGCTGCTTTGATTAATTTTCTTTGCTTCTGTAATTTTATTTTTGAATTTTTATCATAAGAGAAACATCAAGGAATGAAATCCTTATACTAATTTGTTGCCTACATAATTACTATTAATTTTGTAGCTTTTTTAAATCAATACAAAGTCTTAAACTACGTAAGCTAAGAGGGTTAAGGGGTCTAATGACGTACTAACTATTAACGCATGAGCTTTAAGTTGTGCAGTCCAGAGGTCTAGGGTACTACTATGTTACCACATTACTATAGTTGCTATATAAGTATATTTATTTACACGTATTCAAGTTCAGTTACCCATTTACGACAATAATTGCTAACGTGGCTATCACGTTTCCCCCCAGACAAATTAATGGTAATTGTATCACACATCATACATCAAATCGGTTGTCGGTTTATTCAAATTTCGATTTCAATTGAAAATTTATTCTTTCACAAAAAAACTAAATAGAAATTATATATATTTTTTTATTAAAGTAGAAGTCTAGTAAGTCTGATAAGTGAATTGCGGTAGGTTTGCTTGGATGCAATTATCATTATCGCGAAATTGCCAACGATAAAGCTTTGGAGAGGGAATTTTACAGAATTTTCCGAGAGTCACAAAATGAGTAATGGTTTTTACATAACAAAATAGAATCTGGAATTTTCCTAGCTTAGTATATCCAGATTTTTACCGATTTTAACAGATTTTAACAGATTTTAACAGATTTTAACAGATTTTAACAGATTTCAACAGATTTCAACAGATTTTAACAGATTTTAACAGATTTTAACAGATTTTAACAGATTTTAACAGATTTTAACAGATTATAACAGATTTTAACAGAGAATTTTAGTAAAATTAAGACATAGTTTTCCTGTTTTTTAAATGACTAATTTTTAGTTTATTTTGTTATTTATTTAATGTATGAATACGGATGTATCTGCCAACTGATGAAACTGATTTGAATGAATCGTTTTTAAATTGCTTTCCCAATGCATCGCATTTTTAATTTAATTGATTTTTACTGCAAATTTATTGTGTCAATTTAATTGAGGAGAAAATCGAACATTGAATGCATACATTGGTTCTGGAAATTTCTGGAGAAATCTGAAAATTCAATTGTGAAATTTCTGTGTGAAAACAGCTGTGTAAATGCACTATTTTTATATATTATTTATTATATTTATAGTAGAATTGCTACCACTGCTCCCACTTGTCATGTTTAAGTGCTTTTTCCCTACCAATTTTACGTCATTTTGTCATTTCACAATTATTTCCCTTGGAAGATGGTATCGGTATCTCGTTCTCCCTCTTATCGATCAAATTTTACTTTTTTTTTTGCCAAATGCAACAGCTGTTTGTCAAGGGCTTTCTGGAAAGGGGGTGGGTGTTCCACAAAAAAAAGGGGTGACACGCAATCAAAAGGCACTCATTCACGAATGGAAATTTCCATTGCAGTTTTTTTTCGTGTAATTGAAGCGGCTTCCCTTAACCCCCCAATGACCGAAAAAATCTCTCTTGCTTTTAAACTTTTCGAAAAATCTGCAATTAGCCTGGTTTAGGGTGTAACATAAAACCAAAAACACAATCATTGCAATCGTAACCGTAACACTTAGATTTGCCAAACGCTAATTGATCGCATCCAAGGGAGATTTTCACTTTTTGGCACACACACAAACACACACACACACACCGAAAAGCCAGCGCACCAGAACGACCCCCTCGGGCATGCATGGGCTTAATTGCACCACTCTCTTTTGCTCTCTTTCACTCTTTCTTTCTCAGTTACTCTCTCCCTTTTTTCTTTATGCGATTTTGGTTAATGCTAATGGCATGTGCATAAAAAAAAAAACGGGGCACAGTGGATAAAAATAGCTTTGCTGCTGAGGGAGCTTGAAATGATAACTATAAATAATTATAAATAAATAATTTATTAAAAATTGAGAAGATAATGTTAGTGGTAATGGAAAATTACGCCCTTGGCTATTAAAGTTTTTTACTGCATATATTCTGTTTTAACTTTATTAGTTTCCCTTAATTTTCAGCCTCAAATTACAATTTTTTCTTTCTTTTCCACTGTGCTGCCGCAGTGACTAACTCACTTACTCACTCACTCACTCACTCACCTGCCACCCATTTACTTATTCTCCTATTCTCCTCCTATTCCTCTCCCCTCTCGCTTACACTCACTGTTTTAGATGTAAATGCAGTGGCAGCGACCGCTGCAGCAGCGACGTCAGCGTTCTCATTGATTTCGCTTGGTCGTAAATTCGTTCGCTTTATGCTGATTGTTATTGTTGCTTTTTTGTTTCTTTGTTGTTGTTTTTTTGTTTTTTTTTTTTTTTTGGTGGAGAGAAAGAAGAGAAGATTGCAGGTTGTCAGGTAAAAATTTTTACTTTAATGGGTTTTTCTTTAGCTTTTGCTTAAAATTATGCACAGAACAAAAAAAAAAAAAACAATCATACTTTACATATAATTATGGTTGATTTTTAATATATTTTATAAAACTAATTAATATTTTGTGACAAAAAAATGGTATAAAGAGTATTGAGAGGCAAAGAAGCAACTTTGTTTCGATTTCAGGAAGAAAATTTCAATGCCTTTTTAAAATATTTATAAATATAATAGAAATTTTCTTGTTTGTGGGAAATATTTTTAAATTTAATACAAAATTTGATCTATTATAATTTTAAAATATTTTAAAAATTATTTTTTTAATCAATTTTGTTCGATTTAAATTTTAAAATATTTTAAAAGTGAGTTTTTTAATCAATTTTGTTCAATTTAAATTTTAAAATATTTTAAAAATGAGTTTTTTTGTATTTTTTAAGTAATTAAAGTCAAAAGCTGACTTTGACTGCGACTTGGGACTTAATGTGAGTGTTTAATGTCTTTTTTTTTCATATTTATAAATTTAATACAAAATTTGATCATTTAAAATTTTAAAACATTTTAAAAAGAAGTTTTTTAAGTAATAAAAGTCAAAAGCTGACTTTAACTGCGACTTGGGACTTAATGTGAGTGTTCAATGTCTTCTTTTTTTATTATTTATAAATCTAATACAAAATTTGATCATTTAAAAATTTTAAAATATTTTATAAATTAGTTTCTTTAGTTATTTAATTAATAAAAGCCAATATCTGACTTTGACTGGGACTTGGACTTAATCTTAAATAGTTTATTGCCCCAGGGTTTTACTCCAAGGATTGCCAAACACGCAATATGTTTGAAAATATATTAAGAGCAAGGTCCGCGATAACTAAAGGCTACGACTGCGGCTACGACTGCGGCTACGAGCGGCTGACCACGACCGTCTCCACGGACTGCATATCTCTGGCTCCACCAGCTCCACCCGCACCATTGGCCCCATTGGCCGTGCCATTGCCATTGGCACTCCCGTTCCTTGGTGGCGCCTCCAAAGGTGGCAAACCCACCAGCCGCTCGCTTTCCCGCCACAACCAGTCAGCAGTTTCGGTATTTGTGGCCCAGGGAACCAATGGCCAACGCATACAATCCGAATAATAGCCACCAGAGGACTTGTCCAGGCCAGGATCCAAGGCCAATCTCAGTGAGGTTTGGGCACCAGCACGTGGCGACTTGAAGAAGTACAGGGAACCCGTCTGAAGGACACTCTTCATCCAGGCAGGGCCAGAAAAGTGACGATTTAGCTCGGTACGCACTACACCCGGATGACAGCAATTGACGGTGACGCCCGTATCCTTTAGAATCGTCGACAGCTTGCGGGTAAACAGGATATTGGCCAACTTGGATTGACTATAGGCACCAAAGAATTTGCCATAATTCTTTTCACTCATCAGATCCTCACGATTGATGCGGCCAAAGAGATGAGCCGCCGAGCTGACCACCACAATGCGACTGGGCGAGCTCTGCTTCAGGCGATCCAGCAGAAGATTTGTAAGCAAAAAATGGCCCAAATGATTGACGCCCAATTGCTGTTCATAGCCATCGACGGTGAGGGTCCTGGGACAGGCCATAACGCCGGCATTGTTGATTAATAAATCCAGTTTCGTCTCCTCGGCCTTGAAGCGTTCCACAAAACTACGCACCGACTGCAGGGAACCCAAATCCAAAGTCCTATTAAACAATTGCTGATTGTGACTACGATCCATAATCTCCAGGCGGGCGGCCTCACAGCGTCCTGGGTCACGGCAGGCCATATAAATGCGGGCACCCCTTTTGGCCAGCTCCAAAACGGTCTCCTTGCCAATGCCCGTATTGCAACCGGTGACAATTACCACCTTGCCATCAATTCGATTGGCCTTTCGGTAGGCAGGACCCTGAATGCATTTGCGTAGCAGCCACATGAAGAACGCTGTGCAGATGGCGATAAGTAGGAGAAGGACGAACCAGGCCCAGAAGCCGTGAAAGCAAAGGGTTTTCTCAGCTGCCTCGGCGGTGGGATCGAAGCCGGGCGGAAAGCCAGAGGATCCTAAATCTGGTTGTTGTCCTGCTTCCGATCCTGCTGCTCCTGGCGGCGTGACAGCCTCCGACATAGTTGGCGATCAGGAACGATTGTTATCGAGTTTTTGGTGAAGGTTTTTCTGCAGGAAAAAGGGAAAAAGATATGAAAAAAAGTTTCTGGATTAAGTGGAGTCTGAAAAAGGGGAGAGAGGTTAATGGGAAGATTTAATTAGGGAGCTGCTACAATTATTCAGAGTTGAGACTGGATGACCCCAAAAATCTTGAGCTTGCACTTGAACAACTGGTTTTCGATTTAAGTGTTACCTCTTAATTATCTGAAAAATGCAGTTTGTATACAAACTAAAAATGAATACTATGTATCTTAATAGTGCAATTATTTTTAGTTGAGAACAAAGTAGTTAAGTTAGGGTTTATATAACGAAAACCAGGGATGAAATATAAAGTCAAGAGTCTAAAAATAGTTAATAGATAGTTTCATAATTTTTATTTCTTTAACAAAAAGATTTAAGGGATTTTTATAACAAAAACCAGAGATGAAATACAAAATTTAAGGTCTTAAAATAGTTAATAAATAGATTTAATATTTTAATTTATCTAACAAAAAGATTTTAAGGGGTATTTTTACTTTGAAACTCAATTTTAGATTTTTAGATTGGTATAAAGTAGTTAAGTAGAGATCTTTATAACAAAAGCCAGGGATGAAATACATAATTTAAGGTCTAAAAAATAATTAATAAATATTTTCAATATTTTAATTTATCTAACAAAAAGATTTTAAGGGGTATTTCTACTTTGAAATTTAAATTTATATTTTTAGATGGAAACAAAAACCAGGGATAGGTAATAAAAATATAGTTAATAAATAGTTTCAAGATTTTAAGGCGTATTTTTACTTTGAAATTTTTTTTCAATAAATAAACAAAGATTTATGTATGTGTTTTATAAGGAATATATAAAAAACCTTACAAATATATTTTTGATCTCAGAAATTCTTATATTCCTATATTATTTTCCTTTTAAATATAAAAATATTCCCATTTAATAAACCAATTTCTAAAACTCCCATTAAATGCAATATAATTGTTCCAAAATACCTTAAAGTCGGTCGATAAGAACTTTCACTGCCTTTTGTTAATAGAAATTAACACCTGGACTTTATAGAGCTCTTTGCCATATCGATTTATCTCTAGTATTTGGTCTCTTTTGAATAATTAAATTAAACAATTAAGCAGATGTTCCATTTCTTGACATTCTTTAAGCGTGAATTACCCAACTTTCTTTTATGTGCCTTTTCCCTACCAAAAAAAAAAGCGTACTACCAAAAGTGGCGGCTTTGACTTACCTACCAATCCAAGTTATGGCCTTTTTGTGGCTCTGCAAACAATGCTGGGAACTGATGCTCCGGTTCAAGTCAAGTAAGTCAGGTGCCAATTTCGCACATTTCCAGGGGAGGCGGCTTTAGCGTTTGCTCGTTCAGTTAGTAGGATCGATCCATGGAAGGGGAGAGCTCAGATTCCACAGGTACCTTGGTGTTACTTGGTTACTTGGTAACTGGGTCAGTATAGTCGGTAATCGGTGGTGGTGCCGCGTGTCCAAGCAACTCGCGCGATCTTGGCCAACTGACTGACGGTGAGTCCACGCCTGACTTTGAGCCAACGCTCCAATGTTCCAACGCTCCGTGTTAACGCGTCAAAAACAACCTGAAAAAAAATTATTTCAAAGCGTCTGTTATTAACATTACGCTGCTGCTGCCGTTGCTGCTGCTGCTGCTGCTGCTGCTGCCGCTGTGGTTTCTGTTGCATGTGATCTAGGGTGGACCTTATCGCCTAGCTTGTTAAGGGAAAAATATATATATCTTGTTTTTTTAGATATTTACCTTAAGGCTTTATTTAAAATATATCAGCAAATTATATTTTAAGATTTACAGATTTTTAAATATAATATTTTTGATGAGCTGTAAAGTTAAGTGAACTGGCTTGTTCAAAGTTTAACAGCAGAATGAATATTTCTACAAAGATGTAGTTATTCTTTTTATAGACAATACATATATATTTTATATATGTATGCATGAATTAATTATATACGTAGTTCTTATCTACTGAATAAGATTCTTTGTAGCAAGCTTGCTATACAGTTGTGAACAGAATGCTGGAACCAAGAAAAAAATAAAATAATATTTATCCGGTACTTTCTTAATAAATAATTTAAAAAGCTTACAAAATACATATATTAACTTTAACAAACTTTAATAAAAAACCAAGTATTATAATAGTTTTATTCTCTTAGTTGTGCCTGTATTCTCCCTCCCTCTACAATTAAAATAAAAACTAGTTCAATAGGCGTTGACCTCTCAGAGCTGATAACATATTTAAAACAGATTTTTTTTCTTCATATTTTGTTTATTACCCAATTAAATATTGATTATTAAATAGAAGAGAATTTTACGGATAATTTTAAATACAAATTGAACAAGTTTTGAATTGGTTATGCGTATACGTAATATTACGTATACGTAATATGGTTTCATATTAATTTCTTATTTTAATGGTAATTAAACTTGAACCAAATATTTTTATTAATTTTTCTAATTTTGTTAATGAATTAATTAATAAAAAAATTTAATTATAATAACTTAACTTTAATAAAATAAGCCTTTGTTTTGGGTTTACCCCCTAGAAGGTCCACTTTAACCTGCTGCTGCGGCGGCGTCTCTGCAGCTGTTGGCTTACCAAAGAAGAAGAGCAACTTACCGCCTTGGCTTGGCTTCAATTTCATTTCTTACCAATTTGCTTTCGTCGCTGCTTCAACATTTATGTTGCTGCTTTTTTTTTGTGTCCAACTTTCACTGGAAACGCTTGTATTTTTTGTTTTATACATTTCTTTTCTCTCCTTTTGCTTGTCGCCTCTTTTCTCTCGGCTCGTTTGTTTTGCTCACTCATTCTCATAATGTCTGAGCTCGCTTGGCGTCGACCTCTTGCCCTCCTTGTCTACCCATTGACATTCCAATGAGACAGAAAGAGAATACGGGGAGGGCGTGTGGATCAGCGCGGAGATCAGTGACCCCGCCAAGGCCAAGACTTTGTAAAATTCACTCATTTTTCACCTGCCACTTAAGCCTAAACTTTGACACTTGTATTAAGTAAGCAACAGACAATGTAATAAAAACAAAAAATATATGAAAAATGGAAAATGAGGACAAATCGACATTTGGGGAGATTTCTTTTTGGGAAACAAAAAAATCAATAAGCAGTGTTAATCGAAGGCAGAGGTCCTGCCGGAGTTGAATGTCCTTGACACAGGCCAAAAGCCAACATGCAGGGGTCACAGGACGAAAACCGGCTTACATTTTCTTCTTTTCAGGCTACGTGCCTCTCCACACGTTTAAAATTCTGGGAGAGAGAAAGAAGAGCCCAAGCGGGGTGAAAAGGAGACCGAGAAAGAGAAGAGAAAGCAAGAAGGAGGGCCATGGACATGGTAGGAGTACAGTTATAAAAAAGGGGTAATTGATTTTAAAATCTATAAAAATAAAATCTATAAAATTAATATTTATCTAGAAAAACACAATTAGGAATTTATTGAAAGATATACAATAAGTTAAATTTAAGTTTTATCTCCCCTTCCGCTTATCCCCCCTACGCCTGTGGTGAAAGTACTAAGAGAGCACGTGAGAGTTTGAAAGGACAGCGTGAGAGAGCGAGAGCGCCACTTTGACTAGGTCAGGATACCGTTGCTTTTTGCCCTTCTCCATTACTTCCCATTCTCCGTTGGCCGTTGGCGCATTGTTTAATCGATGAGAGCAGAGCAAAAGCTGCGCCACTGCCACTCCCCTTTGCTTGCCGCCCCTTGCCTTAATTCTGGCTCTCTCTCTCTCCTTATTCCTGTCTCCCTGTCTCCATCTACTTCCGGCGAGTTTTTTGGGAATTTTCCACTGAGTTTCGATTGAGGACAATTATTCAATTCCTGATTGAGCCCAAGCACTGGTATTATTTCAATGAGCTCAGCAAGAAATCGGATAACGAGACAGTGGAGTCTCTTAAAATGTAATAATTGAGAAATGTTTTTAATAGAAAATAAAACTATGGCAAAAAGTGAGCTTAATAAAAAAAAATGCTACTTTAAATACCAATTTGTTTAAAAACCACAAATTGACACAAGAAATATATTAATTTAGATACTTTTTCCATTAATTTTAAATTATAATAAAAGTTTATTAACTTAAGGATTTATTTTAATATTATATTTTATATCCTTAATACTCTTAGAGCCACAGGAGGCTGTCTTTGTCCTCGTTGCCGCGCGCACATCCTTGGCGCTTATCCTCGTTGGCCGCACTTAAGTGAGCTTATCTCGTTTTCCACTTTCCTTTCTGCCGGTCGCTAATTCTCGCGCAGGACGTGACATCGCATCCAATGGTTAAGGCAAGTCCTTTTCCTCCACTCCCCCCTCCCAAATGGCACCATTTTCTTGGTGACGTCAAGGGTTTAATGATTATATAACTCACCTTGATCTTGGGGGCTAAACAACAGATCGCGGGTAAACACTTGGCGCTGCCAAAAAAGAGACAAACACGAGGCGCAAGTAAATAAACAATGTTTTTATAAAAAGAATCTATAAAAAAAGGATTTACAAATTAAAATATATTAAAATAAAATCACAAACATTTTTTGATGTTATTTAATGTCAAGAAATAACTTTAGATTTCTCTTAAAAATCTCTGATTAATAAAAAAATACTTCCTCTGTTGAATGTAATCATTAGATAATTCCTAAAACTGACCAACCGCAAAATATCGAATTAATCACAATAACAAACATCGTTATATTGTCGTCTCGTCATTGTGTCGCATCCATAAGAGGATCGAACTGGAAATTGTTCATCATCAATTGAATGCGGCACGCGCAAAGCACAAAAACACGAAAGCTCAAAAGTAGGCTGGTTGATGGATGTATTGTGGTGGGGTGAAGGCAGCAAGGGGTTAATTCCAATGAAAAAAAAAAACCTGTTGCCTCGCATAAGCATAAAAAACACAATGGTTCTTGACTTCTCCCCCCATTCCTCCCTCATTCTCGAGTGATTCGTAAATTAGCAAAATAGAAAAATAGAAAAATAGTCACAAGAACCAGTGAGAACCAAACAAAAGCAATAACAACAATAAAAAGGCAAAAGGGCAAAAACAAATAAGCGATAAGTATAAAATACAAGGGGAAAATAATGGAAGTGAATGGAAGGGAATGGGAAGAGAATCTTCGGAAGAACGAAGATACCGAATTTTAGTATCTTAAGTATTTTCTTAGGACTATTTTAGTATCTTAAGGTATTTCCATAGGACTATTTTAGTATCTTAAGGTATTTTCATAGGACTAAAGATACATTTTATCTTTATAATCGTTTTATATTTTATAACATTTTAAGATCACTTTCAAACTGTTTAGAAAACCATTTAACCCACTTTTGTAAAACTTATAATACCCCCAAGAAGGGTATACAAAAAATGTAAGTGCATAAAACAAAGGAAAAGAAGAATTAACAACAAACTACTTAAAACAATAGCACTAAAAGCAATACAAGGACCATGGTAAGAACGAACAATAAAAAAATGCAAGGCAGCTTTTGATAAATACCAAAGCAAGACAATAAATATATATATATAAATATACAATGTCAAGGTTTTTTGGCAAGAATAAAAATAAACAAACAAAAAAATACATTCATATTATTTACGTTTTTATTAAATATTAAATAAAAAATATATATATCCCATGACCAGCTCAATGAGCGCTATTATTATTGTTTTGACGATGTGTCGAATGAACTGTTTATGCTGACAATGCGAAATAAAAGTGGAAAATGGAAAATGGAAAAGGCAAATAGAGTGGGGAAAGGGGAGGGGGTATGGGGTCTGGGGGACTGTTGTTGTTCAATTGGCATTGGCAAAAGAAGAAATTGCACAACCCACAGAGCGCCACAGTTTGTGATATAACCTATGACAGTTCTATGAGATGGCATCGCATTACTTTTCAATGGAATCAGAATTAACTGACTAATTGTGTATCATTTAAGGGTATATGTACATCAGATCCAGTAGCCAGACATAAACAAATTTATGGATAATCCAATTGAGAATGAATTTGAGCCCAGAAAATAAAGATTTCATTTGAATAGAAACCATGATAATTATTACATGGAACTTGGGGAAATAGATATTATTTATTCTGAAATTAAGATTATACATTACTTAATATTTAAATCATATAAAAAGGTAAGAAATTTTTAGGATAGGTATACATTTTTACATCTCATAACTCTAGAAAATATCTTTCGTAATATTTAATTTCATCTGTAATTTCTTTTTAACAAATATACATGTAAATAAATAAAATTCACTAAAAAAAAACAAGGTGGTAAATCATAGAGTTCCGACATTTATGAAACCATAACATTTTGTGGCCTGTCTGCGATATTAACGTCCGATATCTTTCCGGCATGGCCCACATTTATAGCCCCCATCATCATGAGAACATGAAAATCTGCCGCATCGCAGTGAAACCGCTTTGAACTGGTTTTCGGAAAAAGCCACCCAGAAATATATACAGAAAAATCAAAAATATATCTCACAGATAAGAGAAACTGACTCTGCAAAATTCTAGAGGGGGGTTACGAGGGGGATAAACAAACAAGCTGAAAACAAAAGCAGATAGCGGGCAGAAGTAACGTAAGTGGATTGATTTCGTAAACAAAAGATGCGCTGGAAATATGGTTTTACTTTTAGATATATATTCAAGAAATATTTTAAATAATTTAAAAATTATTATAGAAATTATAAAAATTATCATAAAGATATTATAAAAGAAATCATAAAAATGTGCTTTGTGTTAAATAAAATTATATAAAACTATATATATAACATTATAATAGTATATTTATTTAGTATATAAATTTAGTATATATTTAGTAATTATTTAGTATATACATTTAGTATATATTTAGTATATAAAATTATTTAGTAATTCATTTAACTATCAATTTGGTTATCTAGTATTAAAATGTATTTTTAAGATATTTGTCTTTTTATTCTCAGCTCTTATTAATAGTATAATATTATTTTTAATATAAAACCTTAATTTTTAATTAATAATTTGCTTGAATTAAAAATATCTCTTTTTATATCATATATATTTTGTATAGTATATTTCTTTTTTCCCTTTGATTGGTTCCTTAATTGAAATTGAATCGCTGAAAACTTTTGAAAATATTTTCATTGGAGCATCTATCTACGTAGCATTTGTCCGGATTTTATGTGTGTGTGCCCCCCACAACCCCCCTCCGGGCCATTTTAGCAATATGACACATGCCAAATTGTTTCAGGCAATTCAATTCGTCGCTGCTGCTGCTGCTGCTGCGGCTGCTGCTGTGTCCAAAGGTCAAGGTTGGCTTCGGCTCGACCGTGGCGCCCTAAATACGAGTACAGGTATAAGTGATGCCAGGGGAAATATGTTGCAATAAAATAAAATAAAAAATATCAACACATAAAAATAAATTAATAAAATAAATAAATACAAAATATTTCTTTCAATTTCTTTATTAAAATTTAAACAAAAACATCATAAATACATTTTTAGATCATTTTCTTTGTTATTTATGTGAGGGATCACTGTATCTTGGACCGTTAGTTGATCTTGGTTTTCATTTGCCTTCTCATTGCTTTTCATCTTTGCTTCATCTTCTGCTTCCGCATACCTTGTGTCCAACGTAGTGTAATGTGCGAGTGAGATGGCATGACAGTGGGTGAGAGTGGGTCTAATTGCGGCGGCAGAATTCGGTGGCATCTCTCCCCCTCCGGCCCCTCTGCCATGTAACGCATTTTCTGCGCACTTGGCTGCAGTTTCGCTCTCTCTCTTTCTCTTTCTCTTTCTTTCTTTGTCCCTCTCCCTTTGCTGACATTTAAAATAAAATTACACAGTTTTTGTTTTTCTTTTCTTTTCTTCTTTATATATAGTTTTTGTTACTTTTTATTTAGTTTCTTGTGTATGATTGTGTAATTACAAAATTACTAACTAAGAAAAAAAAATAAACAACTCTTTTTAAATTAAAAAAAAAGAAATTAAAACTGATATTAATTTTTAATTTTTTTGCTTAAAAATAGCTGTCTAGGTACATTTTTTTTGTATATATTTGTTTAGTATATATTATATATTTTACGATATAACATCAAGTCTGTATTCAGCTGCTTCGTTTGTTGTTTTGATTAATTTTATGCTTTTGTTTCATGTATTTATTTTATTTGAATTTTTTTTGTTCGCATTGCTTTAAAAGTATATTGTCAATTGCGCTTTTGTAATTATATAATTACAGGTGTAAAAATAAACACAAAATTCAAGTGATATAAATTCCTTGGTTCTTTTTTTTTATTTTATTTCCTTAATTGTTTTGTTTTTTTTTTGTGTTTTATTTTTTTGTGGTCTTTGTTATACAATGCAATTTGGCAGTTGCAGTTGCAAATTTGTCGGGTTTGGTTTTTAGAAAATGAAAAAAAATTGCTTACAAAAAAAGGTGTTTTTTAAAAGATTTTTTTGGGACATTTGGAAGCCGTGGCATATACATACAATATAATTAATATAATTATACAATGGGGGGAAGGGGGAGACTTTTAAATTGTATTCATAATTGTTAATATTTAAATAGTTTGCATATGTACACCGAAATTTATAATATATATATATTATAAAATATGTTTTTTTTTTTATATTCAAAGAAATCATTGCCACTAACAACAACTCGTCACGCCTTAAACTTAAAAGTAAAGCGGCTTAATTTTAAATTCCACGCCTTTATCCCCTTGGCTGCGCCCCTGCTTTCTTTTCCTTTCTTTCCTTTCCTTTCCTCTTTACTTACACGCTCTTCCAGTCTCTCCTCTCTCTCTTACTTTCTTTCTCCCTCTCTCGCGACCTAGTTCGTAATTAGCTGCATTTTATGTTTATTTCTCTCACTCGCACGCACATCCTTTTAACCTGGGGACGAAGTGCAGCGTCGTAAACGCATCTTCAGCCGGCTGCTGGCGCTGCCAATGCTGCTGCTGCGTCGACGCCGACTGCTGCTGCCGCCGGTGAGTTGTTCCATGGAGCAGCTACCTTCCTCTGTATCGGCTTCGTCCTCTGCTGCTGCTGCTGCTGCTGCGCTGCTGCTGTGGGGAGCCAGTAATTTACAGTAACGCCGAAAGCGTCGCCCCAACCGACTGACCATGCCTCTGCCTGCGGCTGCATGCGGCAGCGGCTCTCCAAATGCGGCGGTCTCTTTTTCGCCCAGGAATTTGGCAGCCTCTCTTTCGCACGACAAGGATCTTGCGGCTGCTGTTGATCTCTCTGCTGCTGCGGCTGCGGCTGCATCCCTTCTCTCTTCCGACTCGTTGTTGTTGTTGTTGTTGTGGTTGCTTTGAGATCGGTGTCCTCATGAACGTTTGCCGCTATCCTTGCGAAAGGATTTGCGTAGCTTATCAACAAGTCTCAAATGGAATTTTGTATAATCATTGGAGGACTCCTGCTGCTGCTGTTGCTGCTGCAGCTGCTGCTGCCTCTGCTGTTGGCTTTGGGCAGCCGCTTGGCGTTCAAGCGCCGAGGCTGTATTTGAGCGGCTGGGCGGACTTGAACGCGTGGGCGAGACAATTTGCTGCATGGAGCCATGAGAGCTGCGGGAAGCATTGCGCGGAAAGGCGCGTGAACTATGACACCGCTGCATCTGCATGCGATGGCCACTGGATCCGCCGCCGCCGCCTCCCAGTTGGCCGTGCGACGGTGAGGTGGCAAAACTCTCCGATTTGCATTCAGAAACCTTGCGGCGACGCTGCTGCTGCTGCTGCTGCGATGTCTGCTGCGACGGCGTGCCGAGTGCAGTGGCCAGCGCTGTGTTTCCATTACTGCTTGCATTTGAACACTCGGAGGTTTTCCGGGATCGCGTGTCTTTGTAAATGTCATAGTTGTTTTTCATTACAGGCATCATGAACGCCATTTCGATGATCACTTTTTTTTCGGTTCTACTTTTCTTGGTGTTTAGCACGCGATCGCTTTTCTTTCCTCAACCTTTTCGACGAAAGAACACAAAACAAAAATAAAGAAACGCAACTGTTTTTTTTCGTATTTTCCGTTTTGCCGCCTTTGCGTGTGTTTGCCTTTGCGTTCGCTGTTTCGTTTCGTTTTGCTTTTTTTTTTCTTTTCTTTTTTTTTTTGTCTTTTCAGCTACTTGTTTGCTGCGCGCACCTTTTACCGTTCGATGGTTCTGTTCGGTTTGACGCTGTCTCGCTTGCGCTGCCTCTACTTATACCCTGGCCGGTTGGCGGGAGTGTACACAGTGAGAAAATTAAAGTGGTTTTCCTATAAAAATTTTAATGAATTTATAAAGCAAAATAAATTGAAAAATTACTCATACGCAGTGTTGACCCATAACAGAAAATCAGGTTTCAAAAGGCTCAAACTGTTTGGAATTACATTTTAAAATGCAAAACATGAATCTAAAGAGGGGAGTACATAAATTTGGCTTAAAAAATACAAATTTGGCACACGTGGCGTATGCGTTATTTTTTCCATGACTTTTATAAGCTTGAAAGAAGCTTTTATCAAAGTTAAAAAAATGATTTTCATGTTTCTATGAGTTCTGAGATTTTATATATATTTTATAAATAACCAATTTTTCTCTGTGTACTTCAGCTGGGAGCGGCTCTCTTGCGCACTCTCAACGCGCCGTCGCAGTAAGAGAACACGTGGGTGTAGTGGTGTTTGCTCTCAGTGCAGCACGTTTATACGGGGCTAATTACGAGAATATCGTAAAAACAAAATAATAATAACAATTTATTATTTACATAATGGAATAAAAAATTGTAGACTACAATAACACATGAAATATTATAAATTTTGATCGGGAACCGTATTATTAAAATTTTTAATACAAAAATTACGAAAAATTACATTAATTTTCAATTGTAGCAATAATTATTTTCTGTCAAATTTATTTAAAAAAGCAATTACAGATATTATACTACTATAATAATAAAAAAAAAACTTCTCTAAGCCACTAAATTTTCGTAAAATTTATAAATTTTAATTAATTATTAAAAAATTTTTGAAATTAAAAAAAATTATCAAGCTTAGATATTCTTTAAAATTTTATTTATTATATAAATTATTATTTATTATATAAATGTTCATTTTGGCTGTTCGCAAATATCCCGCATGTATGACTAACTCATTGTTCTGATTTAATAGCTTTTAATTATGAAATCATCAGCATATGGGGGAAACGGATTTGTGCAAAGGCAAAATAATAAAAAAAATATATAAAACTAATCAAAAGTGTAAGTGGAGAACAAAAGATAAATTTATGTAGTCAAGAACAAATTTAAAAAAATCATACGAGGGACTTAAAACTCAAAATACACACTTAAATATTTAAATATTGTTTATTTAATTTTTAAAAAATTATAAGCAATATTTTAAACCTCTAAGAAATACTCAGAATATATCACAGTAAGTCAAAGTCCTTAAAAAATATTGTAGAAAGTATATTGCAAAAATTTAATAGTAACTTTTGTATCTTTTGAAACATTTTGTAGCATACTTTTTGGCACCTTTTTTATGGGTTTCACAACCGCAGAAATTGTGAAAATTTGTTTATTTTTTATTTATTCTTATTATTAAATATATTTAAATTAAATTTTGCACCTTTTCTTATTGTTTTCAAACACGCAGAAATTGTTGAAATTTTTTACCTAATATTCTTATTTTTAAATAAAATTTTTTTAAAGGCGCACCACTTACCGAAAGTCATTTGGTATCTGAAAAGTTGGATTGTTCGTCAGCACTTGACGTCGTCGTCGTTATCTTTGAAATCGCAGCTCTCTTTTCCTAAGCCCTATATGCATATGCATGCTATTATAGCCTGGTAATCATGATCGATGGGCAACGGTGAGGCTCTGGTTGGGCCAGGGATTCAGGGATTACGATGAGAGTCCAAGCAAGTCGCATGCAAATCGATAAGCCCCCGAATAGTGGGCTCCCAAGATAACACACACACACAGTTTTGTTTTTGTTTAAATATGATTTTTTTTCACTTTAATGAATAGTTTTTCAATTAATGTTCTGACTGCTCTCCATCGTCATGAAATCGTTAAATAATGAAAGTGCATATAATATATATATATATATCTATTAATTTATTAGGTTCTTGGATTTTCTTTTCTGGTTTCTTTCGTACGAATGCATAAATTTCGTTAACAATTTGTTGTCATAATCCTTCATTTTTAAATTTTTTGTTTTGCTTTTTCAAGCTTTCTTCTTAATGTTTTCTTTTCATTTAAATGCATTTTTTAACAACAATTTTCGTGGTTTCTTCTAAGTTTTCATATATGTTTATATAAAAAAAAAAATGTATTCGAAAACGAAGAGAAGAATATTTTTTTTTTTTGGAAACTGGAAAGTCTGAAGTTATTTAAATATTTGCTTGAAATTATTGTACAATTTTTTTAGATCTTCGTATTGTATCGTATATATATTGTGTATATGGTTTTGAGTGTGCATTTTGTGCTTCAACACTTTATTTTTGCTAACAATTCCAAAAAAAAGAGTAAAAAAAAAATAATACAAAAATGCTTTTCTTTTTGCTTTATTTTTTCTCTTTCTTATTTTTAATTTTTTTTTATAATAATATTTTTTTCTTGGGATGACCATTTAGGGGCTTGCCTCGCACATTTTCAATGCTGTCTAGGTTTTATTTGATGCATTTTTGTATAATTTACCTATAATGTATATGTAAGTTCTCCTTAACTTGCATTTAAAATTAATTTAAAGTTTATTATTTGCTTAAGTTTTTTGTTTTATTCTTTGTTTTTTTTTTTTTGCTTCAATTCAATGAATGTCCGTTGTCCGCTAAATTTCAATTAGAGTTTTATTTTAGGAATTTCAAAGACTAGCTAAGGGGGTAGGGGGAGGCTTGATGCAGTGAGGAGATCTGGTTAAGATCGTGTTTTTTTATTGAAAATAAAAAATAAATATATATTATATATATTTTAAAAATGTCTGTGTGTGTGTGCTGGCAGTTTGTTGGCTATATAATTATAATCTTCTTTAATAACTAAAAAAAAACTTAAAATAAAACAAACTCTATTAATTACTGGTAATCTAGTTAAGACTTATGTATTTACAAACTCTGGCTAAACTAACTAACTAACGCTTTAACTGAACTATAAAGGCTATATGAATCAGGCTACGATTATAACTCGTTCAAAAATATATATTAAGTTGCCACAGAAATTTTTATAAAGTTAAATATAAAATCTATTAAAATAACAGCTGAAAAGTATGTTATGATTCATTGCATACTTTTAAAAAGACAGCTAAAAAGTATGCTATGATTCATTGCATACTTTTGGCTTTGATTTTAAGAGATTTAGAATCCTCACATAAATTTCCCTGGCAACTTTACACTCATAAATGTTATGTTAGGGATATATGGGATATATATGTATATTTTATGTTTATAGAGATCTTCTCCACAACACACACACGAGTCCTGGATTTGTCTGAGCTAGTTAACAAAAACTACACACGCACAACAACAAATACACACACACCGAGACTTACAGCCTAGAGTCCAAACGGATCTACATATCTGAGATCACATTATTTTTTAGTTAAATTGCCAGCGAAAAAGTTTCTAAGGGGAAAAAACAGGATCAGGTTCTCTCATTGCTATATAGTGTGAGTGTGAGTGTGAATGTGAGTCTGAGTCAGAGTCTGAGTGGTTGTAATTTGTAATTGTTGCTATCAAAAAAATTACTTTCTAACCATGTACATTCATGAGCTATATGTATCGAGTATCGTATGCATATTTATCGTTATCGTTATAGTTATCGTTAGCATTATCGTTATCGTATTTTTTTATGTATTGAGTTTAACTAATCGAGTTGAAAGTGTCAATGAATACGTTTAGACATCAGCTTCCGCTTCCGTTTCTGCTTTCGATTGCACTTCCGCTTCCGCACATTTAACAACCACTCGGCTTGAGGTACATTAAGGATATAGGCCAGGAAGTAGGGCCCTTAGCTTAGTGACGCCACTTACATATATAGATTTAGGTTTCTGTTTTCATTTTTGGAGATGATAATCATCGCTGCTGCTTATTTTCTATCGGGAAATTTGCGTGAGCGAGGACTTGAGCCAGTGTCGCGGCGTGGAAACTCATCATGCTGGAGAAATAAAAGAAAATACAAGAAATTATAAATTATTATATAATTCTAGATCTTATTTTTATATAAAACTCACCCTGCCAGCCTTGTTGTTGCCACTGTGACGCACTGCCATTTGATCTTCATCGCCATAGATCCTGCAAAATATTTAAATAATTATTTTAATTTATAAAAGATATATATTTCTTTACACTCACCTTCCATCTGAATGAGTGGCCTCTGGTTCTAGCAGCGGCAACATGTCCTCGCCATGTTGGAGCAGCTCCACCGAGGCCAGGGATTCGCTGCCAGTCCCAGTGCCAGTGCCTGTGCTGGCACCCGTTTCAGTGCCCGTTCCTGTGCCCGTGCTGGTATCCCCTGCCCCAGACTCAACGCGCTCTGCCTCATGGCATTCGCATTGACAATCCTCTGGCTTTACATAGTTATAATGCAGCTTGTCGCCATCTCCAGGGGTCTTGCTGCTCTGATGCTGATGCTGATGCTGCTGCTGCTGCTGCTGCTGCTGCTGGTTATGATGATGATGGTGATGATGATGGCCAGAACCGGTACGATGATGGCTGGCGCAGGCGGATGAGGAACTGGTGGTAGCTGCGACAGTGGCAGTGCTGCCGCTGCTGGCCAGCGTATCCTTGGGCAGTGTGGTGATCCGCTTGGCCGGCTTTCGCTTCTCTGGGATGTTCTCAAAGTCAATCCAATGACCGGACAGCTTACGTTGTGTGGAGGCCTTCGGTTTGGGTTCCTCCAGGTTCGAGGAGGGAGTTCTGGGCGACTGAGTTTGTGCCTGCGGTGGTGGTGTGACCACAGGTAGCAGCTGTTTGGCCGAATCCTTGCGCTCTAGATTATTATTGGCCCTTAGTCCCTCTTCGGCAAACTCAAACCAAGATTTACCGCTGGCATTGGACACACGTCGCGGTGATTTGGAGCTTTGAATGCGCTCCTTGCCCACAGATTCTTTGCGTGGCAGACTTATTCTTAGCTTCTCGCCGCGCACAGGAGGTCCTCCAGTTAAACCTGCACCTCCCAAGGCTGAACCATTGCTACCAGTTCCTCCTGCTGCTCCTGCGGCTGCTGCTGCTGCTGCTCCTGCTGCTGCTCCTCCTCCTATTCTCTCAATTTCCATGTTTGCCTCCTGCGGCATCATGATCCCTGTACAATATTCCTCCAAATGTGAAGGATTCAGGGGTGTGGTGGACCTTGGCCTGTCCACAGGACATGTCTTTAGCTCCATATTGGCTCGTTCTCTCATTGGTATCAAGGGTACCCCTTGGGCCCGCTCCTCGGGCAATGTGGTGGGTATATAGGGCAGTTCGTCGTCAAAGGATTCTTGGGACACCAAACCGGTGCTTTCATGCTCTTCAATTACGCAAACATTACGCGGAAAATTGTGATGATGCCGCTTGCCCGTCAAATCCCCGCCAGCAGGCACTGCCGTTGTCACCGACGAACTGGCCGCCATATCCGAATCTCTTTCACTCTCCGACGACTCAATCGGTTCGTGTTCATCCGTGGATTGGGAATGTCTTCGCTCGGTTGGCGGTGAGATCAACATGGGATCTCCTGGTGTTGGTGTAGCAGAGGTCAAGGGATCATTGTAGCAGCTGGTTGTGGGTGCATCCCTGTAGGAGGTGGAGGAAGAGCCTGGTATGGTTGTGATTGTGCTGGAAGTTGGAGATGGCTTGCTGGTGACCTGCTGTTGGGTTGCCACTGTCGTTGGCGTGGGCGTGGTGGGCGTGACAGTGCCGGAACTATAACTGGGCGGGGTTTCACCTGGAGTTTGGGGTTTAAATGTGATTATTTCAAGATTTTTTTAAGGGAAAAGTTTACTAAAGACATTTCAATATATAAGATAAGTAACGCCATACGTTTTTTTGGTCGTTCCTCATCTTAGTATTGAAATGTCTTTGATTTAACCACTACTTACGCCTATTTTCGGGCACACTCTGACGCTTGGGTTTCCTGGGAATAACAGCCTGGCTCTGGGACTGGACAGTTGCATCCCCCATGGAGTCTGGCAGATTCTCATGTAGCTTGCGACGCACATCAAAGTTCTCTAGATACCGGGAATGTCGAAGATCCGCTGGGGGAGCAGCCTCATCCTCGGAACTGGGGCGTGATTTGTGCTTGGTTCGCATGATCACTTGACTAGAGCCTTGCTGCTGCTTCTCCTGCTGCTTTTCCTGTTGCTTTTCATGCTGCTTTTCCTGCTGCTTTTCCTGCTGCCTTTCCTGCTGCTTTTCATGCTGCTTTTCCTGCTGCTTTTCATGCTGCCTTTCATGCTGCTTTTCATGCTGCCTTTCCTGCTGCTTTTCAAGCTGCTTTTCCAGCTGTTTTTCATGCTGCTTTTCCAGCTGTTTTTCATGGTGCTTCTCCTGCTGCTCCTCTTCGGAGCTACAAATTCCCATACCCCTAGGAGGTGGTGGTGGCGGCACCACAGTCTCCACTCGACGAATTACTGTACCCTGACGCTGCAAACCATCCGCAGCCGTGACTGCCGTGGACGTTGAGGTGTTGGTGGTGGCCGGTGTACTGCCTCCCGAATGATCCACTTGCTCTGACAACTGACTGGACTGACTCTCGGTCTTTGAAATGCTAAATTGAGTGGAAAAAAGCTGCTCTTGACTGCCAGAACCCAAACGGGTGGCAAACAGCAAACGGCGTCGCTCCTTGGCAGCGGCAGTCTCCAGCTCGGGATTATTGGGAGCATTCACAGTGGCCACTGTATGCACCAGCCTGGGTGGTTCACAGGCACTCTGTGTGCTCTCCACCGAGGGTAGACGCTGCACCACTGCCTGATCCGCCTGATCCCGCTGCTGCTGCTGCTGCTGCTGCTGCTGCTGCTGCTGCTGCTGGGCTAAATTAGCAGCCCGAGCGCTAACCACTGAACTGACCATCGAACCATCGGCTGTTGTTTCCTGAGAATCCTGCGAGCTGCTTGTATGCCGCTGCACCTCCAGACTCCAATTGGCCTGGACAGCCTGAATTTGCTGCAGTTCCCCAGGGCCAATACTCGGTGGATCCTCTTGACTGGGCAGCGATTGTATGGCATCAAGATCTGGTCGTTGGGCCACCTTTGTTCTTTGAGCCACCGGACGCAGGGCAGCTGCTGCTTGTGCCAGCTGCATGGCTGTGATTTGGGTTCCCTGGGTGCCTCCTGCTCCTGCTTCTCGCTGAACCACAGTTCGATGGGTGGGCAGCGGCGAAGGATCCATGCTGGCCTGTGCAGCATGTGCCAGCTGCTGTATGCCCTGCAGCAGGGATCGTGCCTCGCGCTCATCCGGCGGTGTATGCAGCGGTATGTGTATATAACCCTCTACGGGTTCATCATAATAACGTAACCGGCTGCCAGGACGTGAGCCAGCTGGTGTCCTATTGTGAGAGCCGGGAGCAGAGCCAGGAGCAGGCGGTGGTGGCGGTGGCACTGCTGCAGCTGCTGCTGCATCCATTTGTGTGGATTCGATGGGTGAAGAGCTTTTGCTGCTTTGACTGCCACGTTTGCCAGGCTTAAAAATGGCCAATACAGACTTCTGTTTGCTGGGTGTTACATTCTGAGAGCCAGAGCCGCCTCCTGAACCTCCTCCTAGACCCCCTGAAGCTGTGGCAGGACGCTCCTTGCTTTTGCTGCGAGATCTAGCCGATTCTCTGGGTGAATCGGGAGAGTCTTTGCCCAGACGGAACAGGGAACTGAAGGAGCTTTTGCGGGAAACAGGACCACCGCCAGTGGCTACCCCGGTGGTGGTGGCTGGTGAGGGTGAGCGACTATTGAGGCGTCGTCCTGGCTTGGGACTTGCTGTGGGTGTTAGTCTATGATCGTCAAGGGGAACTGCTCCACCTCCACCTCCCTGTAAGCTCAAGGAGGCCGGCTTGGAATAAACAGGAGCCAGTTGATTGGGTGCCTCCACTACCCTTTCGTTGGCCGCTATACCTTTATCGCTGTACATATGATCCGGTCGTAGATTAATCCTTATATATTCCGTGCCACTGGCCGTCTTGCCTACGACCATTTGTCCAGGACTTTTGGTACTTCGACGCTGGGCGCCCATTGTCAATGTGTTTTGACTTTCCTTTTCGCCATTGTGCTGCTGCTGCTGCTGCTGCTGCCTGCTTCGACTCCGACTGGCAGCGGCGGTGGAAGAGGAGGATGACGTCGTATTAACACCTGGAGCCGGTGGCAGCACCTTGATACCCTCGGCCAGCACTGCCTGTGTGGGATCATGCTTGCGTGCCAGCAGCAGTTGCTCCAGGAGAGCGGCATTGGCCGCCACAGTGCCTGCTCCTGGCATCCCAGCAGCCTCTGCTTGGCTGTGCGTTGAACTGGCTGCCGTTGAGGCGCCACTGCCAGTTCCTCCTCCTCCTCCTCCGCCGCCGCCGTTACCACCCAGTTCCATGGGTTTGGGCCCACAAAAGGAAGTCTCCAGGAGCATGCGATGTGGCGATGGGGATCGTGATACCCCAGAAACGGCTGACAGGCGACTAACCGCCGATCCTTGGCTGCCCACGCTGGAGATGCGACTGGTGCGGCCGGAGATGCACAGCAGGGCAGCCACCTCGGAGCTGGCCGAGTCCTTGCGTTGGTGTTGCTGCAGGTAGCTTTGATGGTCGTCGAATTTGAAGATGTGCGGCGACGAGCGCTTGGCCTGGAAGATGACAAACGGAAAAAGAGATGTTAATAAAGGTGGAAAACAGAAAAGGTTAAAGAGAGGAGTTGGAATGTGGTGTATGGTGTGTTTTTGTAGAGTGTGGAGTGTGTGTAGGTGGAAGAAAAGGCTCTGCTGGTATGATTTTTCCCAAATTAATAATTTAGGTAATCATTTAGGAACTATAAACTAGGATAAAAGGACGATCAAACCTGAATGGGTATTTATTTTAATAATTAATTTAGCAAAAACCATAAATCAGAAAGAAAGACTTCTCTAAGAATACAGAAAATACATAGAAATATATATAGAAGCATAAAAAAATATATAAATTAGGGAATATGTATTAATATCAATAATTTATTTAAAAAAACAAAAATCCGATAGAAAGACTTCTCCAAGAATACAAAAAATATATAGAAATATATATAGAAGCCTAAAAAATATGTATATTAATTAAGAAATACTTATAAAGACAAAAACCGAGAGAAGAAACCATATTCAAGGACCTCTATGGTCTCTCAAATCTCAAAAAAAGAAAAAACATTTAAAATTATATTCCAAAAGTATGGTAAGCTAAAAAATTTATTTTAAAAATTTTAGCCATATATCTGAAAAAACTCTTAAATATTTAGCAATTTTTATAGCATTACTGAGATTTTGTATAAAGATATAAAGTAAAATATATATTTAATTGCATATAATATATAATAATAATAATAATAATATATTAAATTATAAAAAATAGTAAACACTGCTCTAAGTATAGTTAAATATTCAAACATAAGTAAATAATATTTATATAAAGCCTATATGTATATTTAAACCTATTTAGAAAGTTATTTGACTGGGAATTTGAGAGAGAAGCGGAAAGCTAAGGGCATTTCGTGCATATTTTTAATATTAACATTAAATAAATAGTAAAAAGTAAATATTAAAATTTTTAAAATTTGTTATTATATATAAAAACAAAAATATTAAATTTCGAAATTTTTAAAAGTTATTTTTAAAATTTATAGAGCTTATTTCAATAAGGAACCTAATTACATTTTAAATATTAATCACATAGCTTCACTGAGTATATAGAATATCTAAATTTTAGTTAGAATTTATATAGATTTAAGTCTTTGATTTTAAGACATTTTTTTCTGGAAAATCGATCAGTTTTTCTCCTGGAAAATATGCCTAGAAATGGACACTGGTTCTAGGGTCCAGCCCAAGTCAATCCCGACTCTTCAATTTCAATTTTTGCTGCCACCCGCGGCTGCCAATCAACCAAGGCAAACAGCCAGGGAAAGCGTAAAAAGGGAAATGAGAAAATTGGGGAAAATAGGAAAATGGGACTGAAAACGGGAATTGCATTTCGGCCTGACATTACGAAGAGACTGGAGACTGGAGACATTGATAACTGGGATCCTTTCAAATCAAAAATATAATAAACTTTAAGCTTGGAAATTTTAAATCCCTAAAACATAAGTTTCTTACAGATTTTAAAATATTTAAAAAATATTTTTATTCATTTATTATTTACTAAAATTAGTTATTCCAAGGAAACATATAAAAATAGAAATATTATTAAAAAATAACTTGTTTTAAATTTATTTATATTTTAATTTTTTTTTTGATTATAAATATTAGTGCAAGATATCTAACTGACTATCGATAAATTGATCATATAAATGTATTATTTGAATTATACACAATATATCGATAAAATATCAATATTTTTGTATGTTCTATAATCGATAAACAAATTATTGATTATATTAATGTATTAATTGAATTCTACGCAATATATCGATAAGATATCAATATTTTGTTATGTTTTATAATCGATAAACAAATCTTTTAGTCGACTTTGGATATTAGATGGATAAATTGATCTTTTTTATCATGTTTAATTCATAAACAATTCCTGAAGATTTTTATTTCTGGGAAAAGTATGCCGCAAGCCCAATAAAATTTAGAAAAAAACAATTTATACTGAAATAAACCACCTTAAAAATTTTACTAAATATTTTTAGATATTTGATTTTTGGATTTTTGGGCCTTTTTGATACATTTTTTTATATTTACCAACGAAAACTAATATTTTTCTTAACAGTCATTTTTAGAAACCTCTTCAAGTTGCTTTAAGCTCATCTTTCCTCTAATTTTCTATATTCCTGAACCAATTAAGACAGTCACGTGTCTGAGTAATCAATTGCAACTTTCTTGCAATTAACCAAAAGGGGGGAATCATCATCCAGAAAGGTAACGAAACCAATTGATAAGTTGGACAGCAGTCACTCATTTCAAGCGGGGGAAATAATTCGCACAAAACTTTGTCCGGCAGAGAAAACGGCTCGTAAACTTGGCTCAAACGTTAGAGGGAAAAAAAACGGTGCAGGGAAAACTGTAGAGGAAAAATTGTGAAGGAAAAACTATGGAGGGGGAAAAAAACTATGGAAAATGGGAAATTGAAGCTGCTGCTGATGGCAGATGGCAGAATGCAGAAAGTAAAAACCGAGATACACAGTCGGGTAGCTACACTTGTCAGCTGTCAGTCAAGGGCCCAACGAGGAGCCACCCTCGACTGCAATTCTGCATTATTAATTCAACTTGTGATGCGGTTACTGCCATGTCCTCGCCCTCCCCCTACCCCTCCCCCTACCCCGATAGTCCTTGTCAGCGGCATCGATTCCGGCTGACTGACTCCCGGCTCCTGGCCGCGATCCTGGCCAATTTCCGTTTAGTCAGCGAGGAAATGTCAAAGAAACTTGCGAAAAATAATCAATTTCCTTTTCCCAGAGCTCAAGTTCATAAATATAATTATTTATTTAAAAGCAAGAGGGGAGGGGAAAAGCACAAAAACAAAGTTATTAAAAGAGAGGGCAAACAGCTAAATTAATTATTTTAAGTTGTCTTTTTAATGTCAACAATTTCCGGATAAATTATACAATTTTCTTAAGCGAATAAATTGTTATTTGAAGTTTTTTAATTTGAATATTTATTATTAAAAGCACAAATTAATTAATATAAAAATATAATAAAAAAATTCCACATATGTAGTTCCCTTAAAATTGTCAAAAATTCCGAAAAAATTATGTATTTCCTTTTAGAATTTTTAAAATAAGTAAATAGATTTATTAACCTCCTGAAAACTAACAAGAACTAGCTTTTCAAATTAAAATTAATACATTTTTTGGTTAAACTATGATATTTTCGAACTTTGATGTCTCCATAAAATTATCATTAAAGAATATTAATAAAAATTTATTTAAAAAAATGTCATACATTATATATATTCTGATTTTCATTATAAATTAATATTAAATTACGGACATATGCATTTTATTAAGTAACCCATTTTGTTTTATTTAAAAATGGTAAATTAATTGATTAATTTATCAATCAAATTATAAAAACACATTTAAGTGAAAGTTGAGAGAATCTTCGATGTCCTAAAGTTGTTTTCCCTTTCTGACTATCGAAATTTATAGATATTATCTAGATATTATCTGCTGTGATATCAGTATTTTCCCCTCTTCAGTAAAACCGATAATTAATCGAAATTGATTCATGTACCCCCGCCAAAATATAATACTACAATAATGTATCGCTTAAGCAGTATTTTCCCCTCTTCAGTTAAAACGATAATTTATCGAAATTGATTCTTGTACCCCCCAAAATGTATCGATTAAGCAGTATTTTCTGGAAATATATATTTATAAAAATCGATATAAATCGGTGTGTAATATTCGTTTAAAATATCGATATGTTATCGAATCCTTTTTTTCTTCTTCTTTCTTCCCCCGCACGCCTCTCACCTGCTGCTGCTGCTGCTGAATGCGCTCCTGCTCCTCCTTCTTCTGCTCGGGATCCATGAAGTACAGCTCCTCGGTGGAGCTGCGCAGCTCGAGGGCGCCCTCCTCCCGGAAGCCAAGGCCAATCGTTTCCTGTAGGGTGCCAGTGCCGACCTTCAGAGCATTAGTTCAACCACATAAACCAGCCAATACACACACACATTTTTCGAGTAGTTTGTTCGGTTGTTAGTTGTGTCAGAGCGATAGTTTTTTTTGTACGTTACGTATTTCGGTTTTTGTACGGTTTTTGTTTTTGTTTTAATTTTAATTTTGTTTTGTTTTCCGATCAGGATTAGGCGGGAGGAAAGGATTAGGCATGGATGAGGGCCAAGAAGCATGCTCGGTGTGGTCAGGGTTTATGGGGGTTTTATGGAGAACAGAAATCAACAAATCAACAGCCAATTTGTGTGCAGGATTCGTTTGCGGTTCAGTCGGATTGTAAGGATAGTAAGGACGAACAGGACATGGATTTTGGTGTGGATTAAGGTGTTTGAGGGTAAGGGAAAGGGGAAAGTGTGTGTGCAAAGGGGGTAGCGAGCGCATCACAGAGAGTGTTACAGACAGAGAAAGAGACAGATGTACATATAATGATATACATATCGGTGTATCGGTTAAGATATAGTTATCGATTCATGTTCATGGATGAATGGCGATCAACAACACATAAGCAAATGCAAAAAAAAATATACAAAACGGAAAATATAAACAAACAAGAGCCAAATACATAAACAATTACATTGGATCCTTAAGGGAAATATGAGTTACAAGGCATCCTTTTTTTTGGGGGAAAATATATTTTGTATAAATTAAATTTAAATTTTTAGGGACTTTAAAATTTAGTTTCCGAATTTCTTTAAATTAAAAATTCTTGAAAATCTTGAAATATAAAGTTGAAAGATATATTTTCCAGTTATCCTGGCTTTATAATTATTTTTATGCTAAATTTTAACAATTTATTTATGATTTAGACATAGAAAAGTATTTCAAAATATAAATATATATAAAAAATATAAAATAGTATTTTTAAAATATATTTTATAATATTTTTAAATACTTTTTTATGTATAAATCATATATAAATTGTTAAAATATATATAATTAGAAATATTTGAATGCTTTTATATATTTTATTAGTATTTTTAATACTTTTTAATATATTATGGTATTTTTATGGTATTTTTAATACTTTTTAATATATTTTATAATATTTGTAAGTACTTTTTTATGTATAAATCATATATAAATTCTTAAAATATATATAATTATAATTATTTTAATGCTTTTATATATTTAATAGTATTTTTAATACTTTTTAATATATTTTGGTATTTTTATGGTATATTTTTTGGTATTTTTAATACTCTTTAATACATATTTTATTATTAATTCATATAAATATACAGAAATAAAATAATTTGTCATTATAAATCCTGTTTACCAAAAAGGATACCTTGTCTCACGCCTAAAACCTTAAAAGGCTTTAAATTCACTTCAAAAAAATGCCCAAAAGTCAGTTCTAAAATCACTTTAATTTCAACATAAAATAGCAAATCTTTTGGGCATTTTTTGAAAAAGATCTTTCTCGAAATCCCACCAATTTTTGGGACACTCACCTGCTCAAATACATTCTCCGGACTGCTCTCCCGGCTATCCTCCTCATGATGCGACGAACTGGAGGCCCTACTCAGCTCAATCCTGGGCGTGGAGGGTGTGGTCAAGGTGGCAGCACCGCGATAACTGGCCCCTGGGCCAGCATGACCACCATGACCGCCCCCAACGCCTCCAGCAGCGGTTGGTGGCAGCGGCTGACCGCCCTCGCTGCTGCTCACCAATGTGGTGGTCACCGTCGTCGTGGCCGTTTTCAGGGGCGGCGGACGTTGCTTTGCCTGAACGATGGTCGCCGAACAGGTGGCCGACGACACCGATGAGGACGAGGAGGAGGAGGTGGATGCGGAGGCGGAGGCGGATGCTGGGCAGGATGCAGCTGCAGGAGCTGCAGGAGCTGCTGCTGCGGATGTGGCGTTGGCATTGGCTATGCTCGGGGCTTCTATGCCGCCGGCAGTCCTGTTCCTGTTTGTTGTCGTCGTCGTTGTCGTCGCTGTCTGTTTTCGCACACTCTGCTCCATCATCTGGAAATGGAAATTGGGTCAATAATTTTTATAATTCTTAAAGGAACATATTTTTCTCAGATTTCTACATCTTTTGGGAATTTTTTAGGGGAGTTTGGGGTTTTGAAACGCTGTACTCTGGGTAACGCCCTTTTATTTAAACTGAAAAATCGTATGGCGTTACACATCTTATTATTAAATATGCCTTCGGTATAAAAACCTTGAGAAAACCCTTGAAAATAATTTTAAAATCCTAGCAAATATGTAATTTTTAATTTGAAATTTTAGGAAATTAAATGTTAAGAAATATTTTAAACCAAATTCAAAGCTATTTATGTTTTACCATTTTTTTAAATTCCAAAACAATTAATTTAAAAACAAATTGCTGTTTGTAAACACAGGTTTAACCCTCTTAATACAAAATAAATGTATTAAGTAAGTAAGTAAGTGTATCGAGTAACAAATCTAATTGTTTTCCCACACATTGTTAGACCCCCTTCATTGGATTATGGCCGACGACCCTTGGGGGGCCGAACGAAGGCAGAAGGAATAGAAAAGTAAGGACAAGCAGCACAGCCCTGGTTGTCGTCGATTGACTCCATTGGGGACATGACATACCCCTCGATAATCTCCCCTTTTGGATTGCAATTCGCAAATTGAAATAAAACGCTTTGACACAGTTTCTTCATATATATACCATGATATATATATATACATATCTAGGAATATATATACTTTTGTGTGAAGCTAACCCTATGGCTTTTCCCTCTGGCTTACTTTTCACTCTCTCCCGAGGCTATTGCCATTCCCCACATGTGATTTTTAAATGAAATGATGATTTTGCTTTATCTCTGGGCTACCCTTTTGGCCCAATTATAATTGAAAACAGGCTGGCTTGAGGGAATGAGTAGAAAAAGGAGGTGGTGGTGACCTGCATTGGCTGTTCGGTTAAATCCAAAATAAAAAACCGTCAAGACTTAGGAGCATCTGGACGCACTCCCAAGCCTGGGCTCATGACATATTCTTGTGTCTTTTTCATAATAAAATAGCACGATAAACTCTAGCTAGGATTCAATGAGTTTTCTAACCTTTAAGCCATTATTTACTGTAATATTTTTTATTTTAAAATCAATATTATAAGGAGAAGTCAAAGGTCTATATAACACCTTTTTATTTAAACTGAAAATTTGTAAGGCGACTCATATTATTTATTATTTTTAAATAGATCTTCGGTATAAAAACCTGAAGGAAGCTAAAAGCTTTAAAAATATTTCAAAATGCTACGAATTATGTAATATTTCATTTGGAATTTTAGGAAATTAAATTTTAAGGAATTTTTTAAGTTAAGTGTAATTTTTTCAATTTTTTAAATTCCAAAAATCAAGTATTCCGTTAAGAAACTAAATATCATAAATTATAGATATACAATTTATGATATTTAGTTTCTTCAATTTAAATTCAGCAATTTCTTTAACAAAAACAAACTTGAACTCTACTCCTGCTGCAATCCACAGGACATCCTTTTGGCTGTCAAGTCTCTGTGCTTTATTTTTTGCTCATAAAATAAGTGCAAATTGAAGGCATGAGATAATATAATAACTTTAAGCATCCGGAGGGGCGACTTTGTTTATCCCTCTTCCTGCCCCCAAGAGTTGCAGCATCCGGGCGAGCTCTTGTCCTCGGGGCCCAAAGTCTTTGGCTAACACCATTAGCGGGGCTTTAAGTTTTCCAAACTGTTTGCTTCAGAGAGAGGAGAGAGAGAGGGAGGAGAGCGGTGTGATGGCTATGCAAATGCAGGCAGGGGAGATCCCCGAGTTTACTGGAGCAACACACCATGAGGACAGCCCTCCTGTGTGCGAGGCTGCACTCGCACCGAAGGCGCTCAAGGGTAAATCCTTTCACACGCAAAAAATGGGGGAACGACAGGTACACATGGGGAAATTATTACTTGGATATAGAAAATAATATAATATGCCTAGGAAATATAAACAAATTGGTATGATTTTCCAATAATTATTAATAATGTTGAGTAATTTTCCTTTTAAATTACATTTATCATCATCATGTATCAAATTAATATTTTATATCATTTTCCCAGACTTGTATTTAATCTCTGTGTAATAGTTGTGGAGAAATATGCACATGGAAATGTCCTGACATGAAGGCGATGATTGACACATGACGCTCAACGCGTGCTGGCATTTTCGGGAGGCCTTAGAAGGAGGGGGAATGTGTGTCCTAGGAGGGAAGGAGGCATAGGGCTTTCGGGTAGGTATCGCTTATTGTCTCAGCAGGATCTTGGGCATACAAATTAATTTAAAAGTTGACTTTGGCCCTGGAAACTATGCTGTGATTTTCGAAATTTCGAAGCGGCAACACAAAAAGGAAATAATTAAAATAGGGAAAAGCAAGCCGCCCCAGAAAATGGCCCCATTTTGTGTACAGAAAAGAAAATAATGTATTTTCATTGGCTTTTCTTTTGTATATTTTTTTGCTAGGCGTAGGGGGGCAGGAAATATTTTTTGGGGGCTTATCGTAGCATAATTTTAGGCGTATGAATGAATAAGAAAGAAGAATGGAAGGCAAGTACAGTTAGAGAGAGACAGAAAGAGTGTGTTAGTGCGAGAGCGAGAGAGCAGAGAGTACACTGATTTTGTCACACAAATGTGTGATTAAATTAATTAAAATTTAAATAAAAAGTAAGCAAGACCACAAAGCAAAAGAGATAGATAGGAACAGAGAGAGAGAGGGAGAGAGAGGAAGAGCTAGTGATAAAGAGAAAGACAGGCAAAAGAGGGGGTGGGAGAGACAGAGAGAGAGAGAGGCCGCGTGCTCGACTTTATGTTTATTGTTCACACACACACACAACTCACCGCGTTCCCAAAAAAAATCCTGTGTGTGTGTGTTGGTTGGTCTCTTTGAATATTACTCGTCGCCTTGGCTTATTAATTTTGCATTTACTTGCACTCACAAAAAATAACAAAAAACTACAAAAACATGTATGTGATTTCGCCTCTTGTGACCGTTATTCGCTTGGACGCTTCTCTTGATTTATCTCCAGGACTATCTCTCGGCTTCGGTCTCCCCGTCTGGCTCGTACACACACAAACACACACACACACACACTCTCACAAACACGAGCGCGTTCTCTCTCTCTCTCGCTCGCTCTCACAACGAGCTCCGCTCCGTTTACCGTTAGACCGCACGCACGCAGCGCCAGCGTCGAACTGCGGGCAGGCGAAAGCCCCAAAAAGTATGCTAGCGTAGACTGAATGGGAATGCGACGAAAGCTTCGAAGCCCTCGTCCTTTTGCGCTCTCTCTCTCTCTCGCCCTTGTCCCTGCCTACGTTTTTCGTCGAAAGCTTCGGCCTAAAGCGGTTAAAGGGGGGTGGCAGCAGCAGCAGCAGTGAGTGGGAGAGAGAGAGAGTTGAGAAGGCGACAGGAGGCCGGAAAGCTCAAAGGACTCAGCTGTGGCCTGTGAAGCTTCAGGAGTCAACTTGACATGTGGGTGCGACTGCGAAAGGGAATACCTTAGAGGTCATGCCACTAGGAACACCTTAGAAATAAGGAATTACAGAATATATCTAAACATTTGTAAATAGTGTAAATATTATATATTTGTAAATAGTATAAATAATATATATTTGTAAATAGTGTAAATATTATATATTGTAAATAGTGTAAATATTATATATTTGTAAAAAGTGCAAATATTACATATTCAACTAAAGATAAGGTAACACTGAGAAACTCTCGAATGTAAATATCGATAAGAAGAGGACTCGATAATGTAATCGATGGTGCATGATCACTCTTATAGAGAACGAGACCAGAGACAGGTGAAAAAAAGAATAAAAGTTAAGAAAATAAACAATTTACACAATAACAACAAAACTAAAAGGAAAGTCTTTAAATAAATTTGTTTACAATTTTTTCTAACATAATCTTTTATTATTTTATTTATTTCATTTATTTTAAGGATTTTAATAGCAAATTTTATTATTCCCATTGGTTTACTATTAATTTCTAACTCGGAACTTTGTACTTTATATTTATGGTAATATAATTAGTATTAATCTAGTTCCTGTTACTATCCTTTTTGCCTGCACTGTTACCAGGATGCTTTGAACCGTTCATTCGTTTCGCTTTTGGGCATTTCCCTGTCTCGCTTCCACCCATTGCCTAGCTTGGCTTACTGCCGCCACCGGCGAAATGACATTATTTTGGAATTATTTGGAGCACTTGGCATTTGGAGGAGGCGGCAGCAAAATATTTTCAGAAAAAAAAAAGAAACTCACGGCTCTTCAGTCGCCGATCTGCGGCGCGTGTCTCGGATAGCCGCCAATCTCGTTGTCCTGTTGTTGTTTTCGTTGTTTTTGCTGTCGTTTAAGGTTCATTTTGTTTATTAGCCCGCCTTTTAAGTGGCCATTTGCATGATTGCGGCCCCAACCGCCGAAAAAAAAAGAAACACCCTACCCCTTCCAGTTTTCAGTTCCCTTTACTCTTTCCCTGGATCCTTGGAGCCCTGTAACCCCCCTTTAATACACACTCACTCACTCATATTTGCAGAGCGGAAAGCTTTGGACGAAGCTTACAGCGCCCAGAAAACGCTTTAGTTGATTTCATGTTTTGGTTAATTAATTTAAGCCCTGCATTATGTGCATACGACATGAGGGAGTAAAGGACACAGTGCTACACCGATAAATGCTTTTACCTAAATGTACCTTACAGGCTTAGAAAGAGGAAATATATTAATATAATCTCTAAGGATCCTTGTGATATTATTTAAGTTTTTTTCATTAAAGATTTTAGATTGAAAATATGGAAGATATGCCTTGAGTTCTATAAAAAGGTTCCAAATTAATAAATTATCTAAAAAATATATATTAGGTTCTAAAAAACACATAGTAAACAAAGTAGTTTAAATAAATTTAAAGTAATAAATCCCAAAAATATATACATTTATTTAAATCATTTTTAAATGAAATAATGCTTATGGAACCAGTTTTTTATTACATTTTTCTGTACAAATATGCTTAAACTTTATTTTTAAAGAGCTTGATGAATGAATGATGAATGATTAATGAAAGATGAATGATTTTAAAATATTTAGAGAAGTTATAGAAGAAGATATGCCAGAAAATGTGTGTATATTGAATACAAAAACGATATCTGATGAGAACTTTGATACATTAATAAATAAATATTTTAATTGTTACTTATATATTTTATGTTTTGCATAATAATACAGAAAATGAAAGAAAAAATAAATTTTCTTATATTTTTTGATACTATTTCGTTGTTATTTTGGTATTTAAAATTCTTATAAATTAAAGTTATAATTATAGAAGCTATATTTTGATATAGAACTTTTTTACTCTGATTTTTCCCCTCGAAACGTATATGTACATCCTTAAGGACGAATGCCCACTGTACCTGGCTACGGTGAGCTGAGCAAAGTAGGCTAAAGGACTCACCGCTGCATGGTGCTGATGCTGTTGCTTTTGCTCCTGTTGGTGTTGCTGCTGCTGCTGTTGCTGTTGCTGTGCATTTGTCGTGGCATTGTCCTCAAATGACTTTTCGAAGGATGCAATTGGCGCTGGGCCAAGACGCTTCTGCCGGCGCGCATCCATTCCGTTCCCGTTTGCCGCTACAATCTAGTCCTGCCAGTTATTTATTCACCCAGCAAGCATGTCCTGGAAAAGCTGAAAGAGCTGAAAGAGAAAAAGGGAGAGATGGGGAAGAGACACACACATTAGAAGGCCATTGGCACGATTTTTCTCTTGGCATGGCTTTTCATAATTGCCTGTGGCAAGAATAAAGCACTGAGAGAGAAGCCTGGCCAGTTTTATATATAGTTTATTATCCTTTTTACGTTAAAAAAAACCTACAGGTTTCTCTCAGTGCCCTGGACCAGCAGCACCACCAGCAGACTTTTCCAAAACGCTTGCAATCACATATCACTTGGCCCCCACTGTTGCTCCATCAATCATCGCCAGAGGAGAGCCCTTTCGTGCCAGCAGTTCATTGAACCGCTTGTGGCAACCGCAAGCGAACCGGAAGTGAAATAATAACATCAACAATTGATGAATATTTAAGGACATCAGCGTACCGGGTTGTCAAGTAATTCAAGGGATATTCGCGCAAAGGTTAGTGCCGCTCAATTACACTGTCATTAATTTGTTTAATAAATTAATAAAAAATAGAAAATCTAGATTTTTGTTGGTGATTGGAAAGGACTTCTTGAGAGCAGCTAAAAAGTAGGCAACATTTTTTGAGATACGGTTTTTTCATTATAATATTTTTGTGAGGAACTAAACAAATATTTATATATATTTCAAAAAATTTGAATGATTTTAAGGCCCTTAAAAATGTTTCTAAAAATATAAAAGGATATTTTTTTGAAAAAAAAACAGAAAATAGATTTTTTGTTGGTGATTGGAAAGGACTGCTTAAGTGCAGCTAAAAAGTAGGCAACATTTTTTGAGATACGGTTTTTTTATTATAATATTTTTGTGTTGAACTTAAAAAAGTTTTATTTATTTAAGAGATTTTAAAGCCCTTAAAAATGTTCCTAAAAATATAAAATGATTTTTTTAAATTATAATTAATTTTTAATTATAAATATCATGTAAATTTAATAAACAATTAAAATAAAATGTAATTGGTAAAATAAAGTGTTTATAAATATATTTTCATTATTGCTATTATCCTTAAAAATTAATCCAATAATTACACTCTCAGCCATTCCTTTCCCTTCGGGATATATGTATATATATTAATTTCCTTATTATTATGGCTATTATCCTTAATATTTATCCAGTATTTACAACCTCAGTCATCGCTTCAATTTAATGTCCTTTTCAGGACAAACATTACATAAACTAAATTGTGTCACTCAGATGACGCGATGCGACTACCAAAGTCCCCAGGATGCGGCCATTTCCTCTCATGTCCTGGCAGAAAAAATTGTGTTAAAAACTTCAAGTCCTGAACTAGTTTTACCCCCAAAGGATAAAAGTATATGAAAGCTTAAATTAAATTAAATTAAATTAAATCTAAAACATAATGATTATTACTTTTTTTACTAATTCATTTATAATTTTTATTACATATTCTTGGTATATTTTTGATATATTTAATTTTAAATAACTCCTTGAAATTTTTGCAAGGATACAAGGGACTTAGACATCGAAATTGAAGGCTACAATTGCTGCCTTACATTTCCCTCCCTCTTTCTCTCCCTTGATTTTATGGGTACGAAAAAAAGGACATAAAACTGAAGAATCCTTGAAACACCAACACACGTACGCACACGACACACACACACACACACGCACGCACACGAACGCAAAACATGATTATTGCAGCTGAAATAAACTTTTTCCTCTTTTTTTTTGTTGGTTTGGGAATGGAAACTTTTATTCTGCAGTTTGCTCCTTGTTGTTGGTGGAAAGGAGAGGGGGGAAACGAGTCCTGCCGGGATGCATATTGATTGCTCCGCCATTCACTCGACCTGGGAGTTGCTGCGAATCGAAATTCGGTGCATTATTCATCGCACTCTCATATATAGACACGTACTATATATGTATATATGGCATATTCAGGGAACATCGGTGGGAATTGTTTGAATGTTTGTCTAAGCGAATGTTTGGTCTCGACCCTGAATTGTTTGAACGGCTTTAACCATCAGCAGGGTTCCTCCTCTGTGCACACACATTCACCCAAATCCCTTAATTATTCACTCGAACTTTCAGTCACTGACTAAATAATCACAGCATAGCACAACCTTGATTTTGAAACGAGGATTGAGTGGAAAATCTCTGCTGAAATTTTGCACATTTTTTAAGTTTTAAATGGGTTAAGTTATAAAAATAGATAAATGAATAAAAAATGAATAAATAATGAATTAATAATGAATAAATAAATAATGAATAAATGAAGAACTAAATAAATATATAAAGAACTCAAAAAAAAAAAAGAAATTTATAAATAAATAGGGAAATATTTAAATAATATAATATATAAATAAATACAAAAATAAATTAATAGATAAATAAATAAATAGATAAATAAATAAATAGATAAACAAATAATATAATAAAAATATTTTTAAAATGTCTACATCAAATTTGCTAATCAAAATTCTGCCAAAACAATTTATAATTAATTAATTTGTTGATTAAAAGGGAAATAGGTCATCAATATGTTTAAAATGTAACTTTAAATATAATTTATAGAATATTTCGGCCTGAAAATGACTTCCTTTAATTTAAATTTCAATAAAATAAATACAAATATGCTCACCAATTTAGACAAAATAAAATAATGGATATTCAGACTCTTTGAATATTTAAAATTACTCAATAAACCCTTCAAAATTTAATATTTTAACTAATTTCTTTGAAATATCTTTCAAAATTTCCGCCAAAACAATTTATAATTCATCAAAATGTTGATAAAAAGGGAAATAAGGCATAAATATATTCAAAATGTGACTTAAAATATGATTTATAGAAAATTACAATAAGGTCTCTGCCTGAAAATGCTTTCCTTTAATTTGAATTGAAATAAAAGAAATAAAAAAATGTATAAAAAATAAAATAATGGGTATTCAGACTCTCTCAGGATTCTAAATTACTCAATAAAACCTTCAAAATTTAATATTTTCCTTGAAATATATTTCAAAATATTTTATAACCTTTTACTTGCTATTTTTTCTTCAACTCAAGGATATATTATTCATCAAAAACGAGCCTAGATATGGGTATTCAATTCTCTGGCATTTATAAATAGTGTTTGTCATTGGATTGGCAAAATGCGATTAAAGGCTGTCCATAAAAAACCCCCCTTCGATTGTTGTTTTTGTTGTTTTTCTAATACACTTGTCAGCGCGCCCTCGTTTTCCTTCCGTTAACCTTGAACCCCAGTGGCCCCCATACTATATAGACTATATATACTATATATTGCGGCTCCCTCCCACCTGGGGCAAGTGTCTGGCGGTAAATATTTGACCTTCTGCGGCTTGGAAGTCTAATTTTAAAACGTTTAGCAGCAATTTTTGTATAATCCGCCCGACGATGAATGCCAATGAGTGCACTCATCAGTGTCAAGTTGCGAAGGGAAGGTCAAGCTACAGCTGACTGTTGAATAAATAAATGAGTTATAAGTGAATACATTCTGAAAGGATTTGCTGTACAAACAAAAACACACATTTAATCTTTTTTTTTGCTACTTAATTAGATTTAAATACACAAGTGCTGTGATTAACCCCTAATTGAGATTAATTTTAATGGTTTTCAGGGTAGTTTTCTATAATAAAATCAAGCACTTGTAATCCTGCATTAATTAAGGCTGAAAATAAATTATAAAATATGGTTTTAGTTCTGATAATATTTCTTTTTTTGGTTTAACTTTAAATTACACAAGTTTAACCCTTAAAATTAGCTTCAATTAGTTGTTAATTAAAATGTACATTACCCCTTATATTATCCTTGATTAAAACCTTGCCAAAACTTGGCCAAAAAAGTAGGGAAAACTTTTGCTGCATTTTAAACTACTTTATGGTCCTTGCCACCCCATCTTCATTTTGTTTTTCCTCCCTCCCCTCGGAAAATAGCATCGAAAATCGATAAAGAGAGCGCCAGAAAAGCGGGGGGGAGGGAAACCAGGAGACGTTAAGGCGACAAGGATGTCAGCATAAGTGCCCAACTTTGGCAAACAGCTTAAAGAAGCATTCCTTGGCCTCCTTCGCTCAGATTTTGTCCTCCTCGTCTGTTATATATGTATGTGTATCTATAAGGGAGTCTTGGAACTTTATCCCTCAAAGTAAGAGAAAACTATAAGAAATGGCAACTAAAAATAAATACACAACTTTTGTGCGGGTCGAAACATTAAATAAACATTTGCAAATCTATACGGGGCATTGACCAAAAACTTTGATTTCCTAGTTTTAGTTTTATCTTTAGACTATCTTTGGATTCCTTTGGGCTTTTAAATAGTTTATATTCCGTTTAGAATAGTTTATTTATTTTTAAAATATATTCAGAGCTCTTTGTGGACCTTAAATCTTAAATTTTTCTTTATTTTCCCTTGCCTTCACTTTCAATTTCTAAAATCTTTTCTCAATTAATTGTAAGTAACAGGTTCAAGGTTCTTGTCTCAATTCTTTAATTTTATATTGTTATTCTTTAATTCTAATATTGATTCAATGTATTTCTTTCTAAACTTTCCTCCTAAAACTATAATAGATTTCCCTAATTCTCTTTTTTATTTATTGTTGCTCTTTTTAGATTCTTATTCTTTTGATTCTTCTTCCTAATTCCTAATTCTTTTCTCAATTCTCCCATTTTTTAATTTTTCTTTCATATATTTTCTCTTGTTCATAATTTGTAGCCCGAATTTCGTACTCGTAATCTTCAATTCTTCTCTGAATTTATTTCTTCTTATTAATTCTTATTCTCAATTTTTTAGGTAAAGATTTCTTTAATATTTTCTTTACAAGGATATCCTTCTTTTTTATTATTTCCATATTCTTTCTCCAAATTTTCTCCAAATTCTCCTCCAAATTCTACGTTTCTTCTATTTAATTCTTCTTTTTTTTTGTATTTCTTGCTTTCCAATTATTAATAATCCTAGAAATGTTCTCATTTCCTTGTTAATTCTCTTCTCAATTGAAAGTCTGTATTCTACAATTCTTATTCTTAAATTCTTCTCTAAATTCGTCTCTAAATTCTCAACTCTTTACTTTCATAACCTTTTTAATTTTTCAATTCTTTTTCTATTTCTTTGCTCCCATTCTTTAATTCTTCTCTCTTGCCTAATGCCTCGTTGTAGGCCCACAGCCTTTGAACATATTGCCCCCAATGACATTGGGCGCCTGTGGGTGGAGTGAGTACACCAGAGGGACGGTTGGGGGGATAGGTTTTTGGAGACGTCGCCGCTGTCGTCGCCGACAGAGAGTTTGGCCGCCGCTGCGAGGAACGGCAGGGGGCGAGCAGCAGGCGGCAAAGGCATTTCATTGACCTCATAAATTGTCCAAAGAAGAGGCGAAAAAAAAGGAGAACAAAAAGAAGAACAAAATATAATAAAATACAGTGCTGAGGGCATGAACCGCAAACCCCCAAAAATGGCATCCACGAGACGCGGCCATTTAGTGCCGAGTTTACACAGCGACAAAATAGGCCAGAATTTATTAGGACTATTTATTGTTTTAGTTTTTTCGTTGTTTTCTCATTAACTATTAAATGAATTCTTTAAATCTTCAAATTTATTCAACATATTTGAGTATATTCCATTAAAAAAATTCGAAAGTTTCCTTTTTTTTTACATTTCAAACTTCTAATTAAAATTATTAAGTCCTGCAATGGTATAAATATAAGCCTTAAAACATTTATTTATGTATTTAGTCTAAGTTTAATTGAGTTTCGCTTGCATTTAATTTTTTTATAGAATTTAATTGCCAAGAAAAAAAGGTAAACAAAGACAGCAGCTTTCTAAATATTCAAATTCACAACAAAAAGAGAGGATCTTATTCTAAATGAACAAATGAATAAATGAAAGAACAAATGAATAAATGAAATGAACAAATGAATTAATGAAATGAACAAATGAATAAATGAAATGAACAAATGAATAAATGAAATGAACAAATGAACAAATAAACAAACAAACACCCAAAATTCCAGCAGAAATACAAAACTATTTTCTAAATTATATTTTTAACCTTAATATAAATTTATAAATTAATTATTATATATTTTTTATAATATTAAAATACACAAAATAATAGTTTTCCGTGTGGCAGAGCAAGGAAAACCTAAAAACCAAAAACATCAACAACAACAAGAAAGATATTAATGCCCGCTCGTTGCTCATCGTTTCAAGCTAAACTGTTTGTCATTGTACTTTGGGGAAAAGGACGAAAGACGACAGGGGGGAGGGAGAGGGGAAGGAAAACGGGGAAAAGCCATGGAGATTAACAGAGAAAAACTGGAGAAAAACGCCAGACGCCAATGGAGAATAAATTCAATAAAGTTCGTTCAATGGACGTGCATATATGCAAAGGATATTCAGGATGCTGGAGAAAGGGAAAATTAGAAAGATATAAAAAGAGAGAGAGGAAAAGAGGTCTGAAGCAGACAGGTCCTGCCAGAAGTCACCTGGGCACAGTGGAGCAAAGAATACAATTTTTCTAAATATTAAATTATTTTATATTAATTTCTAGCCCAAAGAAGGTTAGGAAAGGACATACTGAAACCTGTTAAAAATCATTTTAATTTATTTAATTTAATTATTATATTATTTATTATTCATTTTGGTTCCACTGTGCCGCTTATCAGCGAGGTGAAGAGGTGCAGAGGTGTGGCAAAGGCAGGGCAGAGAAGTGGAAATAGCAAAATGGAAACAAAACGCTGGCTTTGATCGCTGGCTTTTGATAAGCGTCAATGACACAGGCAAAAGGGACGAGCCAAAGGACCCTTGTTGCTGCAGTGCCTTGCCAGTGAGTGAATCACTGATTTTGCCACTCTCTCTCTCATTACATATGTATATCGCACATGCATATATAGTGTATACTATATAGTATCTGGCATACACCTTCACACATTGTAACCAAGTAACAACGGAAAGCTGACTCATTCTGGGTAGCTGGTCGCTAGGAATTTGCGAATTCGCGGATGTTTATGTTTAAATAACTTTGTAATAACAACTTTTTAGTGAAAAGTCAAAAGCAACAAATTACCTAATTAAATGGGGTTTATAAAATCTGTCAAGTCGGAAAAGTCTATGTTACAAATATGATATATCAATAAATATAAAGCCCTCAATATTAAATCGAAAATGATGTAATCTTCTATATATTGAATTTAAAGAGGCTTCTTTACAACAACCAAAAGTCGTTTAGAAAAACATAGGAAAATAAATAGTAAAATGGTTTTCGAATTTAAATTCAAATTTGGCGGGTTTTTTTGGCGCGACTTCTCTTTTGCAGTGTGGCCATATCAAATGTATGCGAAAATACCGCACTCTTTCCCTCTTTTTCCCTTCGCCAACAAGCTGTAGTTCAAGTGGCGGCCGCTTGATGACGTTCCATGTTCCTACGGTCTGTTTTGAAATATGAACCTTTGTTTTTTTTTTTTAATTCAAATTTGGCATCTCTTTTTTATTAATTTAAAACACATCTCTTGCTTTAAATCATGTATGAACTTATGGATTTTTTAAATTTATTTTCCATTTTGGCGGTTGAGTACTTGTGTTTTAGATCATATATGAAATTAAGGATTTTTTTGGCCAATTGTTGTCAAAATATTTTTGTTGCTGTTGTTGTTGTACAAAATCTTGTAGCTCTGGTTGTTGTTGTTGTAAATACAAATCCCGACTTCAATCTGGCCATTTTCAGTACAAATTTCTCCCTTTTGGGATTTCAGATACCAGGCAGCAGCAAGCAACTGAAAACTGTTATACTTTAGCCAAGTTTCAAACCTTACGGGCGTTCTACTAAGCGAAGACTCCAACCATTTATAACAGAAAGTTCAAAACTTGGCTAAACTGTTATACGGTTCGAAACAAGGCTAAAGTATAACAGTTTATCAGTCGCTTGCTGCTGCCTTCTGTGCGCCTGGTAACTTAAATTCAAAAATTGAGAAATTTGTACTGAAAAAGCGCAGATCTGAATCTGGATTTGTGCCCACAACAACAATAACAACAACAACTGCAGCTACCAGATTTTGTACAACAACAAGAACAAAAACATTTTGACAAGAATTTTCGTCAGTTTTTTTATTTCTGATACCAGTAGTTGTTTTTGTTGTAAGGATGTTGTTGTAGGAACAAATCCGGACTCCAATCTGGCCAATTTCAGTACAAATTCGTTAATTGCTGAATTTGAAGTACCAGGCGCACAGAAGGCAGTAGAAGGATGATATGCAAAAAGTAATAACATTATATAGGATTTTTGCACTAACTTTACCTGGTCACACTTAATGATTGCACAAGGCCTAAAAGTTATCGATAATTTGGCGCTGCCAGATTCGAAATTTGTATCAGTCTGGTAGCACCAACAATCGATATCTGCTAAGAATCGTAGGCCATTTAAGGGTGACCAGGCACACTTAAGGTAAATATACCATAAACCAGGCGCACAGAAACAGCAGCAAGCAGCTGATCGGCTGATTTTAATTCATGAAAGCAGAGAAGCCTTCTGATTGGTCAATTTAAATGTAAACAAAGAGCGGCCATTATTAAAATTGGAAAAGAACTGTTATAAGCAGGCTGCATTTATAGTAAACAGCTGATCGCAAGTCACTTGCTGCTGGGCGCCAGGCACCTGCTACTGATTCTGTTCGCCTGGTAGAAATTAATCATGAAATATTTTAATTTATGCAAATTAAGCCCGATTTTGTATTAATAAAATACAAAAACAATTTCAACTTAATAACAATAACAATAACAACAAGAATAATTTCTACTCAATTTTGTTCTAGTTTTTTTTAAATTTAAATTCAAATTTGGCGGTTGACTAGTTGGGTTTCAGATCATATATGAAATTAAGTTTTTTTTGCAAATTGTTGTTGTCAAAATGTTTTTGTCGTTCTTGTACAAAATCTTGTAGCTCTGGTTGTTGTTGTTGTAGGCACAAATCTAGATTCAGATCTGGGTATTTTCAGTACAAATTTCTCCTTTTTGGGATTTCAGATACCAGGCGCACAGAGGACAGTAGCAAGCAACTGAAAACTGTTATACTTTAGCCAAGTTTCAAACCATATGGGTGTTCTACTAAGCGAAGACTCGAACCATTTATAAAAGAAAGTTCGAAACTTGGCTAAACTGTTATACGGTTCCAAGCTAGGCTAAAGTATAACAGTTTATAAAAGTGCTGAGTCGCTTGCTACTGGCTTCTGTGTGCCTGGTATCTTAAATTCTGAAATTGAGAAATTTGTACTGAAAGTGCATCACAAACCCAGACTCCGACTGTGCATTTTCAGTACAAATTCGTTAATTGCTCAATTTGAAGTACCAGGCGCACAGAAGGCGGTAGAAGGATGATATGCAAAAAATAATAATACCATTATATAGGATTTTTGCACTAACTTTACCTGGTCACACTTAGTGATTTCACAAGGCCTAAAAATATCGATATTTTGGAGCAGCCAGATTCGATATTTTAACAGTCTGGTAGCACAAAAAATCGATATCTGCTAAGAATCGTAGGCCATTTAAGTGTGACCAGGCACACTTAAGGCAAATATACCATAAACCAGGCGCGCAGCAAAAGCAGCAAGCAGCTGATCGGCTGATTTTAATTCATGAAGTAACGGTTTTGAAAATGGAAAAGAACCGTTACAAGCAGGCTGCACAACTAGCAAACAGCTGATCGCAAGTCATTTTCTGCTGGGCGCCAGGCACCTGCTGCTCATTCTGTTCGCCTGGTAGAAATAAATTAAGAAATATTTTAATTTATGTAAATTATGCCCGATTTTGTATTAATAAAGTACGAAAACAATTTCAGCTTAATAACAATAACAAAAACAACAATAACAATTAACAATTACAACAACAATAATTTTCTACTCAATTTAGTATTAAATTTCCTCCATTCCATGACTTCAGATACCAGGCGCGCAGAAACAGCAGCAAGCAGCTGATCGGCTGATTTTAATTCATTAAGTAACGGTGCCTTAAAGAGGGGAAAGCAGAAAAGCCTTCTGATTGGTCAATTCAAATGTAAACAAAGGGCGGCCATTATTGAAATTGGAAAAGAACCGTTACAGGGAGGCTGCATTTATAGTAAACAGCTGATCGCAAGTCACTTGCTGCTGGGCGCCAGGCACCTGCTGCTGATTCTGTTCGCCTGGTAGGAAGAAATCGTGAAATTGTTTAATTTATATAAATTAACCCTGATTTTGTATTAATAAAATACAAAAGCAATTTCAGCTTAATAACAATAATAAAAACAACAATAACAATAACAATTACAACAACAAAAATTTTCTACTCAATTTAGAAATTAATTTGCTCCATTCCATGATTTCAGATACCAGGCGCGCAGAAACAGCAGCAAGCAGCTGATCGACTGATTTTAATTCATGAAGTAACGGTTCCTGAAAGAGGGGAAAGCAAGGAAGCCTTCTGATTGGTCAATTCAAATGTAAGCAAAGGGCGGCCATTATTAAAATTGGAAAAGAACCGTTACAAGCAGGCTGCATTAATAGTAAACAGCTGATCGCTAGTCACTTGCTGCTGGGCGCCGGGCACCTGCTGCTGATTCTGTTCGCCTGGTAGCTTGAGCGCTGTAGTTCGATCTGCGGCCGCTTGATGGCGTTGCATGTTCTTACGACCCTTTTTAAATTGATTTAAATTCAAATTTGGCGGCAAATTTGCAGTGTGACCAGATCAAATTGATCTAGTTTATTGTTGCAGTGTGACCAGATCAAATCGATTGTTTTTATAACAGTTTATAACAGTTTATAACAGTTTTCAGTCGCTTGCTATTGCCTTCTGGGCGCCTGGTATCTGAAATCCAGAAATTGACGACTTTGCACTGAAAATGCCTAGTCCGAGTCTGGATTTGTGTCTACAACAACAACGACATGTGGAATTAAATTAGCACGATAATATATTAATTACATGTTTTAGTTAAAATAAAAATATTTCCCTTGCTAACTTAAATAACATTTTTAGTAAATTTAAGAGAGCTTTCAATTGGCAGCACTTTCTGTGGCAAAAAGGCTTCTATTACTAGTTGAAGCCCTAGTTCTTCTTTTTTTGTTCAGTGTAACAAATGCGATTAGACCACACTGCATACTTGGCAGGCAGTCGCAGGAAAATGACTTCTCGAATGGCAAAAGCCAAAGGCAATAATGTGAAAAGAAATGAGAATCGAGGAGAATCCAGGGGTGGGGAAGGGAATTAGCATGCAATAACAACTAGCAGGGGGTTAGGGGACCCATGACTAATATGGGTCTCGCCCCACGTTGCCTCCTTTTTTCTTCATCTACTTACTTACTTCCCTGACCCCTTAATTTTCCCTCTTTTCCTCTACTTTTTCTACTTTTTTTTGGTTCTTTTTTTTGTTTCTTTCTTTTTTTCTTTTTAGTTTCTTTTTTTTGTTTTTTTTTTGTTATTTTTCCCCCCGTTTACTTTTCGTATTTCCTTGTTGTTGCTGTAATAGTGTTATAGCGTGCCGACTCTGGCAACAGCAGCTAGTAGTAGGTGTTAAGTAATGACACACATACATTTAGGGCACCCAAGGGTTAAGGGGGAAGAGGAAAAGGAAAAAGGGGAGGCGATGGCTTTCGGGGTTATTCGCTGAGGTCGCCAATTATCGGGGACTGCCACAACAACAACAACATCACCCAAGAGAGGCTACCCCAAAAAATTCGTAATGCTAATCAGGAATTAATTGGAAATTGGAAGAATAAACATTAGAATTAAGGGTATTTATTTCAGGTTTGCCACAGAAATCGCTGGGGTTTTTTAATTAAAAGGGAATGCGAGTTGAAAATTATTTAAGAAATTAAGTTTACACTGTTTTTAAACCTGAAGTTAATTTAATAATAAAAAATTAAGTTTAGCCTGTTTTTATACCAGAAGTTAAATAATTTAATAATTAAGTTTTCAGTGTTTTTAGACTTGAAGTTAATTTATTAACAAACAATTAAGTTTACCCTGTTTTTTTACCTGAAGGTAATTAATTTAATAATAAATTGCAAAGTAGGTAAGGCAGAAAATATTAATTTATCGATACTAAATCGACATATTAAACGCAAGTCGATAAGTGTGCCAAAAATCTATGTTAGGGTTTAATTTTTTACCAAATTTAATTATAAGCATTTTGTGATAGGGAAAATAAATCAAACAAAGTGTAAAAGAAATCTAAAAAGCTTATAGTTAATTGGTAAAAAAATATTAAAATAATTGCTGTTAAATTTGTAATAAAAATTTATTTTATATTTTTTTGTATATTCTTATAGTTTAAATGAATCCTTATTTAATTTAAGTTATAATTAATTTAAGTTATAAGAATATACAAATAAATTATCTAAAATAAGATAAAAATATAAATTTACCAGCAAATATTTTCATAAAATTAAATTATAAATTACTTAATGAATACCAAAAAAGGGAGTAATTTTATTTATAGTTTTGCATTTATTTATAATTACAATTTATTTGGTTCTTCCTTAAGTTTAAATAATTCTTTGAATTTTCATTTAGATTTAGTGGCCGCAGGACTCGCGCTTGGTCGCTTGGTAACAGTGCGGCGGGGTCCTTTGCCAGCCATGAATTCCAACCTTACATAATTGAACTGGCTTTATGCCGGAACAACAAGGATAACTAGGATAACAAAACCCACGGGCAAAAACACACACACACTACACACACACACACACACACAAGCAACAGCCTAAAGTCGGCCACCGACTGCAGTGCGAAGAATTCCTTGCATACTTTTTAGGGCAAAGTCGAGAGTCGCCTCGATGAGATGAGAATTCCAAACGGCGCACACACACACACACTCGAAAAAAAACACGACTCGGGAAGAGGAAGCACCATTTAGGGCAACATCTTTTCACGGATATTTCCCGCTTTTCCAGCGCCGCTTTTCCCCTTCGCCCCTTTTACGTAAGCCAATTCGATTAGAGACGCGTTAACCGTTCTCGGCGCCAAGCGAACGCCAACTGAACTTATCAGTCACTCAACTGAGCAGCGGCGACTCAGGCCAACAACTACAACTACAACTACCACTACACATACACAGAGACATGCAAAAACTCTCTGTGTGTGTGTGTGTGTGTGTCAGTGGGTGGTGTGGGTGTGCGTACGCCTCTCATGGAGAAGTAAGTGTAAGGTGGTCGGGCGTCGGCAAAAAGTAGTTCGTTAACAATGGCGACTTCCGGCTGAACAGGAAATGTGAAGGGGAGTGAAACGACAATAGGAGTTACTTAACCCTTAGTGTGTGTGCAGGGGGGGGGGGGGGGGGGGGTTTGTAGAATTTTATGAGATTTATTTAAATTTTATTATAGTAATAGACTCTATTTTATTGCCATATTTAAAGTTGTTGTATTATTATATATATTATAAATAACTCATTTATTTATATTATAAATAACTCACTTAATTCATTCTAAAGAATATTCAAATAATTTATTTATTTTAATTCATAATTTATTATTAGCAGACAGGGGATAAAAGATATATTAAAAAATTTATACTATCATTTTACTATTTTATGTATTTCTCTTTTGGGATCTACAAACCCCTCACATGTTGGGAGAATTATTTATTTTATTTATTTAAAATTTACTATAGTAGTTTCATTTACTTTCCTATCTTTAAGATTCATAATTCCAAGGATCTAGAATACCTTAGACCTATTGTACCATGGTCACTGTGGTCCAGAATACCATTTTTCTAGGCCTAAATTAATAACTAGCTCAATTTTATGAGATATCATAGGAAGATAGTGAAGGATCCCTAAGCAGATATAAAAATAATTAAGAATAATTAAAAATACGACTTTAGGGTTCTCCCAAACTCATTTTTCTTAAAAAAATATACAAAAATATGTCGATAAATTATCCTTAAACTTTTAAAAATGAAAATAAAATAGATTCTAAATAAAATCTCTTTTAAAGGCAGCTTTCTGGTCTTTCTCATAATTTAAAAAAAAGATTTCCAATCTTATTTTATCTTAAGATTTTCAATCTTATTTTATCTCAAGGACTACTGTACTTCCCTGAACACACACCAACGAAGCGAACTATTGTTTACTATACAGTTATTGCTTGTGCTTCTGCTTTTGCTCCTTTCCTCCTCGTCCTGAAGCTCCACCTCCTTAACTTCCGGCAGAAACAGAAGCACAAAGACGAAAAACAGAGACGAAGCATGAGAAAGAGCAACGAAAACAGAAAGGAAAGCCAAAGGAAATCCTTGGCCGAAGTGCATCGTAAGCTTTTTGGGGCTTGGGCATGTTAATGGGGTCACCACCACGCCTCCTTGCCCCTTCGCCTGGCTGCGATTGTTGTGCTGGAATGCAAAATTGATCAATTTGGACGTCAACGTCTGGCAGGACACAAACCCCAAAAACCGGCCCCCAAAAAACCCTGATTGTGTCTCCTCCTTTTCCTACTGCTGCGGCGGCTGCTCCTCCTTCTCTTCCTCCTTTTTGAGTCCCCACAGCAGGCGCAAATATTTATAATTTATGCCCACTACACACAATGGACAATGAATGCTGAAACAGAGGCGGTGGAGCAGAACCAAGACCAGGACCAGGACGAGAGGCCGGGATGAGGTTTTGGCCATCGGCTCTCGAACGCCCTAATTGTGTTGGCAGTCATAATGCAATTCCAGGATTGACTGCTGGACATAGATGCATATTAAGAGTGAGTGCTAGGGGTCCTTCTGGATTTCTACTGGACTCTTTCGGAGGATTTCGAAAGCAACAGGTTTTCTTTTCTATTCCAGGTAATTTCAAAATATATAAAAGTCATCGAAAAATCAGAATATATATAGCACAGAATTTCTAAAATGGGAAAATTTCTTATGAATATGTATTTTTTACTAACTAACAAAAACAATTAATGAAATTAATGCCTTTTCTACATAGTTATAAGTCGTTTTTAATTTTCATTTGGCAAAAAAAATGATCACTTAAAAGTATCGATAAATATCGATTTGAAAAATGTTAATTTTTGTATTAATAAAATACAAAAACATTTTTAGCTTAATAACAATAACAAAAACAACAAGAATAATTTCTGCTCAATTTAGTTCTCGTTATTTTGAATTTAAATTCAAATTTGGCGGTTGACTATATGAAATTAAGGTTTTTTTTGCAAATTGTTGTTGTCAAAATGTTTTTGTCGTTGTTGTTGTTGTACAAAATCTTGTAGCTGTAGTTGTTGTTGTTGTTGTAGGCACAAATCCAGATTCAGATCTGCGCATTTTCAGTACAAAATAATCCATTTCGGAATTTCAGATACCAGGCGCACAGAAGGCAGTAGCAAGCGACTCAGCAGCACCTTTATAAACTGTTATACTTTAGCCTAGTTTCGAACCGTATAACAGTTTAGCCGAGTTTCGAACTTTCTGTTATAAATGGTTTCAGTCTTCGCTTAGTAGCACACCGATGAGGTTTGAAACTCGGCTAAAGTATAACAGTTTTCAGTTGCTTGCTGCTGCCTTCTGTGCGCCTGGTATCTGAAATTAAAAAAATTGGCGAATTCGCACTGAAAATGGCCAGATTGAAGTCGGGATTTGTTCTTACAACAACAACAAGCATCTCTTTATCTACAAAAACAACTCCTGGTATCAGAAATCCTGAAATTGGCGACTTTGCACTGAAAATGCCCCAAAAATTACAATTTGGTCCTAAAAACGCCCAGCTAGAAGTTTGGATTTCATCCTAAAACAACAACAAACCTTTCTTTTACAACAAAAACAGCTCCTGATAACAGAAATCCCTAAACTGACGAATTTGCTGTGAAAATGCCTAGAAAGTATTTTTAAATAAATTTCAAAAGGGTCGAAAGAACATGAAACGCCATCAAGCGGCCGCCGCTTCAACTACAGCTTGTTGGCGAGGGGAAAGAGAGGGACAGAGCGCGATATTTTCGTTGATATTTGATATAGTCACACTGCAAAGGAGAAGTTGAACCACAAATAAACCGCTTAATTTGAATTTAAATTGAAAAGAAACTTGTTATTTATTTTTATTGTTCTTGAAAACGAGTTGTTTTTGTTGTAAAAGAGATGTCGTTGTTGTTGTAGGAACAAATCCAGACTCCAATCTGCCCGTTCTCAGTACAAATTCGTTAATTGCTGAATTTAAGGTACCAGGCGCACAGAAGGCAGTAGAAGGATGATATGCAAAAAATAATAATACCATTATATAGGATTTTTGCACTAACTTTACCTGGTCACACTTAATGATTTCACTAGGCCTTAACATTATCGATAATTTGGAGCTGCCAGATTTGATATTTTAACAGTCTGGTGGCACCAACAATCGATATCTGCTAAGAATCGTAGGGCATTTAAGGGTGACCAGGCACACTTAAGGCAAATATACCATAAACCAGGCGCACAGAAACAGCAGCAAGCAGCTGATCGGCCGATTTTAATTCATGAAGTAACGGTGCCTTAAAGAGGGGAAAGCAGAGAAGCCTTCTGATTGGTCAATTCAAATGTAAACAAAGGGCGGCCATTATTGAAATTGGAAAATAACCGTTACAGGGAGGCTGCATTTATAGTAAACAGCTGATCGCAAGTCACTTGCTGCTGGGCGCCAGGCACCTGCTGCTGATTCTGTTCGCCTGGTAGCTTGAGCGCTGTAGTTCAATCGGCGCCCGCTTGATGGCGTTCCATGTTCTTACGACCCTTTAAAATATAAACTTATGTATGTATATATAGGATATAACCAGCCATGGCTAATATTTATCCTGTAGCTTAATTTATAATAAAGTCCACAAATAAATATTTGAAATGTTAAGCCATTTCCTTTCTACTATTGCATAAGTAGTTTAAAATATATAAAATTCATAGAAAAATCAGAAAATACATATATAGCACAGAATTTCTAAAATGGGAAAATTTCTTATGAAAATGTATTTTTTACTAACTAAAAAAAACAATTAATGAAATTAATGCCTTTTCTACATAGTTATGAGTTTTTTTTAATTTTCATTTGGCAAAAAAAAACGATCACTCAAAAGTATCGATAAATATCGATCTGAAAAATGTTAATTTTTCAGGTATTCTTGGGCATAAGTTGCCCAAAAGTCATATATATTCATAATAACCATTAAAATCCTTACAAATGAATTATAAAATAATAAAAGAAATTAATTTAAAAAAAAAATAAATATAGCAACAAATTCGTATAAAAGAAAAGTCATAACAACGATCGAAAATAAATTTAGTAAAATCAAAAAATATTTATATTATTCATTTATATTTATATTTATAAAATTTCAATAATTTTTCTGTGTTTCTTGGAACACTCTCGAAATGAAACTATCTGAACGGTTGGTTACAGATTGCACATACCGCTGCCCCTCACAACACACCCAAAAAAAAACAGGAGGCTACACCCCAACAACCCATTGTGTCATTTGCATGTGTGTCCCCATGACCATCGTCCCAACACTCGCTTTCCCCCCTTTTAAAATAGCAAAGTGCCACATAATTCGATTACCATGCATGCAATCGCATGCAGTGCACTTGGGGTTCGGACTCGGGCTGGGTTTGGGTTTTTTGGTTTAAAAAGTGTAGTGTCCTGGTCCCTCGGCAACCACCACAGGCCACTCCCACAGGCAGTGGATGTCGTGTCACCAGTGGCTCTGGGGGAGTGGCACACGCACCCCGCTGCTGATGGATGAGTCGCATCGTTAAGTGGCGTTAAATCAGGCGGAGACGAAGGATACCAAGGGTGTTGTGCAGAAAAAAACGTTAATCTGATGGTTTAAGAGTGAGTTGCAAGAGATTTATTTATTTAAAAGTTGTTTTATATATTTTTAAGTGATAAGTATGATTTTCTATTATTTATTATTTATTTTAGTATCTCTTTAAACCTTCATTCACTTGTTTAACTAAGGAAAGCCTTAATATAACCATTTTCAAGATTGTTTTAAATTTTGAATTGATTTTTTGATAATTTGTAAGCTAATAAGAGTTCAAAAAACTTGTATAATTTGGTTAAAAATAATTAAAACTATTAGTAAACATTTTTGGCCATTAGAGAACCGCAAGAAGACCTAAAATCTGCACAAATTTTAATTTTTTAACCTTGTGTATGCTAGTTTTTAATAGGTTAATAAATTTGCATACTAAATTTATAAAATTAAATTACAATTTACCATTTTTCACAATTTTAATGATGAAAAAATTGATAAATTTGCATACTACATTTATAAAATTAAATTTTTCACACTTTTAATGATGAAAAATTAATAAATTTGCATACTACATTTATAAAATTAAATTTTAAACAGTTTTAACGATGAAAAAATCTCTTGGTTTTATTGTTAATATATTCTTTATCTGCAGTATTTAAAATTCAATTAAAAATTACATTAAAAATTCAATTTACAAAAAATTAACATAGAAAAAATACCGAACAACTTGGAGTTAATGCTTAAAAATCCCAATAATCCAATTAAAAATGCAACGAACATGTATTATTATTGTTAAAAATGTTTTTATTCTGGTTTTGGGTTGGGTGTATATATCAATAAGTAAAATCATTTTGTATTTATATCAACATATTTCTCAACTGTGGTGTGTACGCGTGTGTGTGTCCCCCCGTTTTGCTTATCAACTAAAACATAAATAATTTAAGACTTAATTTTACTAAGGCCGCTCTGGCGATTTACAAAAACTTCTCCTCCTCCAAAAACTCATCATCTTTCATTTTGCACAACAAATATTACACAAAAAATTCGGGGGCATTAAAAAAACAACGAAATAAAAAAAAAACAAAATACTTTTGGATAATTTCAATCAATCGATAAAAAGGACTCGAGAACCAATCGATAATCGCATGCCTGGCGATACACAAACATATCGTATTTAAATATTTATATATAGATATCGATAAAGTATAATTAATGTAGTTCAGTTTTAGTACGGGGAATAATCGGGGAGAGAGGGTTTTGGGTGAGAGAACATACCATTCAATTTTATGGTTTTCCCCACCTTCTCCTCCTCCTCCCCATTCATCTTAGTATTACGATTTAGAAAGCACTTGAATTTCACTGTTCTCACGACAAAGGCAACGTGGTGTTTGATCTCCTCTATATAGCAGCGTCTTTAGCTCCTCCTTCTGATCCTCCTCCTGGCGAGGCTGTGTGTGTGACATCAAGTTGGTGACGCTGACAAGTTTTGGCTGTTCATTTGTTAACCGCTGAAATATACAACAAAAAATTGGAATGATTGTAATGATAAAGCAATTTGAGTATGGTTAGGCATTTATATGGCGAACTACTCTTAGGGATGCTCAAGCAGAGGGGGGAGAAGGAGGAACACCCATCACAGAGAAAAACACAACAGTCAGGCGAAAGGGAAAGAGACAGAGAGCTAGCTAGCTAGCGAGCGAGCGAGCGAGACAACATAGAAATGGGATGAATAGTTGGTGGTTTGGTTCATCGGTTCATCTTACTTCGTTGTTGCTTTATTCATTTCATTTAAGTAGCTTCTTCCTTCTTCTTCTTCATCTTCTTCTTGTGGTTGTTGTTGTTGTTGTTGTGGTGTTGTTGTTGGTGATGTTGTAGTTGTTGTTGGTGAATTGTTGAATTGAGTGTTTTCTTTTCTTTTTAAATCATTTTCTACTTAAATGCAAATTGCAGCAGCCATGCACAGCACTTTACTTTAGAAAGTCATTCATATTGATGTAATTTTTATAACTAAATAAAGAGAAATCACAAAAATGCATTCGGTTAAAAAATAGGGAAACGAAAATAACAACAAGACACGTAAAAGGGGGCACAAACAGAACAGAAAAAGGCGCACACAATAGGAATATGTTAAAAGGAAGACACACACACACACAAATATGAAGATGAACACTTAAAATAACAAGATGCATAACGACTTCAGGCATTGAAATCCTTGAACTCTACACATCTTATTATTATAAGCTCTTTTTGCTTATGGTTTGTGTTTTGACAGACACTGAATTAATCGTAGCCGGGATTGTTGGTTCATTATTTAAAGCAACAACAAAAAAACACACAATATAAGATTATAAGATAAATAATTTGGGATTTGTATCAGAATCAACAGAATCGTTTTTAGAAACGACATTTTGAATTTGGTGGCTATCGGCTTTCAACAATCCTACCGGCGGTCAGGGTCATTCATGCATGCAGTTGGTTGTTTGGTTGATTGGTTGGTTGGTTGCTTGCTTGTTTGCTTGCTTGGTTAGTGGGTGAGCGTGGCCCTTGGTAGCGACCAAAACGATTTGGGGCCGTACCTCTTGGCGGATGTGGTGCGTGAGTAGGGATTCTGCAGGATCTTCGGATGCGTTTCCATAACGCGCAGCAGCAGGTTGTCCAGATAGTCTTCCAGTTCCTTAACCCGCTGTCGCTGCAGCAAAGCCTCGTTCTCCATGCCATTGGCAATTAGCATTAGTTCCTTGAAGAATTTATAAGTTAGAGGATGTCTTTATATATATTTTTCAATACAAAACTAACCTCCCGGGACTTGCCCTCGTATTTCTTGGCCAGCTGTGCTGAAATCTCTGAGCGTCGCTCTGCATGCGAACCACTCTTTTCGTGGCCAATAATGATGCGCTCCGTGGACTTGGGACTGGGCGAGTTGCTCTCGTTGTCATTGTTGTATTTATCTGGAAAAAGGAAAGCCAGAATTAATAAAAGCTACTGAAAAAAAGCTAAACAAATGAGGTAGAAATCCATAAACACTGGCGGATGCAAAAACAGAAAGAAAACTAATGGAAAACAGTCAAGGAAAAGGGGAAAATAGATACAGGAAATAAAAAAGGAAGTGTATTTGCAGGAATTATATGGAGAAGACGCGACAGATGGACAGCCTTGATTGGAAGTTTAGCTTGGTTCGGTTTTTCTTGTGTGCTCTCCGCCAGCATTTTTGCCCGCCGCCGCCTCCGCCGGATGCATTGGAGAGGTCAGGATTTTTTCAGTTAAAAGGTGTACGACTTTGGACTTGGATTTGCGGTTCAGTTCGGTTTGGTTCGGGTTCATCAGCTCACCTCGCTTGTTGCCGTATTTGAACTTGCCCAGCCGCTTCTCCCAGCGTTCGCCATTGCCGCTGCCGCCGCCATTTGTCTGGAACTCCTTGGGCGACTGTTCGGGCGTTAGGAAGTTGTGCTCCGGCTCAGCTAGTTCAATCTCCGGTTCCTGTTCCATTTCAGTGACTGTCACTGCCGCTGCTGTTGCTGTGGCTGCTGCTGCTACTGGCTCCTCAAGCGACGTGGAACGCGTGGCAAAGCTAAGCAGCCTCTGATCCTCCTCCCAGCGCTTTGTCTCACGCCTTCGCTGCTCTTCCAGCTTTTGCCGCTCCTTGGCCTCCTCCTCTAACTCTCGCTGCAGGGCCGCTTCCTCCTCATGCAGTCGCTGTTCATTTAAACGCAGCTCTGCCTCTAAGCGAGCATCCTCCTCGGCACGCTGTTGCCGGGCAGCCTCTTCCGCCTCAGCCTCAGCCCTCAGATCGGGCATTAAACGCGGCTGCGGCTTGGGACGTGCTGTGGGTGTAGGCGCCACCAACAACGTTGGCTTCTCTGGCTCCAAATCTAACTCTTCCAGCTGCGGCTCATCGGCAAAGATGGCTGTGCTGTTGCGTTGCTCGTACTTGGCAAAGCTAGCATTGTAGGCATCGAAATTACGATGCTCCACGTCGGGTGAGAAGAGTGAAGAAGAGGTGGTGGCCACAGCAGGAGCAGCAGCAGCAGGAGGAGTAACTACAGCAGCAGGAGGAGTAGCCACAGCAGCAGGAGGAGTAGCTACTGCTGCAGCAGCCGTAGAAGCAGCAGCAGCTGTAGCTGCCACGGGTACTGGTGGTGGAGCTGCCCGCGGTGGCTGCTCCTCATCATCATCCTCATCGCTGTCCGAGCTCGAACTAGACGAAGAACTGGACGTGGGCAATGGTGGCGGCTCCTCAACACTGGCAGGCAAAGGCACTCGCGCCTCCCAGCTGCGTCGCTTCAAAGAATCACTGCTTCCTATATCCAAAAACTTGCCGCTGCCATATAATTTAGAAGCCCATTCATCCTTGCTAGTATCAGGCTCTATTTGTTTCTCCTTGGGTCTAATGACGGGTTGCTGCTGCTGCTGCTCCACCTCTTCCTCCTGCTGCTGCTGCTCCGAGAAGGAGGGAATGCGTGGCGGCTTCGAGGGAGGCGGCAGATTGCTGCGGGCATGATGAGCACGTACACTAAAATCAAGCTCAAGCTGTTCCATCTCCGCGTCAATGGGCGAGTCGTCCTCATCGAGGGTAGCTGGTAGAACCGATGGCTTACCTTTCCCGCTGCCATTATTGTTGATAATTCCGCCGTTGCTCAGCAAGGGCGATGGATGTCGAGGCGCAAAGTTGGGCGTTCCGGCTGCAGCTGCTGATGGCTGAAGTCCACTTCGCTGAATGTTAAGTGAGCTGCCAGAGCTCTTGTGCGACAGATTATCAAAGACAAACTCATCCTCGTCCTCGCTAATCACACCAGGATCAGCCTCGCCAGCACGCTGGCCTCCACGTCGCCGGCCACTGCCACCGTTTTGTCCCCTGCCCGTGGAGCTATTCGGGGTGCCCAGGCTGGCAAAGGAGCCGCCAAAGGAGCTGCTATCATCGCCGCCTGCCTCCTGCTTCTTCTTGCTGCGAATATGCAATTTGGAGCTCAGCGAACCCGCTAGCTTCTTGATGCTGCGTCGCTTTTCACCATTGCCAATGGACAGCAAACTGCCGCCCACCGAGCTGGCCAGCTGGCCAATGGAAGACTTGTGCTTATCCTTCTTACTGAGATCGGTCAGGGATCCAGATTTAACCACAAAGGCAATGCGAACCTCTAGTTCGCCGCGTTCCTTGTTCTTCTTCTCCTTGCCGGGTTTGCTCTCCAGCTTAAACCATTTGGCACGCGGCCTATCGTACACATCCATTTCGTTGAGGGGCAGCGAGGCCTGACCCAGGAATTCATCGATGCCCAGGTTATTTCTGTGCAGGCAGGTCAGTGTTAGCTCAGCGCGATTGCCCTGATCGGGAATTTTGCTACAAAAAGAGTAAAGATTAGAGATTATTAAAACAGAAAATAGAAGAGAGTCTTATGACTTACAGCTCGCACTCTTCATTCCAATTGACGCTCGTCTCGGCCTTGTCCTTGACTGAAGTCTGATACTTCTCCTTGCCCAAAGCAATGGTGACAAAGCAGTTGTTGGTGCCATTCTTGCCTTTGGTCAGCAGACCTCGCGCCCGTTGCACTGTAAGGCAAAAGGTAAAAGGTTAAAAATGGGAGTTAATTGGGAATTATTCTGTATATAAAAATATATTTTACATTACAGAGTTTAGAGACTGAAAATAATATACAAATTCTGGCCAGAAATACATTAACTTTTATTTCTGGCCAGAATTTCCCTTTAACTATAGGTTAAGTAAAACCTTCAGTTAAACTTAACAGGCAGTTAAGCTTATTATTAATTTATTTCAATAGAATTTAAATTAAAGAGTCTCAAAATAAAATAAAATTAATGTTATCAAATCTTTTCTGGCTAGAAACTATACTATACTTAACATTTCTTAACCTCTAGTTAAACTTAACAGGCAGTTAAGGTAATTATCAATTTATTTCAATAGAATTTAAATAAAAGGGTTTAAAAAAAAATAAAATTAATGTTATCAAATCTTTTCTGGCTAGAAACTATACTATACTCAACATTTCTTAACCTCCAGTTAAACTTAACAGGCAGTTAAGCTAATTTATTTATTTAAATACAATTTAAATGTTTTAACAGACTCAAAATAAAATAAAAATAATGCAATCACACCTTTTCTAGCTAGAAATAAAAGATACCCATAATTTCTTTTAACTACAGGTTTAGCTGCTAACTCTCAGTTATAAATAATTACAAAAAACCCACAAAAATATTGCTATTATCAAAGCTTTTTCTTTCAAATTCATTTTTAATTAAATTTCTAATGCTTAAAGATTATTTGTACGACAACTTTTAACTAAAGGAATAATTTTAGAGAAGACCCATGCATAAATGTAACTGGAGGAGTCGGCCGTCTGCAAACAATGCTGAGACTAAGACTGGGGACTGGGACTTGTGGGATTTGTGTTAGATTTTTGGTTTAAACTTGACTCTGATGATGGCTCTGTGGCAGTGGGAGAGAGCTCCAAAATCAACGAATTGTTGTGGCTCTGCGGTTGCGTGGTGGTGGTGGTGGCTTTCATATCTGCGCCGGATGCTTTTGTCGGGCTCGAGGTCACGAGGCGCTCAAGTGAAACTACTCGAAATTTGCTTCCCCGCGAATTTGGGAAATGATTCACTCAACCAACGACGACGACAATCGCTGGCTTAGATTTGTGTGCTGTGCTTTTTTTTTGGTTATTTTATTTATACATATATTTTTTTTGCTGTTTTTAATTTTATTTTTGCGAGCTCTGATTCCAGCACAACTGCCGGAAATGGATATGGAAATGGGAATCATTGTAGTGACACCCGAAGACAGAAATTAAGTCATTGCGAACGAAAACGATCTATTTTTGGTCTCGATGCCGGGCCCGTGCCCGATCCCATTCCCGGGACAGAGAGTTCATTCCACCCACCAGATGTGGCAGTGAAGAAGCTCTTTCCTTCCCGGTTGTTCGATTTGATTATTCAAGTGTGAGGAGGATGGTGCAGCACTTGCTCAATCCCCCGAAAAGAAACCGCGCTTGCCGGGGTTTCGTAATGCTTAAAAAAAACAAAGTAAATAAAATAAAATAATAAAAAAAACAAAAAAGCTGGCGAGGCAGAAGCAATTACCGGGCATAAACAATACACGGGCACAAAAAGTGAAAAGCGGTGTCAACGAAAGGCGGTGAAAATCGACCAAAGGGGGCAGCAGGCAAAGAAAAGCGGGAAAACATATGAGCGTAAGAGAGAGAAAGGCAGCTGCATCTCAGTTTCATTTTCTTTGGGTTTTCCTCACTCGGCGGAGGGTGGGCGGCGTTTCATAATTATTATCGCATTAACAGTTTTTTTTTTAAGCCAATTTGGGAAGTTTGCTACCTGCCTGTTGCCTGCTTTTTCCCGTTTTTCTAGCATTTTATATACTTTGTGTGTGTCCCCACATAATTGAGGCTAAAGACAGCAACTAATATCGATGATCTCCCAGCTTTAGGCTGATCTCTTCATGGCTTTTCTTTCTTTGCCTAATGAATGCGATCGATGGGAAGATGAATGATGAGGAGACTCCAAGTGCCTGGGCTGTCAATGACCCGCCGCCCGGTAATTTCGTGCAGCGGTTCAGCGGATGGCAAGAGAGAGATATGCAAATCGGTGGATGCCCTGCAAATTCCCTTCCCTTTTTTTCTTCCCATAAATATATATATATATTTTTTTTGTATATAGATATGTCTGCCTGCATGGAGGGGAGCCCCAAAAATAGAAATGCCAAATGCTAAATGGCAAAAGGCAAGAAGAAACATGGCAAACAGCGCCAAAAACAAAACCAAAAACAAAAAAACTAAACAATACTAACCAAAAAAGAGGGGAGAGAGGGGCGGGGCAGGGGGGGTAGAGGGGGCGGCAATCCACCAACAGCGAAACCGTTAAGTTGGTCCGCTTTTATGGCCGCCTCTCAAAACTAATGGCCAAAACAGTGGAGCAAATGTGCCATACTTTTCCCTACAAAATCTTTTTTCCATGCAAACTCTTTGCTTAACCCTCAGTTAAACTTAACAGGCAGTTAAGCTAATTATTAATTTATTTTCAATGTTTAAAGAGACAGAAAATAATTCCATTAAACCTTTTTTTGGCCAAAAATAAAAGATAACACATTTCCTTTAACTATAGGTTAGGTAAAACCATCAGTTAAACTTAACAGGCAGTTAAGTTGATTATTAGTTTATTTTCAATGTCTCTTTGACTAAAAATAAAATAAAAATAATGCCATTAAACCTTTTTTCTGGTTAGAAATAGAAGATAACATTTTTCCCTTTTAGTAAAGGTCAGGTAAAACCCTCAGTTAAACTTAACAGGCACTTAAGTTAACTATTAACTAATTTCAATAGGTTTTAAATGTTCAAAAAGACTAAAAATAAAATTAAATTAATATTATTAAACCTTTTCTAACTAGAAACAAAAGATACCAATATTTCCTGTTAACTAAAGGTTTATCTGCTAACTCTCTGTTATAAATTATCATCAAAAAGCTAATAAAATGTCAAACAAAAATCAGAACTTTTCTTTTAAGTTAATTTTAAGTTTTATTAAATTTCATTTATGTTTAATTTTATTTTAAATTCCACGTTCAAAGCTTATCTGTTCGATAACTCTTAACTAAAGGAATTTGCTTAAAATCGAGTGTCTTATGTCCCACTGTACCAATAGTTGCGCATTTAATTTTCGCTTTTGGGGTAAAAGGGAAGCTATCTGAGCACCGAGAGTGAGAGAGAGGTGATAAAATCACTGCCAAAACAGAAGCCCAACACAATCTTAACACTTTTTGCACTTTTCCCCCATTTCAATTTCGATTCAATCACGTGCTGAATGACCAAAGCGGAGGAGGGGGATCTAATTGTGGGTTTGTCGAGAGCAAACAGAAGCAGACAACAAGGTGATTCAATGGCATAAAGTCTGGCGGTGGCCCTACCTCCTCCTTCAGCAATTATCTATTTAACAAAACATGTTAAAAGCCCAGCCATATCTTGGCCAGGTAAGGATCGGCGGGATTGATTACTCAGCGAGTCTCAGGTGAGTCACCTGTTGTCATTTCCAGCTCGTGGCCCAAATAATAAGCCGAAAATAACGGTCTTTGTTTTTTGTGTGTGTGTTTGTGTTACCAAAAAGAGAAATTTCTGTGTGTCAATGGAGTGTACATTCAGTGGCAATCGAACTGTTTATTGATGCTGATCAGATTCTGAGAGGGGGAGATACTCTTCAGTTATAAAGAGATACTATGTTCTAGGTAGGCTTTCACACACAGAGAGAGAGAGAGAGAGAGAGAGAGCGACAGAAGTTATCAATAAGAAAAGGTGGCCTGCACAGTAAACACCCTATACGTAAACACCCTGTAGGTAAACATCCTATACGTAAACACCCTGTAGGTAAACATCTTACACGTAAACACCCTGTAGGTTATTCCTTGCCATTCGAAATAATTTTCCTTTGAGAAACTAGCTTTGATATGCCAAGAACATGGAGTTATAAACTATATATACAAAGCTAGTACCCAGAAAACTCTATATAAGTCAAGTTTAGTAAAGTTGAGTTACTTTAAACCCTGTAAACATTTATATATAAACAAAATTCTACGTTTATTCATTAAATTTTCATTGTGCTTATCAAATTTATATACAAATTGATTAAGTCAGACTGTTTTTCCAGAAGAACTCCTATTACTCTCTTAAGAGAGCTCCTTTTGATCTTTTAGATTCACTTTCTCGACCCTTTTTATGATCTTTTTAGAGCCAAGGCCTAAACTAAGCCTGATACTAGAAGTTGTGTGTTATGTAGGCAGTTTTACTTGCATGCTGAATGATTCAATCTTCCCCCCCAGTTAACACTGCTAGTTTACTGTCAATTATAGCTAAAAGCTTCCACAAATAATAGAGAAAACGAGGGGAGACAAGCGACAAGCGACGAGCGACTGACTGCACCTTTATTTTCCGTTTTATGTGACCCCAGACGATGGTAACAATAGAATGAACAACAACAGAAGCAGCAACATCAATCGACGACGACTGTTGTCGCATTTTGTTGACCTTTTTGGCTTGTGTGTGTTTGTGTGTGTGTGTGTGTGTGTATCTGTGTTTGAGGTCAACTTTGGGGTTAATTAATTTTAATGAAATCATTTCCCAGTTGCATCGCATCAAATTCACTCGCAGGTGAGGCACAGAAAATCCTCTCTTCGGGGGTAAAACCATAGCAAAGACCCAGCTAGCTGGCTTCTTATAAATGCCAGTTGAGTGAAATTCCCAGCACGCACTTTTCGAGACTCCAGTTTCTTGGTGTTCCACTTTTTTTTGTCGGGGGCGTGGCAGAGTTCTCCCGAGGCCATTGCTCCTTGGGGGCATCCAACCAAGCATGCTAATGAGCCACTTGCTGTCCCATTTTCAGTTCTTTTAGAGATCACTTTTCGGCTGACACTGGGAGATGTCTCAATCGGCAGAGAGAGAGAGCGAAAGGGAGCAGGGTTTACAGAACAGAGTTCAAATATCAAAAGCAACCAGCACGTGCTTTAAAGAGGGTTCAAACTGGGCCAGCAGCAGATACCGTTTGATGAAAAGCATTATTAGCCACAATTAATGCAACATCGAGCCATGTTATGTGCTGTGCGGATCGTGCGAAAATGCAAGGCAAAGTGGCGGCCGGCGATCAAAGTAAACGGTCTATCAATGCATCTCCCCACCAACCAACCACCAACTATCCCACAGCGGATCATTTTATTGTTATGCATAAACAACAATTTCTTTCTTTTTTTTTCTTTCTTGCTTGCTTGCTGGCGCGCATTGAACCCACAACGAAGCCGTGCGATTTTGAAATGGAAAACAGGGAGCAGAGTTTTCCCAAATGAAAGGCAATTAGCATTGAGAGGGGGCTTCCCTGCTGCTTGCTGCTGCTGCATGTTTTGAATATAAAAATGCCCAAACGAAAAGAATCCCAGGCCCACACCATGAATATTCAGTTGGAAAAGGAGGAGGAGGAGGAGTTGGAACAGCAGCAAGAATGTGGCCAGCACAACTGGAACTGGAAAATAATCAATTGCAGAGGAGAGAGAGAAAGAAAAAAGAGCCACAATCCAAGTTCCAGACGAAAGATCAAATCCAATGCCAGACCTGTTTTTTTCTTTATCCTCTTCCCTGTCCCTCCCCCCAACGTTTCGGTTCGCTTCTATTCCATTCTGGTGCCCAGCTGCTTCTCGTCTCTCCTCATCACCCATGGCTAAATGGGTCGGGCAATGGAACGTAACTGTTTCGCATAAGTGCATCGACAGCGCCGCATTAAAACGGTCCCAAACAGTCAGACTCAAAGCTGTAAGCAAGAGACACCTGGTACTGGGGGGTACTCGAAGCTTAATCTCAAGACACATGTTCAAAGTGCATACGGTTTTAGGTCTTATCGCACGGATTTCCCTAGTACTTGATACTAAAACAATGTGCAAATTATAGTAGCTCCCCAGCTTTCTTTTATAATATTTTCTTCATTACGAAACTTTCCACAGAAATTTATTAATAATTATTCATTTAATGTGAAATTTGGTATGATTATAAATATACCCGTTCCCCCTCTTAGTAATAGAAGTTTTTCTGGGTAAACATCTGACTTAATCAATAAGTGAATTTCAATCTTGTTATTTGTATATACATTTGATAAGCACAATGAAAATTTAATGAATAAACGTAGAATTTTGTTTATATATAAATGTTTACAGGGTTTAAAGTAAACTTGACTTATATAGAGTTTTCTGGCTACTAGCTTTGTATATATAGTTTATAACTTTATGTTCTTGGCATATCAAAGCTAGCTTTCTCAAAGGAAAATGATTTCGAATGGCAAGGAATAACCTACAGGGTGTTTACGTGTAGTATGTTTACCTACAGGGTGTTTACGTATAGGATGTTTACCTACAGGGTGTTTACGTATAGGATGTTTACCTACAGGGTGCTTACGTATAGGGTGTTTACTGTGTAACTCCTGCTCTCTCTCTCTCTGTGTGCAATGCAACCGCATTAAAATGTGTTGCAAAACCAAAAAAGAAAAACTAAAAAACCCAAGCAAAAACCAAAAACCAAAACCGAAATGTAAATGAAAAGGAAAATTCATTTATTTGTTTGTTTGGTTTGCTTGAATGGCCGCATTTGCAGAGCATTTTCATTGCACAATTTCCCGCCGCTGGAATTTTCAGGTGTGTCTGTGTGTTCGTGTGAGTTAGTGAGTGGCCGCCAAGAATTTACGGCTAAAAATAAGGCACGCAATTGGTAAAACTTCGAAGGGTGGAGTTTTTGTGGTGGAAAAGTTTCTAAACAAGAAAGCGAAATCCAGGTGTTGGGGGGGGGGTTGTTGATGATGATCTAACGCACCGAAAACCAAAACTGCTGGCAAAAAACAGCTGTTTCCAAAGAGCTTGCGTTCATCATCTCTCATCAAGTGCAAATATTGACAGCAGCTCGAGTGAGTGAATGAGTGAATGTGTGAGTGTGTGCGTGTGAATTTGGGAGAGCGGCGACATGCCGTCGGATTTATTTACTCTTCGCCGTGACGTCAGCGGCTGGGCTCTTAATCGCTGGAAAAAAAACATTGTTTTTTTTTTGTGCTGTGCAAATATGCAAAATAAAGCAAGAACAGGGCAATAATGAGACGAGAATAGCCAAGGGGGAGAGGCACGAGCCGATAGCCGGGCAAGTTCAAGGTGGAAAGGCAGAATTTAATCTATCAAGCCCGTGTTTATCTTCTCTTCTTGACTTTATGTACGCTTTGACAGCAATTTCTGACTCACACACACACACACTAATGTATCTGGAAATGTGCATTTGTAGTTAGTTAATTGCCCGATATTTGTTTTCATAATTGCCAACTGTTAAAGAGAGACAGAGACAGAGAGAGAGAGAGAGATAGACAGAGAGAGACATCTCTAGAATGGGCTCTTTGTCACGAATATTCACGCTATTTTTTTTTGTGATTTTGTGTTTTATGTTTTTGCGATTTCTCATTGACATTCCTGAGAGCCCAAGAACGACGACAATGGAAAACGTACGTAGAAAACGTAAACAAGAATGCGATTGGGCGATTGGGCGCTTGGAGGGGACCTTAAATGGATAATGGAACGCGCCATAGCGTTCATAGAGTTGGCAAAAGCAATTTTCTAGCGATGAGTAATAAGAACCAAGCTGGCTGCGCGAAATAATCTTATCAGCATTCCAGTCTGATAGGAATATAGGCGCAATCACGGAATACAAGTAGAAAAGAGAGACACGGAAAGGTAGGCTTGCGGGGGCGGGGGAGAAAGTGAAATTTCGAATAAAGACCCATGAAAACAACAACAAAACAAACGACTTAACTGTTGCCTCTGTCATGACAATATTTTAAGCACACACACACTCACACACACCACTCATACAGCTCAACCTTAAATGCAACACAAACAAACACACACACACACACACCTGCATACACGGACACGGAAAACAAGTTTAATTTTTAATGCGATTTATTTGCCATACTAATACCAATACCAAACCGGAGAGGCCGCCACAAAAAAAAAAGATCTCACTAACGGGTGTCCCGTGTGTCTCGCCCCCACTTACCCGTTACACTGCAGTGCGTTGGACTCCACATGTCACCCTGTATCCCTTTGGATCTGTTTCTTGCTCTCTCACGAAGGTCCTCGTTTCCTGGCTTGGCTTTTGCTGCTCGCTCGCGTCTTTCCCTTTTTTTTCTGTTGGAATATCCTTGATTTGGTTTTTAGTTTTGTTTCACTTCGCGCACTTGGTGTATATTTCGTTTAGATCACGCGCGCCGTGTAATTTGTAGTACGCTCGAAGCTTGTATTATAAAAAAAAAAGAGAAAGGCGGAGCGGCGTTCACCTCCGGTCACGTCAAAGTTTGTAAAAAAAATTATTATTTTTAAGTGTGGCTTTTGATAGTGTTCCAAAATATCATAAATATTTAGCGTGGTATTTTTTTATTTGTTTTTTATATTCCCTGTTGGTCACACTAATTTTTGTTTTTCGAATGTGTTATCGAATGTGTTATCGAATGTGTTCCAGGTCTTTGTTTACTTTTTTAAGTCGAAGACAAAAAAAAAAAGAGTCATTAAAAGTTTTCTTTTTAAACAAATTTGTATGTGCTCGTCTTGGCCATTATGAGCTGTTTTGGCTGCAGCCGCAAATATGGTCTATTCTGCAAAGAAGCAAGTATCGCTTACAGGCAGTTAATTAAGTTAAAAATTGAAAAAATTCCAACCCCCTCGTAGTATGGATGCCCGAATTGCGGCTACTCCTTCTGCGCCAAGTGCCTGAAGAGACCCATGCCGGTGCCACGGCATGCGGGAAAGGTCCTCAATGTCTGCTTGATCTGCTACGACAAGCTGTCCAAGCTGCAGGCCAGCGCCGATGCCGAAAAGGTGGTGGATTGCGATGCTCTGCCCGGCGAATTGGTCACCAAATTCCATCTTGCGCCGCCGCCAAAGTCCACCTCACCGACGGATGGCCTAAATGAGACGGCGGACGCGCTGCTCGAGTAAGTACAGATCGAAATTAGCAACCAGTTCGTTCTCCTGGCACTGAAACTCGTCGAAACTGTGTGCAGCAAGTGTCTTCCATCCGATGATCTGGCCGCTGTACTGGTGCCCATGAATGGCGCTTCCCCATCCGCTGGCTATGCCAAGAACCATGAGGAGGACATTGACGAGAATCTGGATAGTGCAATATCGAAGCGAATTCAAAACCTAAAGCGTGTGGATGCCACGGACGATGAGATACGCGCTCGCCTGGCCAATTTGAGTGGCATGCCGCACGAAAGGAACTACGACATGAAGAAGAAGGACCTGCTGCTCTCCACAGACCAAAGAAACGACCAGGAAAAGATCAGGGATTTGCTCGAGCAGTTTATGGGTGAATCGCAGCTGGATCAGCGCGTGGGCGAGCAGCGGGACGAGGCCATTACGGACATTGAGCGTCGTCTGCGTGCTTTACGCGATGCGCCAATCGATGCCGAAGGAGGAGGAGCAGGACGAAGCGGTGCCATTAGCACGCCCAGCGACAACGAAGAGGATGAAAACGATGAAACAATTCTGCAAAATACAGTAAAGAAGGTAAGTCTTCATTTTGCTTTATAAATAATCTAATTAATTATTTAATGACTCATCCCAAAAACAGTATTTGGACGAAGCTAATTTGCCCAGCATTGCCAGCGATGAACAGGCGGAACTTCAGCTACCAAATAACGTACCGGCCGCCTTGGAGGAACTTCCCTGGTGCAATATCTGCAACGAGGATGCCGTCTTCCGTTGCCAGGGCTGTGATGGCGAATTGTTTTGCGGGCAATGCTTCAAGGAATGCCACGACGATGACGAGGAGTATCGGTCGCATGTCAAAGTGAAATACAGTGCCCCGCCCAAGTTTAAGGAGAATCACTTTTAATTCCGTGTCCCGAGCTTTGCTCTGCTTGTTAATGTTTTTATTTAAGGTGATTGCGAAGTAAAAAACATACTATTATTAGCTTTTAATATTTAAAGACGTTGTTTACTTCATTTAAGGTGGAAAAACGTGCCTTCTCTGTTGGATTTGTGCATTTAAATGATGCCTTCTCTTTTTACCACAAGAAAATAACAAAGAACTCCTCCAATTTAATCAGCTTCCCTTTATTTTATCTAAATAAATGGACAGCAGCTGCTCTGCCGCATAAGGTTCAAAGGAGAAACTCTCAAAGAACTTTTTACGTTGCGTGCGAAACACTTTTGGATTTCGGCAAAAGTTGGCCAGTTTCTTAATCAAAGAATTAGCTGTGTTATATAGATTTTCCTTGGGATATATTTCCGGATAAACCAGCTTGTTGGGCGCCAGGGGATAGCAGCCACAGTAGGTGGCCTCCAGCATGGCCACGCCAAAGAATTCATGATCAGCCGTCGAGATGACAATGTCGCCGGCAAGCAGAGTTTTTATATAATCCTCACGGGACAGCGCCCCAAAGCTAATAAGCTTAGATCCCAGCTTTTCCTGCAGTTGCTCAAAGGCCTGGGGAATCGTTTGATAGCTTTCGCCGCAAATGGTAACCTTAAAGTCCAACTGGCGTTCGTTTAACTCAATGAGAACTTCGGCTAGGAGCTGGGGATTCTTGTCATGCTCCCAGCGATGGGGCCAAACCAAATGCAGGCATTTCAGCTCGTCCTCTGTACGGAGGAGAATCTCCTGATAACTGGGGAACTCAGTGAACCTCATGGGAAAGTACAGAACCTCGCATTTGTGCTCTACTTTCTGTCGTATATTCTTTATACGAAAATCGGGCTGAATGTTGAGAAAGGTTTGCAAATTGTCAAGAAAAGAGGTTCTATTGAACTGAGAATTGAAGAGCACCGTGTCGGCAACAAGACTGAAAAGAGGAAATGATAAAATTCAGAAGAAAGCAAGCATAAACATCACTTACCAGGTGAGTATCTCGTTAAGACCATATTGACAGTCGCGGGTCTTTACTTCGCGTACGGGATATATAAGCTGATTCTCATGGAAGTAGACAATCTTTCGACATGTAGCCAAATCAGGACGCAGGCCAAGAAACTCGGCCAGGCTAAGCACGGAGCTGGTGAAGATCACCGTGTACTGGTGGTCCAGGGGAATCAACTGGGAAAAGTACAACGAGGAGGTGCGCGCCCGCCAGTGCCATTTCTTGGCAGGCAGAGTAAAGAGTTCATAATCGGTGGGTTTGAGACCTGTAGGGAGTTGGGAAGAGCAAACATTAGCCGGCTTCCGGCACAAAGATCCTATATAAAGGCAACCTACGATCGATGACAGCTTTAATCAGCTGTTTGTGGCTGCCTCCATAGAACGGCTCAATAATCAGTATATGCGGCTTGGCAGACATGTGTCTAGGTTTAATTGATTAAAAGTGTTTTTAATAAATTAAAAGTAATTTTAAAAAACAATAAGAAAATATTGAAATTTGGCCAAAACTTAAATTTGCAGGGTCACACTGCTTGCAATCAGCTGTTGCCGCAGCGTGTTAGGTATTTTCCCGCACGTCAGCTGGTCACACTGGCCTTTGATTACATTATATAAAAATAAGTAGAAATAGCATGATTCGTACAGCTATTTCTCAATTAATGGGCCTCAGGTTGGTATAAATACACCCGCCACATACATTATCATTTTACACTTTGTTTCATTCAGGCCCAGCGGCGGTGGCCTGCTCACGCAAGTCCGTGACAAGGGCCACCTGAGCCGGCCCCGGCTTCGGAATCCCCAATGGTTTCTGCGCAAAGAAGTCACCGTAAGTCTAAAAACTGACTGAAAAACCTACTTAATTAATTTCCCAACCATTTCCACAGAATCGCGGCGACCTGGTGACCGCCGAAAACAAGCATTTCATCAACGATCTGGTCCACGAGGGCTTCGGTGCACCAGCGCTCATTAAAGGTGTCCAGACATACGAGCAAAATCTGATTAAAACGAAAGATTTGTCCACGCCCCCACAAACATGGACACCACAGATCAGGCGCTGCGGCGTGATAGCCCGCAAGATTGGCCAGTATCCGCTTTGGCTGAAAAATGGCGAGCGGATAAGGACCACGCTGCTGCAGGTTGTGGACAACCATGTGATCAAGTACATACCCCCGGAGGAGTATGTGGCCAAGCCGCTGCCCGGGCGACGTGATCCCGCGGCGAATAACAAGCGAGGCTGCCTCATTGTGGGCTCCGAGAGCACAAATCCCGTGCTGTTGACCAAGGAGTACTCTGGTATCTTCCGGGACTCGGGAGTTGTGCCCAAGAAGAACTTGGCCCGTTTCTTTGTTTCCCCCGAGGCTGCTCTGGTGCCTGGCACTCCCCTAAATGCAAGTCACTTCCGTGTTGGAGATTTTGTCGATGTGCGCGGTAAAACGTAAGTAAAATCCGACTTTCTGTCTTGTCATCGTCGCTTGACCTTCTTTATTCTCTTCTCTAAAGCGTTGACCATGGCTTCCAGGGTGTGGTGAAGCGACACGGCTTCAAGGGCATGCCCGCATCACATGGCGTCACCAAGACACATCGTCGTGCCGGTAATATTGGCGGCGGCGGCGAAAAGGGTCGCGTCTGGCCTGGCACAAAGATGCCCGGACACATGGGCAATCGGTGGCGCGTGATCAGAGGTCTTCGCATCTGGCGCATCAACTCGAAATACAATGTCATGTGGGTGCAGGGCAGCGCAGTGGCCGGTCCCACCAATGGCCTGGTCTACATATACGACACAATCCTGCCGCTGCGCAAGAACCAGGAGGCGCCGCCCTTTCCCACATCCTACGAGGACTCTAGCGACGATGTGTGGTACGAAAAGGTGCACAACTTTAAGGACGAGTCCATAATATATGAAAAGGAATAGCTGCAACACCTAAAGTATCGCTAAAACGTATGTTTTTTTTACGGCAACAAATAAATGTGAAAATGTTAATGATGGAACACTGGGGAGTGTTTTTATGCTGATTAAATTAATAGATTTTATTTTAAACCACGCGCCAAGGCTCTAATTGGAATAATAGTGACTCAATAAGCTGAAATAATTGAGTATTTTTCCAACTGTTGCTTAAATGTAGTTACATTTTCCTTTAACATAATTTAATGACTAGAATTTTATAACTTTCCTTTTAAAAAATGTTAATTTTTCCATAAAATTATTTAATTTAATTCTGTAAAAGTAAAGGAGTCGATGTTTCATCGATGTATCGCCTTTCTTAAACTATCGATAGAACATCACCCCCTTCAAAGCCATCGATGGATGTTTTTGGCAGCTGTAATCGGGGTTGTGGCTATCGGTACGGAAGAAAATTTTGTCCTTAAAATTTACAAATGTTATGTTCTTAATTTTGTGGTTATATTAATTGTAAATAAAGTCAAAACAATCAATATTGTTGTGTCGAATGGTTTTTTTGTTTAGTGCTTTGTAATGTTTAGTCGCGCTTTGACCAATACATCATCGTTTGTGGAAAATGTATGATTCAATTTTTATTTGTTGCCTTACTGCCGACAGAGCGGTGACGGAGACGGAGACGGAGAAGGCGGAGCTGGAGAGCGGAGAACAGAGAAGCAAGAAGTAGGAGTGTGTGCCGTGCCGTGCCTCCTTCTCCTCCGCTCCAGAGGAATATATGTGTGTGCGGCTGTATGGGTGATTCATGGCTAAGCCCACGACGGCGACAAGCAGAGTTTAATTTTTTTTTTTTCGCCTGTTTATCGTTCGCCTTCGGGTTTGTGTCTGTGTCTGTGAGCTGGGCTCCCACAGCATCTTGTGTGTGCGTGAGTCAGTGTGTGTGTGTGTGTGTGTGTGCGTGTCTGTAACCCCCGTTTTGTCGGGGGTGGGTGGTGGTCTCTTCGTGGTCCAATGATGATGACACGGTTCTTCGATCCCGTTGCATACCGCAAATAAATATAAACAAATATGCCCACCAATTAGCTTTCCTCTCATCAGCTCCTAGCAAAGGAATAGGGAAACGGAAAGGGAGTGTCCCTGGATTCCCTGTCTCCCGTTCGTGGTGGTGCTACTCTTTTGTTATATTTAGCGGTGCCACTTCAAAGCTGTCAACATTTTCCGACACTCCTTCACTTCATGCGGGACCCCTTCTTTGTCTATCCCGTGTGCCAGGCGGATACGGAGACGGAGCCCGGGAGTCCAGTTCCAAAAATTTTGCATTTTCCACTTTGCCTTCAGACTGAATTTTGAGGTGTGGTCTTGGGGAAACTGTGTTGAACCATCCTAAGCTGTTTTTAATTAAATTTGGAATTGGAAAAGATTTTTAACATTTATTTGTTAAAGAAAAAGCCAATAAATAATCTTAAAATTGAACTATTTTCCAGAAACCCGAGATAAGACGGCTTTTCTATAGTTTTAGCTGCAGATAATTTATAAAAACAGTGAATAATAATATATAGCTCTTATTATATGCATTAAAATAACATTTTTCTATATAAAAATGAATCAATACAGTGGTTAATCATATATACCTTGTAATATATTCATTATAAATACATCTTTCCATATAAATATCAATCAAAGTAAAGCTCTTTTTAATATAAAAGTGAAGTTTCTTTTTAAAACGAACTGAAAAATGAAAATTAATTATATTATCAGAGACAAAAGGATACAAATTACATTGTATATATGTTATATGATATTATATCCTTCAAGTTCAAGTTCAAGACCCTGGGAATAGCTTTATTATATGTGTATAGCTCTCATAATTCATCTAGATATCAATTCTTATTAAGGAACCCTCATATTTATATAGAAATCAGATTATTTCAAGTAGAAATCCACAAGGTTTGTTTAGAATAAGTAAAAGTTTAGCGAAAGATTTATATTTCTGCTTTACTCACTCGCTTATCTTGAAAACAAACAAAGTGGCCTTCCTCCATTGGGTTTATTGCTCCCTTGAGAGCCCCCAAGACTAGGTCGTCAGTAATATTTACACCACAAGGCATTTATTTACAATTATTGAACAAGTTTTCTACTTAAATATTTATTTTTATTATGAAACAAATTTTTACTTTCCTTTTCTACTTAAATATTTGTTTTTTGCTTTGAGATTTATTATAAAAACCTAACACTTTAAAGTTTTCTTAATTTATTTCTCATTTTAGTCCTCCTACGGAACCCCAAATGAAATCAAAAGAGCCTGCTGCCATTTTATTCCCTTGAATTAAGCGGAGTTCTCAAGATCCGGAGATCATCGCCCAGCATTTTGCATTTCTTAACCGCAACGCAGCGCAAGGAACATATATATTTTATATGGCGGATCTAATGCATTTGGGAAATGTAGACGTTGTCATTCAGGATCAACCAGGATCGCCAACGGACGATGCCAACCTGCCAGCGTTGGGGGGAATGAGTGGCTTGGGCGGTATGATGGGTGGCATTGATTTGACGGATTTGGCACAGGAATTGGATCAGGATGAGTTCGATGGACCCCATATGCTTAATGGTAAGCCAAGAAATAATCTTAAAAGTGCTTTATTTCCATAGAAACCCGAGATAAGGAAGTTGTTTTATATTTCTTAGCTGAAGATAAATTATAAAATCAGTGATTAATGAAATATAGCTTTTATTATATGCATTATAAAGATTAGAAAAGGTTTTTAAAAGTTATTTGTTAAAGAGGGAACCAAGAAATACTCTTTAAAAGTGCTTTATTTCCATAGAAACCCGAGATAAGACGAGTTTTAGCTGCAGATATATTATGAAAAGAGTGATTAATAAAATATAGCTTATATTAAATGCATTATAAAGATTAGGAAAGGTCTTAAAAAAATTTTTGTTAAAGAAAAAGCCAAGAAATAATCTGAAAAGTGCTATATTTTTATAGAAACCCAAGATAAGACGAGTTTTCTATAGTTTTAGCTGCAGATATATTATAAAAACAGTGATTAATAAAATATAGCCTTTATTATATGAGGGAATCCATTATAAATACATTTTTCTATATGCAAATGAATCAAAATATTCATAAATTATAAAAACAGTGATTGTACTCTTTAACATTTGTATTTATTATATTATTCATTGGTAAATCTCTTTCAGGGGAACGTCCAGCCATCATTGCACCGCCGGAGAGCGAGTGGTACCATGGAAGACTTGATCGTTATTCCGCTGAATCCCGTCTTAGGGGCAGCAGTAAATTGGGCAGCTATTTGGGTGAGTTCCTTTACATTTTATTGTATATTTTTCACTTATTTAATATTTAATACAGTTCGCGAGAGTGACCGCAAGCCGGGATCCTATGTTTTAAGCTATTATGGACGCACTGGGATTAACCATTTCCGGTGAGTACTTACAATTGCCTTCTTCTGGCTTCTTTAATTCAAAATATATACTTTTTTCCCTAGAATCACTGCCGTTTGTGGTGACTTTTATATTGGCGGACGGCAGTTCATCTCCCTAAGCGATCTCGTCGGCTATTATACCTCATGCAGCGACTTGCTGAAGCGCGAACGTCTAGTCATACCCGTAGCACCGCCAGAGCCAGTTAATGACAAGAAGCGTGTGGTTGCCATCCTGCCTTACACCAAAATGCCCGAAACGGATGAGTTGAGCTTCCAAAAGGGTGATATTTTCTTTGTGCACAACGACATGGGCGATGGCTGGCTGTGGGTAACCGCCCATCGTACCGGGGAGCAGGGAATGATATTTCGTGAGCTGGTGGATGATCTGGATGTGTCCATTGATCCGAATACGGTGTTTCCCTGGTTCCATCCGAATTGTACAAAGAATGAGGCCGTGGATATGCTAGTTAAAGGTATAAAGGAAGTGTTTTTAATACGAATTATTTATATTTCTTCATATTTCCTTATTTTTTCCCCTTCTAGCTGGCCCTGGCAGCTTCCTGGTTCGTCCCAGTGACAACTCACCGGGTGATTACTCGCTCTTCTTCCATATCAACAATCAGATTCAGCGTTTTCGCATCGAGAAGAAGGGCGTTCGGTATTTGATGGGCGGTCGGACGTTTGAGTGTTTGGATGCCGTAATAAATCGTTATCGCAAGGAGCAAATTGTGGAGGGACATTCACTCAATCATCCCGTTGTCAATGGCATTCAGCCGGAGTTCAATCAACAGTATGTTGTGGAGAAGGCTGCCGAGAAGATCTATGCCACGCTGCGCGAATGCCGCGATCAGATTGGCCTCAAGAAGATCAAGGGCATCAAGCATCATGGCCATTTGAATAAGAAATCGGATAAGACGGCCAAATGGAAGCAATTGTACTTTGCATTGATCAACGATGGTTCCGAGACGCAGCTTTGCTTCTATGACAATCCGAAGAAAACCAAACCCAAGGGTTTAATTGATCTTTCGTGTGCGTATCTCTATCAATGCCATGATTCGCTATGGGAGCGACCCTATTGCTTTCAGATCGTTGAGAGGGCTCTGCCCTGCCTGGCCACCGTCACGTATTTGTGTGCGCCCAGCCAGGAGAGCTATGTGGAGTGGATTAATGCACTGAAGGCCCAGTGTGACTCACAGTTGAGTCGGGCGCAAAAGAAGGTCTCCCGACTGCGTGAATTGCGATGCCTCAACCTGCATGTCCTCGAGGCGCATCGCTTGCCATTCAAACTAGTGCCACATCCCTATTGCAGTATTTCCCTCAACCAGGTCAAGGTGGGCAAGACGCGGGTGAAGATAGCACCAGAACCGGTGTGGGAGGAGGAGTTTGTATTGGAGTAAGTATTAAAACAATACATTTCACTCTCACAGTCTTGGTAATCTTTGAATTCTTTGGTTGCAGTGACGTTCCTCCGGATGTTGTCTCTTTGACCATTACTTTAATCTCGCGCGGCAAACGCGGCAAGGATTCGGAGGTGGCCGAGCTAACCATAGACTTATCTAGCCTTAAGAATGGCCAGGAAACCGAAGGCTGGTATCAGCTTACCGGCATGACGCCCATGGGCGAGTGGGGCTCCCTGCGTTTGCGTATGCGCTATTTGGACGATCTGATTATGCCCTGCGAGGAGTATAGCCCCCTGCAGCAATTGCTACTCGAATCGGAGTTGTATGCAGTGAAGGCTTTGGCCGAACTCTGTCACAACGATCGAGTGCCTTTGGCCACGGCGTTGCTACGTGTTTTCCGGCATGAGAAGAGGGAAACCGAACTGATACGAACACTCTGTCAGGCGGAGGTGATGCGTGAGAATGAGACGACGACACTGTTTCGCGGTGCCTCGCTGGCAACAACGCTAATGGATTTATATATGCGCACCGAATGCAATGGCTTCCTGCAGTCGGCAGTCAGCGAAACGGTGCAAAGGATACTCGAGAGCAAGCAATCGGCTGAGCTGAATCCCACGAAAATGGATGTCAACGATGATGCCTGCACAAATGCCGAGTTTCTGTTGCAAATCCTCGATTTGGTCACCCAATCGATCTTTACGTCGCCCGACGCCTGTCCCCGGAATGTGCGTTACATTTGCAATTGCCTGCAGAAGGCGGTGATGGCCAAATGGCCAACGGAGCGACTGGTTCGCACTCGTGTGGTCTCCGGGTTTATATTTCTGCGTTTGCTATGCCCCGCGCTGCTCAATCCAAGGCAGTTTGGGTTGGTTAACGAGACGCCGCCAATGGCGGCCACACGTTCCTTAGTCATGGTGGCCAAGTGTCTGCAAAATCTAGCAAATTTGATAGAGTTCGGTGGCAAGGTAGGGGTTTTAATATTACTGAGAGTTATCTTTATATTCAAATATATATTTCTGTGATAGGAACAATACATGGAGGTTGTGAATCCGTTTATTTTGAAGAACAAGGAACGCATGATTGTCTTTTTGGACCAATTGTCCCTGGTAACAGATCCGAATCCCCCGCTGGGCATGTTTGTTGACCAAAGCATTAATCATAATAACCAAGATACGGGTAAACTTTATATTTTTATTATTTTATGACCTTTTTTAATAGAATTCTTTCTGTTTTTAGGACGCGAGCTGGCCACCTTGCATCATATTTGCGTGTCGCATTTACAGGAACTGCATGAACTATCCAATATAATCTCAATTAAGAAGCTCGTCACCGTCACCGATATGCTGACCAAGCACAAGCTCAAGTATCGCGAGATGATAAGCTAAAACTAAAATCCCTCTCTTCATCTACATCTATGGATTTATACATACATACATATACCTTTTATAACAATATATTTATATATATAAATATATATATGAGAATATATATATATATATATATGTATACTATTAGAGTACATAAAGCGTAAGAGCCAAAACTCATAAATAATTGGTTAAATCGTTTTTGGTATAGCGAAAACAAAGTCATTTATATAAAAGAAGAAGAGGAAGAAGAAACCCAATTCATTTCCATTTGTGTGAAATGGATTAATATTTAACTCAGCAGCAGCAGCAGCAGCAGCGGCATGCTATATTTATTTATTTTTTACTATTATTATTATAAAGAAAAAACAGTGCTGAAGCAAACGGAAGAGAGAGAACAAGTCAATATGTGTGTGAAGCTACAGAAATAAACTAATGTGAAGATTCTAATCAAAAATTACAAAGGTTTTTTTCTATTTATTAAAAGGGGGAGAAAAGTCATTAAAATGGTTACCAGGGTTTTTTTTTATTTACCAAAAGGGGAGAAAAATCATTGAAATGGTTCTAAAGGTTTTGCATTATTTGGATAAAAAGCGTTAAGCATCTTACTATTTATATTTCATACCTTAAACTTTAAATTATTTAATTGTTTAATTTCACTGTAAGTAATTCATTGAAATTTTATTAAACGAGAAAAGAAGCCTTATTATATCAAGGCCATAAATAAAATCATTAAAATGGTTCTTAAGGTTCTATATTATTTAGAAAATATGCGCGTTGGGGTTCTTACTCTTTATATTTCATACCTTGAACTTTAAATTATTATTTAAATTATTTAATTGCTTAAATTCATTGTAAGTAATTCATTGAAATTTCATTAAACGCGAAAAGAAGCCTTATTTCATTAAGATTATAAATCAAATTTGGAAAATATCATAACTTGGCTAAAAATTGATTTATTTTGATTCGGAAAGAACAGAATTTTTATTTTTTAGCAGCTTAAAAAACAGAAAATTTACTTTTTAAGTTCCAGTTCCTTTTTTTAATTAATTTTGATTCGGAAAGCACAGAATTGTTAGTTTTTAGTTGCTTACAAAATCAGAAAATACATTTTTTCAATTTTCAGTTCCATTTTAATCTTGTTTTCAAATGACAAACATTTTTATTGTTCAAAAATGTATACATTTTGATTCGGAAAGCACAGAAATGTTAGTTTTTGGTAACTTAAAAATCTGAAAATTAATTTTGTTCAATTTTTCTTTCCATTTTTTTTTGTTTTTTTAATGATAAACATTTTTATTGTCCAGAACCTGCCTAGATTGATTCTCTTGTTGATTCTGATAGAAATTCTTAAGATTTATAAGGTCGGTAATGATGCCTTCATTGATTTATAAACAAAATACCCTACAAAGTTATAAGAAACCTAGAGAATCCATTTTTCCTTCTACATTTTTAACCCAAAAAAAGAGCTCAAGTTATTTTTTTATTTTATAAATTCTCTTTTTTTATTATTATCTATTATTTATCCACAAAAAACCCTCTAGTTATGTTTTTATTTTATAATTTTCATTTTATTTAATTAATTTATCAGCTAATTTAAAAAAACTAAAACAATTTTCAATTGTTTACATTATAACTTTAAATTATTAATAATAACAAGTTCTTGGCGCACCTCCTTCATGTGCTCGGCGTTAGATTTAATAAACTGCATATGGTAGGCTCTATGGGCGGAACCTGTTTGTCCTCGTGATGTTGCAGCAGCTTAAAGACACCCGTACCTATGCCAGCGGGCATGCCCAGGATAATGCGCTCCGAAACACCATTAATGGCATCCGTTTGGCCATAATACGCAGCATCGAACAGGTGATCCGCGGTCTTTTCAAACTGAAAGATATAATAATAAATACAATACAGAAATACTGCGAAAAACGAGTAAATTTCGATCCTTACCGATGCCAAATTGAAGACACTCTCCCGCATTTTGGCCAGGCCGTGTCGTGTGATGCCCAGGACTTCCCCACGGGCTGTCATCTGGCTGGCCAGCAGCATAATGTGTCGCCAATCGACACTCATGCCATGGCCCTCCATCACCTCGGTAATTTCGCTCATAATAATCGTGCGCGCCGCCTCAATGCCCAGTGTTTGATATATTTCACAGATATTATTACTGCGCGTCTTTTCACCAATTACGCCATATGTGGCTATGACTTCTCGCAGGCCATAACCCTCAATGCAAAGCTTATAGGTGGGCGGCTGTCGGGCATCGTCCACGGCAATGACAGCACGCGCTATATTCGGCAAACCGGACACCACAACATTCTGCAGGCTAAGCGCCAAACGTGCCAGCTCCGCATTGATGGTGGCTGTTCGCGTGGCCTCCACACGCACAACCACGCCCGAGATCTTGACAGCCACCTCCACCTGGCTGGGTTTAACGCGCATGCGAGACCTCAGAATGCTGGCCACGATGGTGTCCAGGCTTATGTTCAAGCCCAGCAGCTTAATGCGCGCCATATCGACGCCAATGGCAATGAAGCAGCTGCTTGGCCGGCACACAATCTCCACATGCGACGATAGCTCACCCAGCGTGGTCTTCTCAATGCGTGCCTTCACCTGCCTAGCATATTCCATGCTGTGGCTATTCGTCAATTCGGCGGTTATAATCGGTGTCGATATGGTTTTTGTGGCATTAATAATCTCTACAATACGCGGCACACCTTGGGTAATGTTCATTGAGGCAACGCCAGCGAAATGGAACGTTTTAAGGGTCATCTGAGTGCCAGGCTCGCCAATACTCTGGGCAGCAATGGCGCCAACAGCTGTGCCCGGTTCGGTGACGGCACGATTATAACGATCGTTGATGCGTCGCAAAAATTCATGCATTTGCTCGGTTGTAAGGCTTTCGATTTCGTGACAAAGATTCTGATGTCCCTCATAACGCTTGTGCAGCAATTCAATGCGTTTCGAGACAACAGCAAGGTGTTTTCTGCAAGAAAATAAAGATTTAGATACTAAGTTCAGTTTAAATCCCCCAAAAACCCACCTAACATCATCTTTAAAGTCCTCGCGTGCCTCGGCAAACTCTTCTGTTTTCAAAAGTTGCTCCAAAACTTCGAGAATTTCCTCACCAACCAAAGGACGTTGCTGACCGCGTGGATTCTGCGCACGCAAATTGTCATACTGATGGACCATATCCACGGGCTTGTTGCGCGTCTCCATGGAAACGGGATCCAGGCCATCGCCGCCATAAATGGTATCCACCATTTCGTTGACAGCATTCCTTACGGTGCCATCGTAATGCACCACCAGATCCTCTAAACACTTGACCAGTCGTCGCTGCAGGTAGCCTGTCTCTGCGGTTTTTACTGCTGTGTCCACCAAACCCTCGCGACCGGCCATGGTGTGGAAAAAGAACTCGGTGGGCGTCAAACCCGAATAGAAGCTATTTTGCACAAAGCCTCGGGCAGCAGGAATGGCAGCTAAAAGAAGGAAGTATATTAATTAGATTTCCTGGAATTATATTATTTTTCTAGCTTACTTACAGTGTCTTTCAAAGTGCGGCAGGGCTCGGTCCTCAAAGCCATTGGGCACTCGCTTGCCACTGATGGCCTGCTGGCCCACACAGGCAATCATCTGGGATATATTGATATTCGAACCCTTGGAACCACTGAGTGCCATTATCAAAGCACTATTTGTGGGATGCAGCTCAGCAAAGCAGGTCTTCGCCGCCTGTTCACGAATTCCCGAGAGTTCGCGCAGCATTACCGATTCTAGGGTCTCCGCTGGGGTGCAACCAGGCTGACTTTGCAGGGTGCCAGCCTTGAGTTTTTCAATATATTCATTACATTTGGCATAGCCACGCTCTAGGAGGAGTTCCTTGTGGTGGAGCAGCTTCTTGCTGGGTGTCACATCGCTAATGCCAAAGGAGAAGCCACGGTTTTGTAGAAAATAAGAGGCAATCTGGAAAAAATAATAAATTTAAGACAAATAAATAAAAAATTAACTAAGGAAGTAGGAGGCAATCTGAAAAAAGTATATAGGAAGTAGGAAACAATCTGAAAAAAGTTTTAAGGAAGTAGGAGGCAATTTGGAAAAGGAATAAATTAAATGAACACTAAATAAATAATTAACTAAGGAAATACCAGGCAACAAACAATAAAGAAATAATTAACAAAGGCTGCAAATTGGTAAACAATTCAAACCTCACCAGGTATAGGTATATATATAAAGATATAGATAGAGATAAAGACTAGCACGAGCTAGTTGGCATGATTAATTACCCAAAATGAACGCCTACTTCAATCAATTATCTATAAAAGCCAGGAAATGGTGATACAAATCTGGGGATAAGCCCAAAAAAACAGCTATCTTAACTTACAGATTAATTTTCTAATATATTTATATTTTCTAATAATATTTTTCCCCTGAAATTATTTTACTGCCTTGGATTGTATTGATGATCGAACGGCCGTCAACACTTTACAGGTGAAAAACCCTTAAAATACGACCCTAAAATACCCTGTAATCAAATTGCCTGCTAATCAAATTGAAGAAACCTAAAAATAAAAACAGAAATAGAAAAAGCTTCATCCAGAATTCTAATTAAAGCCCCAAAAAACCCTATAATCAGGTTCTAAGAAGCAATTAATTGCTATAAACAAGGTATTAACCATATAAACTATACCCCAGGCGCAGTCTCGACGTAATTTTAGCAGTAAGTAAGTTAATCTTATCACAAAAAATTCAGTCCAACTCACATTCTTTAAACAATTTGTGCGAAATACAGAGATAACATGAAAAACGGTTGACAAATATAAATTAAAACAATTGTCTGGCTACCAACAGAGCCCCAGAGAGACGACACGAGCCATGATGATGATGAATGTCAAGGAGGTAGCAGCTCGATGCCTACTGATATTGCTGCTATTGGCAGTGAGTCTTGTACAAGCAGCTCCAGCAGAAACTATTGTAAGTAGTCTTCAGTTTATCCAACATTTCGAAGGTTTAAACTATAATTTACATAAAAACACAGCAAGGACGCATTATATCCGGTTCCCAGGCCGTGGCTGGTCAATTTCCCTGGCAGGTGATCCTCAAGCGTGACGAATGGGATGATTTGCTGTGCGGTGGTTCGATAATCTCTGCCAAATGGGTTCTAACAGCCGCCCATTGTGCCTATGGCCATACTTCGCTTTTCCTGATCTTCGGCACCATTGAACTGAACGATGAGAAGGCTCAGAATATGACTTCAACCACATTCTTTGTGCATCCCAATTACAATGATAAGATGAACAATGATGTGGCTTTAATCCAATTGCCGCAGGCTTTGATCTTCTCCAGCAGCATCCAACCCATCAGCTTGGTGACACAATCGCAGAAATCGAACAATTTTGTGGGCACTTCGGCCGTTGTGGCTGGCTACGGGCTGATGGATGACGAGTATTTGGATTATTCACAAACTTTGATGTTTGCCCACGTGACGGTCATCGATAATGCCGAATGTTTGCCCATTTTTGGTGCCTCCGTGGTGTTGGACTCAACACTGTGTGCCGAGGGTTCGGATGGCAGCAATATGTCCATTTGCAGCGGTGATTCTGGTGGTCCTTTGATCACCTACAATTCCAGCACCGGGCAATGGCAACAGATTGGCATTAATTCGTTTGTGGCCGAAGATCAATGCACTGCGGGCTATCCTTCGGGTTATGTACGTTTGACATCGTTTTTGGACTTTATAGCCGAGACCACGGACATGATATTGGAGAATTAAATGTAATTAATAAAGAAAAACTAAGGCTTATATGAAAAAACCCAGAAAAAAAGTGATTTGTGTTGAAAATACTTTGAAATTCTTGAAATAAACGCACCCTTGCCAGTCTCCACATGGCTTTGGTGGCAAAGGCCTCGCCAAAATCCCTGAGCAGCAAATAGAAAATGCATTGCTTGGTGCCCGAGCCCATGGTGGCCTTGTCCATGACGCCACACATCAGTTCCGAGTTGCGTATGTGAATCCCTGCAGGACAAACAACGAAAAACAGATTAGTTTCCCTTTTTAACAATTATTTAAACCACTTACATGAATCATTGCTGCACAGATCCAGGTTGCCCGTGTAGTTTCTGCCCTTGTTGACCATATTCAAGCGAACCTGCGAGTCCTTGTTGGGTCGCATTAGCAGGCTAAACATTTGCTTGCCCGTCCACAGGCGACGTGGCTTAAGCAAAGCCGCTGGCGGCAGCTCAATATGCATCGTAGAATCCTCGCCGGCAATAAAGCAGGCAGCCAACTGCATGGCCTCCTCTTTTGTGAGGAAAACCTCCTTTTGTGTTAACAAATAGCCGCCAGTTATGAAATCCTGAGTGGCTGCTATCAAAATCTCACCATTCTTGGGCGTCACCAGATTCGATTGATTGCCCATAAGTATCAAGGCCTCGGCGCGTGCCTCCTCCGTTTGCGGCAAATGGAGATTCATCTCGTCGCCATCGAAATCGGCATTGTAGGGCGTGCAGGCGCATTCATTAAAGCGAAACGTTCGCTGGGGCTGCACCTTGGCGCGATGGCACATAATGGACATTTTGTGCAGCGATGGTTGGCGATTGAACAGGACAATGTCATCGTCACGCAAATGCCGCTCCACAATATCGCCGCATTTGAGTTCCTGCGCCACCTTCTCGCGATTGCCATAGGCAAGATATTTCTTAAAGCTGGAGCCACGTTGCTGCACATAATTCGCGCCCGGATGCATGCTGGGGCCATTCCTCACCAACTGCCGCATGTGACGCATATTTGCGGGATTCACACGTTCCGGATAGGTAAGAATCTTGGCCACACGCACTGGCACGCCCACCTGATTGATCATTAAATTGGGATCCGGTGAGATGACGGTACGTCCACTGAAATCCACACGTTTGCCAGACAAATTGCAACGGAAGCGTCCCTGTTTGCCCTTCAAGCGCTGCACCAAACCACGCGTTGTCTTCTTGGGGGCCATGTTAATGGGTATTCCACTGATTTCACTGTGGAAATACAGGGCTACATGGAGCTGCAGAAAGTCCCAATCCTCGTGTATAAGTTCGATTTTGCCACCGGTGGCCATGTGCCTTTGAATTACATCATTAATGAGCAAAATTTCACTCTGTTTCATTGTCAGATCATCCTCCGTGGTGCCGGCCTTCACCTCGGACAACACCGATGGCCGAATGCAGGCGGGCGGCACAAAGACACGCGTCACAATCAAATGCCTGGGATGGGAGTCACGGGAACACATTCCCAGCAGAGCAACATCACTCTGGGGGATCTGCTCGAAGAGATCGAGAACATTGAGAGGTGTTAACTCTTCCGCAGTGCTGTGATTACCCAGCGTAGCATTGAGGTCACGATTCGATTCCGTGGAGCGAAGCATTTCGTTCATGTTGCTGGTGAACAGGGAATCCACTTTGCGTCCCTTGTACGGATCATGGAGGATCTTCAGCAGGCCGGGACCCTTCTTAACGCCTCCATTGGGGGATCCGCAATGCGGGCACTTGGTTACCTTCTTGGCTTTGGCCAGCATTTGGACATGCAGAGCCTTTTTGCCCAAATACGAGAAGTTGGGATTGTGCAGCTTCTTCTCGTACATGGCCCTGTCCTCGGGCTTGAGCATTACGCGGGCGCAGGCCTTGCAGATCATCTGCAGTATGCTGATGGTGGACCGAAAGTGTCCAATGTGAAAAACGGGCAGCGCCAAGTCCAGATATCCAAAGTGGCCAATGCACTCGTTCAGCCCCTGGCCACAGGTCTCGCAGAGGGCATCCTTGGTGCTAATGCCCATGCGTCGATCGAGGACGCCATAGGGCACCGGCTGCCGTTGGCCCTGGTACAAATTCTTCGAGATAATCCGCACCAGAGACTCCTGTTGGATCTCGGCCGCTCCACTGATTCCAAACTGGACATGTGAGCTGCAATATGGGTTAATATACTAATTGGCATGGGTGAGCTATGAGACTTACATCTTCTTATTCAGTGCCGAAGCACGAAATTGCTCCTTGGGCATGGTAATTAATAAGAAATCTCGTTATTTTTTAATTAAAAATATTGCCGGGTTGAAATCTTAAACATGCTGCCTGGTTAGTGTGACCGGGTGTGGGTAGTGGGAATATACCAAAATATACTAAAATAATATTGAGAATACACTTTTAAAATACCGAACGATGAACACTGAGACGTTGATTTTCTAAATTCTAGGAGGAAAATCTCCTAGAATTTCACAATTGAATACAAAAAAGAACAAGATTTCTTTTGTTTAAATCTTTAATACTTTTGATTCCTAAATCTAAACGCTTATTGGTATACAATCCCATAGTTTCAACATTTGTTCCCCTTTTTCTTAGAAATTACTTTGCCATCAGCTTGAAATTGTCCCAGGTCAGCACAGAAAATTATCTGCAAAATAGAAAACAGCATATGAAACATGGAAATACAGGTTTTTTTAATATTAAAACACTTACAGCTTGTGCCCAACCAGCATACTTTCCGTGTAGCTTTTGAAAATAATTCGAAACCTCTTCGTAAACCTTTTTCGTCACATTCTTCTGACTGCTCAGGTGTGGCAGGTAGTATTTCTGGGCAATCCTATAGATATGCACGTCCACGGGCACTGCCTCCAAATGGCCCATGGACATAAGGCATATGCAGTCGGCCACCTTGAATCCAATGCCCGGCAGCTGTGCCAGTTCCTCACGCGCCTCGTGATATGGCAGGCTTTGGAGCTCGATAAACCAGTTCTGGCCACCACGTTTTTGTATCTCCTGCAGGGTCTGGGCTATAAATTTGGCCCGATAACCGAATTTAGCAGCGCGCAGTTGAGCATTTAATTTGTCGCAGTCGATGCCTTCGAAGCTCTTCAATGCAGGAAACGTATACTCATCGCAGTCATTAAAATGGCCCAGTTTGGTACCAAAGGTGGCACAAAACCATTGAATCATTGCTGATATTCTAAAAGAAACAAGATTATAATGAATATTTACAATTGTAATTTGTAATTTACCGCTTAATGTTATTATTTTGGCTGCATATGAAGCTTATAATGTTCTCCAATGGATCCTGCGAAAGAACACGCACCGGCTTTCCCACAAATTTGGCAAAATTCTCATCTTTGTTTGTCCATTCGGCTTGGTGCTGCTTCAACTTAAAATCGGCACGCAGGTACTTGGCTATCACAGATTTGTAGTCCACTGGCAGCTTGGAAGTGGCCACCGCGAATGCCTCGTAAGTTATGTGCGAAGTTTCCTGCTGGAGCACCCAATAAATGTTGGAAACGACTCCACAGTATTTTGTCTTGCCGCCTTCAGCTTTTATCGAGCGCCAGCTATAAAAATTTACATTATTTATTAATAATTAGTGTCTTTCAGGTGAAGCTACACCTCACCGGAAGCTCTGTCCTCCGAGCAAACTGCGCTCCAAGTCGCATGCCTCGGCTGGAAGCTCTATGATTCCGCTTTGCTGCAGAGTTGCTGTCATGTTGAGGTTGTTCAGGGATCTCTGATACAAAATACCCTTTCGATAGGGTAAATCTAGGAAGCAAAATCCATAATAAAAGTAAATTAGCGCCGGTGCAGATTTGTTTATAAATTTCAGCCAAGTGTGACCAGAGCCGGGTCACTGTTATAAACTAAATATACTTGGCCTTGAAAATGGAACGGCGGCATATGGCAAATCAAAATAAAATATATTTAGAGGTCTATTAGGATGAATATTTACAATTTATTGAACATTTTTAAAGAACTCTTACTTATCTCCTGGTAAATATACTAGTTTTGATTTTATTTTCGTCTTTTGTGCATGCCATGATTCAATTATACAAGGTGGGCTCATCAGCTTTCATTGTCCGCTGCCCAAGACAAGCGCTAGAAAGAGACAACCCTATAAGCTTGCACCTTGGCGCCAGCCTTGCTTGAAAGTTCGCTGCCGTGGTATTTTTTAGCGGCAGAGATGCGGTCGCACTGGTTACGGCACACATTTCTCATATCAAAGTTGCAAAAAAATAAAAACTTAAAAACAACTGAATATGTCTTAAATATTAAGCTGGCGAACTGAACAGCAGGAAGCAGAATAATCAACTCCACAACTTAATAACCAGGAGAATACGCATCCCGCATCATGGCAGGCCTGAATAATTACTCCAGTCTAAAGTACGTACATGAAATTTGGCAAAACAATCACTGCTGCTGACAATAATATTAATAGGAACTCTGATTTCCATCCGGTGCCCAGATTCGACGCGAAGCATAGCCAAGGTGGTGATGAGTACGTTGAGAAGGAAAAGCCGGTAGCATTACCAGCCGAATTACGGTCGAATTACAGCCCCAAAAAGCACCAGGGAAGCAGGTATCTTTGCAGCTATTACCTGTAATTATATAAATATTCCTATGAATTGTTTATTGTTCCAGCGAGAAGGCGATTGTGGACAATATAAATGCCGACCAGGATGCCCTTCAACATAAACTGCAATATCTCAATTTGGACGATCCCCTATCGCTGCCGCTGGATAAGCATAATAAGTACATAGATAATCAGGAGGATGGTTAGTTTTTAGGATAAAAAAGCCACACACAATCACTCATTATTAATTATTTTGTTATTCCAGATACATCGATCCGCAAGTACCTGGTCGTGGGCGTTCAGTGGGTCTCTCTGGTCACCGAGAACCTATTGAGTCATCCATTTATAGTGCTGCGTCGTCAGTGCCAGGTGTTTAATGCCTCAAAGCGTTACCATTTGCATCCGTTCAGCCTTCTGCCCAGCATTGTGCACCTGCATAGGCGACAGGGCGTGACCACGCTGTGGAAAGGCGTTGGCAGCTGCCTGCTGGTGCGCGGCATGACCTTGGCCATTGACGATGTCATCTCCAAGTTCACCAGCTGGCCCAAGGATGTGGATAGTCGCACTACACTGAAGCGTTTCGGACAGCACATTATCTTGAAATGGTTTGTAGTCCCCTAGAGCTTTATTCTCTGGAAAAATATATAAACTATTCTGTTTTTTTGCAGCATAAGCATTGGCTTGGTTGTGCCCTTCCATGCCGCTTCGTTGGTGGAAACGGTGCAGAGCGATATAGCCAGCGAGAAGCCTGGACTATTCGATGTGTTCCGCGAGGGAAGTCTACGACTTTTCTACTGGAGTTCCCCGCAAAAGGGACGCATGCTACCCGCCTGGGCACTCATTGGGCCCAGTGTTTCGTTCGGCATCACCAAGTATTTGTTCAATCTTGTCATACGCGGCATCTCTTCGAGAATAATGCGGCGACGCATAACCCTTTCCCCCGAGAGGTCAGCAAGCGGCAAGTTAGTCGATCCTACGCTGGAGCATCAAAATGCTGAGATATATGCGAGTTTGATTGCCATGCTGACCACTGAAGTGATATTCTTCCCCCTTGAGACTATTTTGCATCGCCTGCAATTGCAGGGCACTCGAACGATCATCGATAATCTGGATAATGGCTATGCCGTAGTGCCGATCCTAACCAATTATCAGGGCGTTGTGGATTGCTATCAAACAACGTTGGTTACGGAGGGTGTGGGCGGTCTTTACAAGGGCTTTGGGGCCATGATTCTACAGTTCGTGGCCCATGTGGCTGTCATAAAGCTGGCCAAATGGATTGTCAATCAAATAACAGAGGTTATATCCAATAGACCGCCACCGCGGATAGTTCAATACTATAATCTGGATGGCATTGGTGCTGGCAATTCGGGATCCACGACCATATCGCCGAGTGTCTCCAGCACCGAACTGGAAGTTAACAGTCTGGGACAGCAGAGCTCACTCGATTAACCAATTATTTATGAATACGATGTGTACATTATATATGTTATAATTTAAATCTCGAAATTGTCAACGTTTTTATTAACTCAATTGAGTGGGGAAGCCGTAATTCTTTTGAACAAAGGTGTTGAGAGGATCAAGTTTATGCTTTGCTAATTATAGTCTCAGGGTTCCGATTTAATAGATACTTTTCATAAAACATAAGTATTGCTAGCCAAAAAGATTATTAAAACCAAAAGGCACGCTTGAAATATTATTTAAATTCTCAAAAGAGTTTAGAAATCAGTAATTTAGGTATTTTTTTTATTAAATTATATGAAAATAGTTTACAAGGTTAGTAAACAATTTTCTAATATAGTTTTGTAGTTAACTTATTAAGATAAATTATGGTATCCCAGGTAAGTTGTTAAGAACACACACATTATCAATAATTGTTCTCACAAAAAAAAATTTGTTATAAAAATTTAAACTCAAAATAATAATTTTATAGTCTTGTTAATTTTTCATAAATTATATAATAAAAATTTGGAATTAAAACAGAACTAATCATAGTTTCAACTAATTGAGAAATGTTAAATTTTAAATCTATTTATAAAAAAAAGTAATGAAGGGATGAAGAAGATAATGTTACTAGATAATGTTGCATTCTATAAGGTATACTGCATATATTTAGGATGTGAAAATGAGATCGTAAGCCATTTTCAGCTCTATTTATTTATTTAACTTGATATTCTTGGCAGAGTTTTGTTTTTTTTTTCAGCTTAAGTAAAATGATACAGTGACACACATTTGAGATAAGAATTTTCAGTATCACTTCAAATAAATCAGGGAATTTATTACAGATTCATTGGTAAATATTTATATTTAAATATATATTTATTTAAATATATTTATTTTATAATCCTTGCTTATTTTATATACAAATATTTGTGAATACAATTTTTTTTTCCTAAATTTTATTATGTATTATGCGATTTTTTGTAATTTTTTATATTTTATGTTTGTTTCTTATGTTTTCAGTGCATTGCTTCTCAAATTTATATTCACTAAACTGCCTTCATAGACAAATTGTTCTTCGCTTTGCTGTTGAGATCGTAACTTGAGGTGGCTTTCCTATATATCTATGGAACATGTAAATATATGTCTACATACATTACGATGTACGGAATGTTTTTAGCTTTTAATATATTCAATAGCAGAATTTTATTCAGTTTGTCAAAGAGCTTTAACGAATTCTGACGCTCGGGTTGAGCTGTAACATTTTTTCAATATATTTATATATCTATAAAATAAATATATATAATTGTGATTAATTACCAGTGTTAATTATAATAAAAATAAATTATAAAACCCCTAAAAATCTTATAAAAAATATAATTTTAAAGCAAAAACATTCAAAAACTTTAAATTTAAAACTTTATAATGCGTAAAACAAACAAAACGTGGTTTAAGCTGTGGAAGAGTGTGCGTGTGCTTATTAATCTATTAAATTAATCATTAAATATTTGCTAAAGGTAATACAACTATTTTTTAAAATGGAAAACCTCTTATTTACATAAGTTTTTACTTTTTTCAGGGAATAAACTAGGGTTATTATTACTGAGATCTGTTCCTGGACTTGGAAGAAGTAAGCATACCACTTGATAATATAATAATTTAATAATTTAATAAATAATCTACCGGATTTAGTTGGACTTTTCTCAATTTCATAATGGAATCCAAACGGAAGTCAGCGCCCAAGCGAATCAAAGACAAGACGGTTTCCTCTAACCGCAGTTCATTGAATCCTGATTTTATTTCTAATATTTTTCACATCTATAAGATTAAATTAGTTATGTGGTTAGCCTTGGGCTTCCTTTTTGTCCTAGCACCGTTTCTGGTATTCTTAATTATTACACTAATTTTGTATTTTATATATTTTTAATTTTGGAACTTAAAACTATACAAGTTTTGACTTGTTTGGAGTTATATACATTTCTAAAGATATAATTTATTGAAGTGTATTGGAAGTCTGGGTTTTGGGCGGCCTCTCGGAGAGGCCACTCACTGAAACCAAACTAAAATGGGAGAGACTCCTTCTGCATCAAGCTTTCGATTCGGTCACCGTGACCTCATGGATGGTAAATCGTCCCACATTGGTGGTTTGTGTTGACTTGTTGCTAAAGCGGAGAGCAGTGCGACGACGCCCGCGATTACAGGTAGCCTGGGAGTTACTGAGGCATGCCTCCTCCACACTCTGAGGAGTGTTTTTCATCAGCCACTTTTGAGTTCGAGAGATTATATAGGCCAGACTCGCCGACAAGATGAAACGATAGGTGTAGTAACGATGACAGAACCATTTAGCCAAAGTGGGCGACTGCACCTCCAGAAACCCCTCGGCAAACCATTCACCAAGTTCCGTGAGGACCATGAGCACTGGTATCCATATCCAAACTATCAGGAATTCCACCATAAACGTAATCGTTGTCATCTCCATCAACAGTCGTATAAGGCTCTGAGTCAAACTCATCTGCATCCCAGGCGGTCCTCGGATGGGACGCCATTTGCTTAAAGCCACGAGCAAAGCTAAAGCCAATAAGGTTGAAGCCGCATTTGGGATTAGTTTCATCGAAGTGGGATCGGTTGCCGTGAATGGACTCAGTTGCTGGAGGTGCATCAGGGTGCCCGCCGTGATAATGGATATATCTCCCATTCTGTCCAGCTCCATGTTGTTGTTGTTGTTCCAAATATAATTACTATAATTAATAATTACTATTACAAATTTATCACAAAATAAACTAAAATATTTTTTATCGAAAATAATATTACTGATAATTTGGATAGCTCATTTTTGTTGTAGATGTTTTCGCTCTAAATAATACAAATGGAATGAATTCTATGAGAACCCTACACAGGCAGCTTGACAGAAGGCAGAACTTTAATCTCGTTCCATACTAGATTGGAAAGTATTTCGTGTTCTTAGTTTTATTTTTTAACTTGCATACAAGAAAAATTCATTGCAAACTAGATTCAAAAATATATATTGTGATTTTATATAATAATAATAATAAAAAAGTGAATTAAAGGGTGTTATTTGTAGAATGTTGTTCTACAATAATCGAAATTATTTTTATTATTTTTATTTTAAATATTATATATGTATAATAATATGTAGAATATGTGAAATTCAAATTTTTTTGTATTATTATTATTTGAAATATTATTTCTTACATATTTTCTTTTATTTAGTTTTTAAAAACCGACACTTTTTCCATTTCAAATCGATTTTAAGTGTTATAAAAGCGCAAACAAGGACTTCAACCTTTTCCTTAATATCTGTAGCGAATTTTTAGCTTAAGCTTTTAAGTTTTTACTTCATTTAAAGTGATAAATAAATATATATCTTTTTTAAGTAAAGTTTAGCTGTGAGTTTTGTTTTAAACCACTTAAACTTAAATTAATGGGAAGCCTTGAAAGGCTTTTAATATTTGTTTTTATCGTAAAATATGATGCTTTCTACTTACGATAAAGAAATTATTAAACTACTGTGAGCCATAGATGGCGCTATTTTACGATAAAAATATCTTAAACCAGCAACAGGTGGCAGAAAAAGTGGAACCAGTATTCTAATAAGATTTGATATTAAATTTAAATTTAAATTAATATTACTTCTTCATTGGTTTTTTTAATTATTTTATTTTATTTTAATTATTTTATTATATTCTATTTTATTATAAATTATTTTATTATACATTATTTTATTCTTTTGCTAATAAAAGTGTTTCCTTCAGTCGCTTTGCCGCGATGTTATGGCATTTAAATCCTGACTGAAATGTTCTGCCATAAACTAAAGCTCAAAAGGCAGCTTTTGGTTGATAAAAAAATAAATGTTCAAGGATAAAGGACACTGCACACTCATTCCATAAAATGTTCTATAATAAATACCATAAAAACAAAGTTTTCCTTACAAATAAACAATAAATTCAAGGAAATAAGACAAGCAAGCCTTTGCCTTTAAAGTCATCTTCAAATTACATCTCCCCACTTTTCTATGCAATCAATTGCCCAAGTTCTGGTGATAAATACTCCCCAGCAAGGCAAAACTATATATAATTCATACACATTCCTTAAGTCAGGACACCTGACGCGGCAATGTCGAAGCGTCAACGTGATGTCGGGGGTCCGAACAAGAAGGCTGCCAAGAATAGGTTCAAGAGGCTGGTCCGTAATGTAATCCTTAATATGCAGTGGCTCAATGAGGCCGCCGAGGAGCAGGGCATGTCCCTTAATGTTAAGAAGAATGTGGCCATGTCGGTGCGTCAAAAGCGCAAAGTTGGCATGATGACCATGGCGGTGAGTGTGATCGATTGAGTTGATTCAGGCTTCAGGTAATCCTTAAAACCATTTACAGGAAAAATCTCTGCTGCGCACACCTCATGCCACACGGTCCGTTGACGAGAGAAAGAAACTGTGCAACATTGTGGCCGGTCTGGCCTGCTTTGCCAAGTTCTCGCCGGTTTGTTATATATTTTATTTATTTATTATTATATATATTTGAAATATTTTTATATATTTTTATTATTTTTACAGAAGGTCCGCGCTCGCCTGGTGCCGTTTGTCAAGTTCATGGCCGTCAATCAGGGACGCACCATCATCAAGGAGGGTGATCAGCCAGTAAGCATTTATTTCATAATCGCCGGTGAAGTGCAAATGTTCAAGAATGTCTATAACAAGGTGAGTAACGTCCTGCTTCTTTTTATCATAAAAATTACTACCAAAAAATGGAGCTAAAAAGCTGAAAAACTTAGGTATACCATTTTTATTTTAAGGCTACAGAAATAAGATAAACGTGTTTAAGCAATTTTTATTTTAGTAATTGGTATTTAACAATTATTATTTAATTTTTATAATAAAATTTGATAAATAACTGTTATTTACAATTTTTTGAAATAAAAATTGGAGAATAATTATTACTTTTAATTTTCATTTAAAGAATTGAAAAAGTTCTAAACTTTTATTTAGGATTTTATGATATTTTTATGATTTTATTATATTATTATATTATTATATTATTATATTATTATATTATTATATTATTATATTATTATATTATTATATTATTATATTATTATATTATTATATTATTATATTATTATAATACTTCCCCTCTGTATTTAGGCCACCAAGGGATTTGATACGAACACTGAGGGAATTTTTGGACCTGGCGATTGCATTGGCGACATAGATGTCCTGGAGAATTCACCCAGAACCAACACATGCGTGGCCACAAGTAAGCTTTGATGAAGGTTCTATGCTCCTATATACAGGGTTCAATAATATGATATATAATATAATATAATAACTCTTATTTAATAGCCAACTGTGAGTTACTGGTGGTGTACAAGACAACCTACGAACTGGTTTTAATGCACTCAATGCAAAAGCTGTGGCAGGAGAAGAAGGCCGCCCTCAAAGCCCTGGATTACTTTGATTTCTTCAACGATGTGCAGGTAAATAAGCTTTTAGTGGTTCTTTTTTGGTGGTTCGCTAATCCCTAACCTTATTTTCAGGTGGTAAATGCCTGCAGATATGCCAATATACAGCAATATGATACCCTGGAAACGATCTACACCGAGGACGAGGGTTCCATGAGCTCTGTTTACTTTGTGCTCAGCGGCGAGTGTCTCATACTTCAGTGTCTTCATATGAAGGTGAGTTCTGTCTCTGTTCTGCTTGTCTTTTTTATTAAATATTTATTAAATTCTTTAAAGGTAAGCATGGTCAATCGGGAGAAGGTCTATCAGCTGGCCAAGGTGGCCAAGATATTGTCTGTGGATGAGATTGAAAAAGATGGCGAAGCGTTATTCGATCCTCAGGAATATGTGATGAGCACTTCATCGAATGATGAGCAGAGTCAAAGCAAAAAGCGGGGGGTAAGGTTCTTACAGAATTTATTATTTACTTTCCTTTAATTTAAATATTAAAATAAATTTATTTTTAAATAATTCCAACAGCTCCGCAGGATGGGACTCAAAGAGATACAGAAGGCCTGTGCCGAAATGACCAGATCTGCTGTCCGAAGGTCCACAAAGGTTGACGGTTCACGTCCCAGGACACGAAGACGCACCCGTGACCGCTTGAGGGACACTGAAAGGGCTGGCCGAAAGGGCAGAAAAATGGAGCTCTACGAACGATATTTAACCGGTTCGGATGAGGGTGAGGAAGAGCTAGAGGAGGACTACGAACTCTCCGAAACCGAGGACAGTGCCCACTCCCTGTCAACGCCCACCGCGCCGAGCGAAACGAGCGAAATGTTCGAGGAGGAGGAATCGGATGGCACAGAGATATTCACCGCCACCCAGGAGTCGCGTCACAGTTTTCATAGCATAGATTCCGATGAACCGCAGGATTCGGATCGCTTCGAGACACATTTCATCGATGTGGGCTCTCTGTCCTATGGCGGTGTCTTTGGCCTGGGCGAGAAGAGTGCCCATCGTGTGATTATGGCCCGCACCACCGTTCAATGCATTTTGATACCACGTTTCTGGCTCCTTGAGAACGCACAGAATCCGGGAAATTTGTGGCAACGCAAACGCTTTTATCTCGAATGCAATATACCCACCAGGGAGGCACTTTTCAAGAATTTTCTGAAGACACGCAAGTGGGAGAAGTTCCGGCATGATTATATACAGGAAATTCTGGCTGCCGATACCCTTTGTCGGTTCACCAAGGTCGAGGATATACCCATTGTCAGTCGCATTGTGGAGACGGGGCCAGAAGAATCCTAAGGACCGCTCTATTTGTTTATACATACATTACATATATTTTCACGTTCGCAGCATTATAAAAATAATAATAAAATTATTACTGAGTGAGTGCAGGCATGAGTTTAATTTAATATTTTGAAAAACAATTATAACTTTGTCAGTTTTCAACATATAATCACCAAATTTGATATTTGGCCATTTTTTATTGTTCCAAAATTTCGTATTAAATTTCATGAAAATCGGACGACTATATCTTATAGCTGCCATAGAAAAAATCGGGAACAGTGGGAACTATTGGCAAAATTTTCGAAAATAATTATAACTTTGCTGTTTCTCAACATATTTTCATCAAACTTGAGATTTGGCTTTTTATTATTATTCCAGAATTTTGATTTAAATTGTATAACAATCGGACGACTATATCCTATAGCTGCCATAGGAACAATCAGAGAAATAATAGAAAAAATCATAACTCGAAGCTAACTTTCTTGTTTATAGTTGATTATATTTATTTCACTCAAAAAGTACCCATTATTCCTGGGGTAAACGAGCTGTAGAGCTTTTGGGACACTTCCAAGGCCTGTGTGGTGAATTCTCTCAAGGAGCACCGAGTGAGTGAGTGGCTCTGCACAAAGGGGAGAAAGTGAGTGTGCAGGCAGAAGCTTTCACTCGCTTTCTGTTTCGAGTGTCCTGCCGCCTCGCAGGATGCTCGCAGACCACGCAGTTCAGTTCATTACAGTTGCCAAGGATAAGCGTTACCTACGTGCTCCGGTTAGCGTCGCCTTCAACAAAGCCAATTGTCGTCTTTCGAACAGTTAGTTCGTCGTTGGTCATCGCAAGTGGAATATTCGCGACAAGTGCCACATAGTGCGTCATAGGAAATTATTCTTAGCTTAGAAAATGCTGCCCAAGAACCAATCAATGTGGCACGAGTAGTATTTTTGTTCACCATTTTTTTATTGTTCGCAACAAACAAAAAAACCCCAAAAAAACGAAAGTGCAAGTGTGGCAAGATTAAAGCCAAGTCAAGCCAAGTCCAAGTCAAGTGATTACCTGTCTCATTTCTCGCATGGAAGCCACATTTCTAGAGGTCCTGGGGTAAGTGAAACGATATGCATCCTCCGATAATAAAGTCCTTAATTAAATCACTCAGACACCCTTCTCACCTGTCGCACTAAAAGTCAAAAATGTCTTTCAAGGATTCACTGAGCTCAGAGTGTAACTTTTCAACATTTTATTATCGAATTTTTGGAGTGTCCGGACACTAAGAAGAACTATAAAATCCCTGCCACACACACACACACACACACATTTTTTGGATTATCCTCTTGTACGCAGCGGGTAAAAGATGGGCAATGATTTTGGTAGCAAACAAGGCTGGCAAAATAAAATCAAGCTTGTCACCGCCGTAATTGTGTCCTAGGAAAAGTTGTAAATTGGTTTTGTCAGTGGAAATCTGGAAAAACAAGCCTCCACTTGTCCGGTTTTGCTGTTCAGGTGGGTGGATGGGCATGTCCTTGAAGGGATTCACACATATATTAAGTTAATCAAAACAATTGGAAAAAGTATAGAAAGTAAAATAGTAAATGGAGGCGTCCTTCCTTCTTTCCTTTACTGTAAAATTTTATATTGCAAATAAAATTTAATTTTACTTTGATTAATATTGGGAAATGACAGATATTGACAGATATAATAAATATATAATATAATAATAATATAATATAATATAATATAATATAATATAATATAATATAATATAATATAATAATCTTGAGTATTAGGCTTTAATAAGCTTGTTTAAAATAAGGTGTCTAGGTGTCATAATTACCAGATATTTGTTTTAGAAACCAAGACATTATGGCCAGCCAGTGAATCATAAGTTATCTGGGTCAAATATTGTGATTTATAGAAATTAGCCACTTCCATTTCCATGTCACCTTGCCAACTTGATTTATTGGTTATCATGTGGGATGAATAAGGATATATATTCCCTTAGAGATAGCTTAGCTGATCAGCTAAGACCAAGAAATATTAAGTAGATTAATAAATCTTAAGTAAGTATTTCCTTGATATTTTCTTATCTTACTTTACCTTTATTTAACAGAAAGTTTTTAGAAAAGCCTTGAAGAATTATATTATTATAGATTATTATTTGATATTCTATTCTATCTGGTATTATTATTTAAATATCTGATGAATTAAGAATAAAAGTAATACTGTGAAAATAATAGAATGAGTTAATATCTTTGTCTTTGTGTTCCATACCTATTTCCCTTTTTAAATTTAAATAGCTTAAATATTTAGAGTTCCCATCCTGAGAGGCTATGTCCATATATGCCATAATTTATTTTAGATTAAGATTTATATTTTTACTACCATTATTATGATAAATATGTATTATTTTAAATATTATTATAAATACTTTTATGTACATATAATAGCTAATAGTTAATAAATAAATACATAAAATATTTTAAATACGTGTTGAAGGCCACAACAGTCAATGCTTGTTTAAATTATATTAATTTTAGTATTTAATAATTATAATAATTTAGTATTTAATAATACAATATAATATTTGAAATATTAAGGTTATCATCTTGAGGCATACCTTAATTCCTTACTATATTAAAAATAAATAAAAAGCAGCTTAGCAACTATGACCATATCATTATTATTCTAACTTTTTATTACAACTCAAAAACATATAACGCCAGAAGTCATTTGCTGACTTTTAAAGTTAAAGATAAAGACACTTTTTAAGTTTAAATGTTTTACTGATACATTTTTTTAACAAATCTATAAAATATAATATTTCAATATGTTTTCTAAACTTCTGTGCCTAAAATTATAAAATCCTAAGAATTTATAATGAGAAAATATCAAACAAAACTAAGAATAAAAAGCCCAGACAATAACTAATAAATTTTAGAGAAATTATTGTATTTTTTTTATTAAAAAAAAATAAAATCAGCTAAAATATACCACTTCTTCATCCTTAAAATTGCTTTAATACTATAAAAAGTCTTTATTATAATAAGGAGTCCTGACTTAAATACAAAATAAAACAACACAAGTTATATATCTAAACGATTTTTTACAATTACTAATCATGACTCAAGTCTGGCAATAAATGTTTATAAAAATGACGGTCAAACTCCATTTAGCATTACGTGCTTTAGCTCTAGTCACATAATATTTCCCAAGTTCACAAATTAAATGTGTTATTATACCCAAGTTATTGGCATTCCTCCGTCAAGGGTTAGGAAAATAAAAGAAAATATAAAAGAAAATTCAAAAGAATTGTAGCCTCACACATATGTGCGTGCCTAAGCCATTTTTGGCCATCAAAATAAATTGTTTAATACGGAAAATAACAAGACATATAGAATAATATACATAACTTTGGTGTCGTGTACTTTATTCTCAAAAAAATAATAATAAAATAAATAAATGTATGATTTGGCTTACATATTTTAAAATATATTACGTATACGCCCCATGATTTCCTACTCCACTGGGCCCCAGGGCATAACGTAAGCATAACTGAAGCCTGAAAATAAGGCACGTCGACAGTAGAAGGATGTCACACACAACAAGCTCAGTGAATGGTGACAGGTACATTTGAGAATCGAGAATGGTTTGTGGGGATTACCTAATAAATGCATTAAATCAAAATCAAAATCAAATAACTAACGTGAAATCAATTTTAGAATTCCTCAATAAAACCTTTAAGGCTTAGAAAATAAATGATATATTTTCCCTTCCTTGTTTTCTTTTATTATTATTTATTCCTTTTTTGCTTGCAGCATTTTCAAGGATTTTGAGGATGGGCTGAGGCCGCTCCGCTAAATCATCGACTTATCGATCACAGCGGCGGAGTTATCGGATTTGCGGGACTAAAATGATGCTTTCTGATTTCTATCGAGCACAATCCGTAAGCCACGTACCCACGTGCAAAGGATGAGGCGTCCAACAGGAGCATATTGGGCACTATCATCAGCATCGAGCGCGGCCCAGACGGTGCCACTATCCCACAGCAGTTCCCAAACCAGCAGCAGCAGCCTGAGACTCCTCCGGCTGCTGGCCGTTGTCTCAGTAATTGGATCGCAATTTCATGCCGTTCAATGTGAGTGTTTATTATAAATATTAAAAAATAATGCCTAATATGGGTATGAAAAAATGATATAATATTCTTACTCTATAATAATATTATACATCAAATTTTTTCAGAGTTATAATCTCATATGATATATTTAAAACAAATGTATTTATCGCTCAATTTCATATCAAACAAGATTGGATATTTGTAAAGTTTTTCTATATTGGTTTTTATTAGATTAAAAAATACGGAAATACGGAAAACTCCTTCGCTAAGCTTCTCACTGAAATTATTTTCGAAGGTTCCGATATCATATCACAAATATCTCCCAATGTTTATATTATTTTTAGAATCCTTAAGAAACTTTAAATACAAAAAGGTTATCGGATTTTTTCTATGGACCTTTAACATAAATATGGGTACAGAATTTACATATAAATTTATGTATATGCCAATTTCTTTATATGCTTCACATTTTTTTAAATAAATAAAGAATTGTGTTCTATAAAATTCCGTTCTGCTCATATAATCATTTAATAAATTCTACAAATTATTTAATCTAAAACAAAACCCTTTCTAAAAATTTATTTATGTACCAATTTATTTATAAGCTTCATATTTTTATAATTATCTAAATAATTGTGTTCTATATAATTCTGTCCTGTTTTAATCATTTAAGAAATTCTAAAAATGATTAAATATATATTAAAATTTTTATAAAAGAATATGACATTACTTTAAGTATTATCCTCATAATAAATAAATACCTAACAGAAAAGATAACTAGTTAAATCACCCGTGAATCATGCCTGAGTCCAAATAACATAAAATATTATCATTCCCAAACGCAGGCATTGCATCCGTTGAACCCACAGCAGCAGCAGCGGCAGCCACAACGAGTTCCCAGCAGCATTCCAGCGGCGTCGGCGAGAATCACAGCTTCTTTTTTGATGACTATAACACAACGAAGACGACTTTATCAACCGCTGCTGGCTATCCTTCGACGGGATCTAGCGCCAGCACCGCCGCTCTCTCATACCAGGACCAAACCCAGTCCCAGTCCCAGTCCCAGTCTCAATCTCAGTCCCAATCCCAAATGCCGGCCGAGGCAGCGGCGGACTTATCGCACTTTGCCATTAACCCGGGCGTGCGGCTGGACAGGGCTTCCGTAAAAGCGGCGGGAAGCAATGAGATTAGCAATAGCACGCCAATCAAAAATTTAATTACTAGCTTTGGGCGCCCCGCTTTGATGGCGGACGACCAGCAGCAGCAGCAGCAGCAGAAGGAGCAGCTGCTGCCAGGAGCGACGGCCGCTGTGGCTGTTGCAACAACAACGACAACAACAACACTGGCGGCAACCTTAAAAAGTGCCAAAAGCACCATAAAGCAACCCATCGATTCCACGCGCTCCAGGAACCATTGGACAGTGGGTGTGGGTGGCGGTGGTAAGTCAAACGAAGGGGGGAGGCCAAGGCCAATGTCAAAGCTCACAGTGTACTCGAAAAAAAAGCAATGAAAGTGTTAAGAAAAATATATAAATAGAAATTTCGAAAGCAACATAATTAATTTATGGGGGGATCAAAATATGGACACTTTTTGTATTTTTTTTTTAGGAAATAGGTAACCAATCCTAGTGAAACTTTAGAGATAGATTAAAATAATATCAAAGATGATAAACAAAAAATTTAATTAGCCAAATATTATAAAATGATGGAGTTGTGGCAGTTGCAGCCGCAGAGCCTAGATTTTTGAGGTTCCCCCATTATGGACACGATTCAGCAGATAATTCAAGTCGAAAATCCAAAAACCAAATTTATTTATATTTAAAATTATTGTATTTTCCACTTAAACCTAAAAAACTCAAAGGAAATTATGGCAAAAAAAATTCGACACAATTTGAAACAAAAAATTTCGGTTTCAGAAAGTTAATTTTGACTTTCTTCTCTCTTAAATAATACTAAAATTTATTTTTATTAAAAAAATTCCTGTTTAAATGGAAGATATATTTATGCTGATTATAATACTTTTTGATTTCCTCCGATATGTTTCAAAGTTTTTCAGAAATCGTGTCCATAGCAAAGCTAGAATCCTAAAAATTTGATAAGGAGTTACGTGCTTCATTTGAAGCACTTCCAGTTCGAATTCGAAAATGAAAGTTTTACAGCATATTCTCCAAATAATAAACTATTTAAAAAAAAATTCGATTTACATGTGGATCCCCCCTTAAGAAAATTCTTAGCTTACTTTAATGGTAATTTTCATGAAACCACTTTTAGTTTTTTTGAGTGTCCTCTTAACATTTTTTTCTTACGGAATCCTTATTACACGCCGTCTCTCCGCAGGATCCGGTGCTCGGGACACGGAACGACCCCGTACCTTCCGCAGCAAGCACCACCATGAGCACCACTGGGGGCCATTCTTCGAGGAGCCCGTCAACTCGGGCGCCTCAGGCGAGAATCTTGTTGCCGCCGTGCACTTGTTTACGGAAGCGGTGCTCAACTGCCGCGTTGGCATGCTCAAGGACAAGACGGTAAGTTCGGGAGTATTACTATTATTATATAATATTAAAAATAAACTATAAATGTACAGGTCATGTGGGTGAGAAGGACCAGCGAAAAGGTATCCCTACTGACCGTTGGCAATGTCACCTATAGCGGCGACCCAAGGATACGGGTCAAGTTCCAATATCCGAACAACTGGCGGCTACTGATTAATCCCACGCAGACTGAGGACGCCGGTATATACATGTGTCAGGTTTCCACACATCCGCCGCGGGTCTTTACCACGAACTTGACCATCTTGGGTAAGTCCTTCTAAATACTCCCAAAAACCTGATTCCTTGCGAAATTTACAAGTTATTTTCATAGAACCCCCGCTGAGGATAATCGATGAGCATGAACGGGATGTCGGTGATCGGTATTACAAGTCCGGCAGCACCGTCGATCTGCAGTGCCAAATCTCGCGAAACTTTTTCCTTAAAGAACGCTACACCATCCTCAAGTCTACGGAGACCACAAAGGGGGGCGGCGTCGTTGTCCAGAAACTATATAACGAATCGAGTGGCGAACCTAATTTATTGGACAACGCCAGCCAGGATCAGCTGAAGCTTTCGGGCCAGGAGCTGGAGAAATACTTTAGTAAATTTATCACCTGGACAAAGGATGAGGAGCCGCTCCAGGGACTGACCAACAAGCGATCAAGGTGGCTTATAATCTATAATAATATATCTTTTTTATAATCTATTATGATATTATTTGTAATATTTTATTATAATCTATAATAATAAATTTTTTTATAATCTATAACAATATTATTTGTAATATTTTATTAATATATCTTTTGTTACTTTTAGCATTTCCGATAAATGGCTAACCAGTCGTATTTCCATTGATGATGCCAAGCTTTCAGATAGTGGCAACTATTCCTGTTCCCTTGGCCGACTGTTTACTGTAATTGTCCAAGTACAGGTACTCACAGGTACGATATATCATCCTTTATTTTAATTAAATCCCTGAAACATTTTACTAAAGCTAGAAATATTTGTTTTTTTATAGGAGAACTACCAGCGGCTGTCCAACATAATATAGCAACCAGACTCCAAATCTGTTCACCTGCTGCGCTGCTCTTGGTTATTCTCCTCGTCGTCCATATTTCTCTACACTTGGCGAAAAACTGAAGGACTTTAATGTGACGAACATATTGGAGGCCATTTTTTCACAAATCATTTACGTAGTAAATATTTGCGATAAAGGGCATATCGGGGTGTAAAAAAAAAGAGAAGCCAAAGTCGGTTACTGAAAGGGAATTTTCCAAAAAGGTTATTTTTTTTCTAGTCAAAATTAAACAAGTTTGAAATCATTATGAGGAAACGCTACAATTTGAGCTTATTTATTTTTTTCTTAAATATTTAGTAAGTACTTAAAAACTTGTAAAATTTATAGACACTTAATCTTTAAACCAATCTTAGTTATTTAATTAAAAATAATTATTTTAAGAAGAAAGAAGGAACTTACCATTGAAAGAAACAAATTAAAAGGAACCAATTTAGGGACCTAAGTGACAAGGATTTTCAAAACAAAAGACTCTAATAAAACCGAAAATATTATGGCATCAAACTGTGGCGCTTCCTTATATTGGTTTTCCCATTAAAACCGCTCAAATCAATTTTCGGGGAAATCCCTTTCCTTGACCAACTTGAGACCTTAATTTAGCTTAAATCCTCTTTTTTTTGTGAACTTTTCACTAATGTATCTGAGTAAAAATTAACACAAAACGAGACAGAATAATGGGATTTATTTTACAAATAAAATTTGGCCTTATTTTCTTCTGAATCCTTTTCAAACACCACCTCCCCTTCTTGTTTCTCTATAATTTAGTATTGTGACATTTTTCTAAGATCCAAATCCAAACTAAAACTACAAACAACAATTTTGTATAAAGTCCAAAATATCAGTTATACAAAAAAGAAAAATTAAAAAAAAAACGCCCGCCAAAAAACTTAAGAACTACTTTAAACATAATTAATTTATTTCTTAAAAATAAAATATATACAAAATTAAGATATGGAAATTTTACAAATTCAGTGAGCTTAAATAATATGGTTTTCTTTTCGTATTTTCTAAGTTAGAAAATGTATAAAAATTTTACGATTTGCGTTTGATAGTTCTGTAAATATAATATATAATATTTGTAAGTTTACGAAATGTAGTTATATTTTCCCTCTACGTTTCTCATTGTTCTTTGAAACCCAACCATGTTGATTATACATTAAGTTCTTAAATATATGAATATGTACGTGGAATTATTTGGGAGGCAATCTAACTAGGATCAATGCATACGATGCCTGCCTACGAAAATGAAAACGTTTTGTTAAACTACCACTCAATGTATTATTATTAAACGAGTAAATCAAAAACGATACTTTCAAATATACGAACCATTAATATATAAACTATAGTAAGTATCGCATGCATTTATTTTTTGGCGTAACATGGAATTGTAATGTGAAATAGAAAATATTTAAAATAAGATTTTCCAAGTAGAATTATCGAAGGCGGCGGGTTCCTTCGAACCATTTGAACTTATCGAACCAGTTCAATTCCTAAGCTCTTTATTATGTTTTTTATAAGTTTTATATATTATTTTTTTTTAAAGCACAGTATCCAGACAAAAAAACACCGTTTTTAAGCCTTGAGAGAGAGCGAGACGCAAATAGTTGAGAACAGATGTGTTTTAGACCTTGTATGAATTTAACGTTTATATGAATTCTAATTTAAATTTGACATTTTTAATTTATTTTCAATTTAGGCGGTTTACTAGTTCTGTTTTAGATCATATATGAAATTAAGGTTTTTTTTTTGCAAATTGTTGTCAAAATATTTTTGTTGCTGTTGTTGTTGTACAACATCTTGTAGCTCTGGTTGTTGTTGTTGTAGGCACAAATCTAGATTCAGATCTGGGTATTTTCAGTACAAATTTCTTAATTTCTGGATTTCAGATACCAGGCGCACAGAAGGCAGTAGCAAGCGACTCAGCACTTTTATAAACTGTTATACTTTAGCCTAGTTTCGAACCGTATAACAGTTTATCCGAGTTTCTATATTTCTGTTTTAAATGGTTTGAGTCTTCGCTTAGTATAACACCCATAAGGTTTGAAATTCGGCTAAAGTATAACAGTTTATAAAAGTTTTCAGTTGCTTGCTACTGCCTTCTGTGCGCCTGGTATCTGAAATCCCAAAATTGGGGAATTCGCACTGAAAATGGCCAAATTAGAGTCTGGATTTGTGTCTACAACAACAATAAGCATCCCTTTTACAACAAAAACAACTCCTGGTATCAGAAAACCCAAAATTGACGAAATTGCACTGAAAATGCCCAAATGGTTATAATAATAGTAATTGTTTTTGTTGTAAAAAAAAATGCTTCTTGTTGTTGTAGGAACAAATCCAGACTTCAATCTGGCAATTTTCAGTACAAATTTCTCCATTTCGGGATTTCAGATACCAGGCGCACAGAAAGCGGTAGCAAGCGAATAAAATGTGTTATAAACTGTTAAAAACTGTTATAAAAACAATTGGTTTGATCTGGCCACACTGCAACAATAAACTAAATAAATTTGATCTGGTCACTCTGCAAATTTGCCGCCAAATTTAAATTTAAATTTAAAATATAATAAAATTATTTATTTTGTATTGAAAATGTCCATTTGGAGTCTGGATTTGTGCGTACAACCACAACAACAACATCTATTTTGCAACAACAATATGTCGTTAACAAAAACAGGAAAAAAGAAATAATAATATTTCATTTTGAATTTAAATTCAAATTTGGCGGTTTATTTTGCAGTGTGACCAGATCAAGTTTATCCAGTTTATTGTTGCAGTGTGACCAGATCATGTCAATTGTTTTTATAACAGTTTATAACAGTGTATAACAGTTTTCAGTCGCTTGCTACTGCCTTCTGGGCGCCTGGTATCTGAAATCCAGAAATTGAGAAATTTGTACTGTAAATGGCCAAATTGAAATCTGGATTTGTGTTGACAACAACAACAACAACGAGAGCTACAAAATTTTGTACAACAACAACAACAAAAATAAATTAACCGCCAAAATCAAAAATAAATTTAAAAAAATTCATAAGTTCATACATGATCTAAAACACAACTCGCCAACTGTCAAATTTGAATTAAAATTCATAAAAACGTTAAAACAAGCAAATCTATTCTCAAATATTTGCCTCTCGCTCTTTCTCACGGCTTAAAAACGGTGTTCTGTTGTCTGGATCATGATACAATAACACAAGGTAGTCTCGTCGTGTGCCTTTTCGTTCGGTTTCAGTCCGTTAACGTTCAGGTGCGCTCGTGCTCATGATACAATAACACATGTGTATATGTGTATATGTGTATATGTGTATATGTGTATATGTATGGTATAGATAACGGACAACTTTTGCGACGAGACTACCTTGTGTTATTGTATCATGGTCTGGATACTGTGCTTTTTAAATAAAAAGATTAGTGTGACCTACAGGGAATATTAAAAACAATCTTAAAAATACCACAATAAATATTTATGAATATTTGGAATAGTATCAACAGCCGGACTTTTTAGCTTTTTTAGCTTTTTCATTTTAAAAAATGCTAGATCTAGCTTATAATAAGCTAAACTGGCAACACTGTACACAATTATTATTTATTGGCCACATTTTTTGTTTTCTTTTAACGTTAACATTTCGTTTGGATCTTATTATTTTAGTTTTTTGATAACACCGCAACGACATATAGAGTGAGTGCGTGCGAACTTGGCTCCGTCTGCCACTGCAAATTGCGTGCGAATATTGCTTTTTCTGTGCTGGATATATATACATATATAAATATGTATTTGGATTTTCGCAGTGGGCGGGATCTATATTTAAGGGGAAGTTCTGAAAGGACAAAGGCACCTCCTCCTCCTTCCCAAACACCGACCGCCGGCGCACTTGCACCGGCCACTGTGTGTGACTCTGACTTCACCTTGACTAAAGTTCACGCGACAGGCGGCTGCGGGCGGCGGCACAATGGGAACAACGTAATGATAACAGTGACACCGACACCGCTAACCAGTCGCCCGATTCTTTGCAGTTTCCGTCGCACAATCACTGCCTCCGTCTCCGCCTCCTGCTGCTCCTCCTCCTCCTGCATTGCTGCACAATTCGGCCGAGATCTTCGCATCGAAAATGTTGAAGCTACGTAACCTCCTAGCTGTCGGCGGCGGCAACAACAGCAACCACAGTGGACTGCTGGCTGTCCGGTAAGGCAAACAACACAAACAAAAACAACATGCATATTCAAAACAGCCGCAGCTGTGTCTCTATATATGTGTGTATACCCTCTATATATAAATATATATATTTCATATATGGAGAACATAAGGTCGATTCCATAGAAGATATAGAGCAGAGTCTTAATTTTTGTGATTATTATGGGAGATTTTTAAGATAATTTACGATGATTTGAAGATGAAAATGTTAAGAATATATTTATGTATATTAAATAACTTTTTATTTTGGTGTTTTTTTATTAATTTATTTAAATATCTATTGAAAAATACAACTTTTGCTAATGTATTTCTAGAATTTTAATATTTAACAAGGTTTTGAGTCTATAAACTGTGTTTTTTACTTTTATTTTTATCATTGCTGGTTTCGGGTCATTAAAGATCCTAAAAAATATATATATATATATATATATATATTTTGGCCAAAGAATGATCCCTTTTAATTAAATATTCCTAAAATATCACTTATTTGACCTCATAAATATTATTTATATTTAATTTGCAATATTCTCTCTTCCAAATGATATAAAGACTCTAAAAAGTAAATATTTTGATCAAAGAGTGATCCTTTTTAATTAAATATTCCTAAAATATCATTTATTTGACCTCATAGATATTATTTATAATTAAATATTTGTTGGTTGATTTTTTCAAATTGAATTTTCCTAACATACCTTTTATTTGACCTCATAATTATTATTTATATTTCATTTGTAATATTTTCCCTTCTAATTGATAGAAAGATACTAAAAAATAAATATTCTGGTCAAAAATTGGTTCCATTTAATCAAATATTCCTAAAATATCATTTATTTGACCTCATAAATATTATTTATATTTAATTTGTAATATTCTCCCTTCTAAATGATATAAAGACCCTAAAAATATATATTTTGGCTAAAGAGTAATCCCTTTTAATTAAATATTCCTAAAATATATTTTCTTTGACCTTATAAATATTATTTATATTTAAATATTTGTAGAGTGATTTTTTAAAATTTAATATTTCTAAAATACCTTTTATTTGACCTCATAAACATTATTTATATTTAAATATTTGTAATATTCTCCCTTCTAAATTATATCTCTCGTATCCACGTATGCCAGGCTGCTTAATTAAAAAAATATATATGAAATCTCTGGCAAGATATGAGGGCTAAATATACAAATATACATATCTGTTCGATAAAGATAAGATTATTAATAAAAAGCCATTGTAGAGATTGCCTAAATATAATCAAAAGTGCGGTTAATCAGGCTCAGAGTTTAAAATCCATATTTATTTTATTTATTCTTTGTTTTATTCTTTATTCTCCTTCTCCCAGTGCCCTGTCCACCACGGCTAGCTGCAAGGATTCGGAATCATGGTTCTCAAAGCTGCTTGTCCGGAAAATAGAGCCAACCAAGGAGCCCCACAGTCGCATGCTGAGCGACAAGGAAATTATATATGCTTTGCATACCCACAACGTTAGGCCCGATTCCATGAGCAATTACCTTAACAACTAGTGGGTACACAAAATTAATAATAAACTGATTAATTTATTAAATGAATTTATTTTTACAGCAAAACTACGGTGGCTTTAATCAACGATAAAAAGGCAAATCTCTCGTGCGATTTGGTGGCCTCTTGGACCGTCCAGGTGGGCGATATGGATCAGTGCCTGCATCTGTGGAAATACACTGGCGGCTTTGAGAAAATTGACCAGGCCAAGGAGGATCTGTGGAACGATCCAGAGTATCTTAGCCTGATGCACGAACGCTCCAAGTTCCTGCGCTCCCGCCATTTGCAATATCTCCTGGCCTTTAGCTACTGGCCACAGATAGCCAGTCGTCCCGGCAAGAATATATACGAAATGCGGTAAGTAAAGTTTTGATTATGTTTATAATATATAATATATTATATTATATTCTTTATTATTATATTATTTAGCTCCTATCGACTGACCCCTGGCACCATGATCGAGTGGGGCAACAACTGGGCCCGTGCCATTAACTATCGCAAGCATAACAACGAGGCATTCGCCGGTTTCTTCTCGCAGATTGGTCGCCTGTACAATGTCCATCATATCTGGTGTATGTACTGCTTTTTAATAACTCTTTTTATGGTTTTTAAATATGTTTCCATTCGTCACACAGGTTACAAATCTCTTCAAGATCGCAAGGAGACCAGAGAGGCTTCATGGCGCACTCCCGGCTGGGATGAGTGTGTGGCCTACACGGTTCCACTTATTCGGGACATGCACTGCCGTGTCCTGGCCCCCACTGAGTTCTCGCCCACACAATAATAAGGCAAGAAGAAGGTGGACTGTTTCGGTTTCTCTTTTTTTTCTTTCTTCTGTTTTTTTTCGCAATCTAAAAAAGTTGAAGAAGTATCTGAACTTGCTGTCGCAAGTTATTTGTACATAATGCCAGAGCCACCCATTTAATCATCTTAGTGTTCTCTTAGTATAAATTAAGGTCAAAGTGGACAGATTTCTCCTCAATTTGTACATGCCTCCGGAACCATATTATGATCGATCTAATCTATGTAAGCACAACGTTTGAATTTAACCAAAAAAAACAAAAAAAAATTAAAAAGAAAACAAAAATCTTTTTTGTTGTTTAGTATAAAAAAAAAATAAAATAAAGCTATTATGAAACTGTTACATAAAGCAGAGCTATATGCATGTAAAAAAAAAGAAAAGAAACTTTATTTTAAAGGGATTTGGATTTTTAATTGGGGATTTGAGTTCCGAAAACTTATTTCAAATAAATTATAAGGGTTTTGCCTTTAAATTCCCTTTTATAATGAAGTAAATTTATTTTTTAATAATAATTGAAAGAAAACAATTAATAATCTTTGTAAATTAAACGTAAAAAGTACTTTTATAACGTATACATCATGTATATATACGAATATCTTTAGACACACTTACATTCTTTATAACTTTGGGTTCTATTCGGGATATGAGCTGGTACCTTATGGTAATTCTTATACATTAAGCAAGTTAAACCCAAAAGACACTAAATGCTAATTAAAATAATCATTAAATTCCAGTTCTAGGCAGTCTTCTCGGCCTGCTGAGAATTCTTTGCCGTCTTTAGATGCTTCTTGCCCACAAGATGCTGTTGCAGAGTCGTCACATGGTTCATCATCTTGTTGCAGGGCTTGCAATAATATTGGCCAGTGGGTGTGCGATACAGAAGCAGATCCAAGCCATTGGGATTCTCGGTAGCTGAAGCTGAAGCTGAAACAGATGGCGAAACATCCGGTGGTTCCTTCTGTCCTGCATTGCGAAGTCTGCTCTGATGCCGGGCCCCATCCAAGTGCATTTGCATTTGATTTGCTGATGTTACGACTATTTTGCAAAGGCTGCACGACCGTTCACTGTCCTCGGCCGGTTGCTCTGGTGGTGGTGGTGCTGCTGGAGCTCCTGCTGCTTCTGGTGCGCCTCCTGTCGCTTCAGCTGCTGCCCCTGCTGCTTCGTCCTCAGTCTCGGTCTTAAGGAACAGCGTCCCGATGCCAAATCGCCCATCCGGGGCAACTTTAGGTTCAAATTTGCTTCCCGTTCGCACCCACTTGCCGCTGGCATCGTAGTAACCGGCTCCCGAGGGTCGTGAGCCCCTATTCTCCACCAGCTTGTGCTTCCGGCCCTGATAGTGCTGGCGGGCATGAGTGGCAGAGGTGAGATCTAGGTCGCACAGGTCGCAGTGGAAGGCATTGGGGCCGCTGGGACCCTGCTTTAGCAATCGCTTAACCGGTGGCGCCTGCAGGCCTGCGTCCGTGTAGTTCTTGGCCAGCCAGGCGCTGATATGGCGATCGTGGGCCTTGGACTCGTAATGGTCGCGGGCACACTTCAGCGAAGTCATCTGCGCCTTGCAAAGCTCACAGAACAGCGGCCCGATTAGCCGGTTCAGCTCGTCCGGATAGCTCTTGTCCCGTCCGGGGAACAGAGCCAAAGCCTTGCCTTCATCATCCACACCGGCGGTGGTCTCTCCATTGGCGGCCGCCTTTCGCTTTGGTGGCCTCGAACTCGACGTTGGCTCGCCTTCAGGTGACAGGAGTCGAGGGTTGTCGGTGGCGCCGGCGGGGGCGGCAGCTCCTGGCGCCAGGTGGGGTATGTGATAGCCGCTGAGATTGCCGCCGGAGGAACTCATGGAACTTGGCAGGAATCGAACAATTGAGCTTGTGCTCCCAATAAAGGCGAACGCATGCGTCAAACAAAAACACAAATAAGAAGCAAAATATTTTAACCGTTTCGGTATTTTATAAACGGTATTTTTTCACAGAACATTCAAAATATGCCGCCAGACCTTCGATGACTTTCAAACTTAATAATACTCTTAAATTTGAATTAAAATCTTTTAAATTGTATATTTAAAAGTTTTCTATGCATAATTTATTATTAATTAAATTAATTAAATTGCATAAACTGATGCCTTGTATTTCAATTTATCATTTTATATGATATTGAGCTTTCCGATAACAGCGCCGATGAAAAGTATTTTCGCGCTTTCTCCTTAGCACCTTCCTCAACCAGCAACACTGGTCACACTGACACCGCGAGCACATTGAACATAAAAAGAAATAATAATAATAATAGTAAATTGTAAATATCCCTAAACATGCATAGACGGCGAACACCCAAGACGCTGAGCAAACCACCGCCCATTCAAGGACCACCTAAAAAGACTGTTCCCGCGGGAGAACCAGCACAGGACTCTGCACCATCGCCCGATGGCGTGCAGTTCGAATTGGAGCTCTGCTGGTGCGTCCAGCAGCTGCAGGATGCCCTCAACGGCGGCAAACTGAGCCAGAAACTGGGTAAGCAAAGCATATTCCACTTGCCACCACAACGGATCAGCATTTCTGATTCCTCTTTTCAGCTGAAGACACCGCCAAGAACCTCAAGATCCTCACGAGCTCTACAGCGCCGCTCATCAAGAAGCGACAGGTGATGAAGCTATCCATGGGCGATTATAGGGCCAAGATGCAGCAGGAGGAAAAGAAGATGATGTTGGGTATGTGGAGGCGGCCTCTTAAATGTAACTTTCCTTTTAATAAACTTATTTGCAGCCTCCAAGCAAGTGAAATTCACACCCGCCACGGCAGATGCTGCTAAAAAATCAAGCTTTGTGAAGAAGTCGGCGCTGTTGACATCCGGCAATGAGTTCCGCTTTGACTTTGCTGTGCCAGCTGCCAGCGAAAACAATGAGAACAGCGGTCAGCAGCCAGTTCAGGCCTCGAATTTTGCACAAAGCAGCGCGGGAACACCTTTTAAGTTCAATTTTTGCATTGAGGAGGAATCCCCGAATAACTTAAACTTGAGCGGCCTGATGTTAACGTAGAAAATATTAGTAATAAACCCAGTAATGTTGTAGATTTTCCAATGAAACTGTTTGTAAGTATGCCATGAGCAGAATTTGTAGTTTTCCATTCAATCAACGAAGGCTTTGGGTTTTCATTTCTACCTGCTGGTGAGCCTGTGCGTTATGAAATCAGTTCAGTTCGTTTCGTACCGTAAAACACAGCATAACAGAAGTTTTGCTATTTTCGAAAACAGAGACTAAAACTTTCGTACCTTTTCGTCATTTGATCATATTTTTTCGTATCGTATCGTATCGTCGTATCGTCTACCAAGTGAACGCGAATCGGAATATTCAAAATTATGCATATCATTAATTTCAAGCCTCTAAATGAGGAGCAAAACCGGGAGGTTGTCGAGTGGCTACGCGAAAAGAATGCAGATTCACCAAAAGTACGTCGTACATTATCCGATGTTTATCCCTTTGCCATGCTGCTCCTCGACGACTTTCCCCGTCAGCTCGATCTTTTAAATTACCCGAAAAGGAGCCGCATCGCCCTGAAAGCCGAGAATTGGTTGGCCTTCAACTTTAAGTTCCTCTCAAGACACAATCTGTCTTTGGGTAAGGAATTTATTGAGGATCTGGCCAAGGGCACACAGGGTGCCATCGAGATTCTAATATACGAGATGATCCGCCTCCGTAAGCAGCAACTACGTAAGTTAGCTAAACGGCAGGAGCGGATCACAGCAGCAGCACAGTTCGAGAGCTCAGAGCTGGATCAGGACCAGAACGAAGAGGAGGCCAATGCCAATGCCAATGCCAACGGCAACACAATGAAGCAGAATGATATGGACATAAACAACATTGTCCAGGTGACCTCGAGGATGATCTTGTTCACCCGCTACGAGGAGATTTCTCGCGAATGCCAGGCCAAGGATGAAATGATACGAATGTACGAGCAACGCGTCAAGAATCTTGAAAGAGCATGCAAGTCCTTCCGCGAAGAACTGCATCAGATGTCAATGGTCATCAGCACCTTGCCCGAAGCTACGCAGGCCCTCTTCAAGCCTGTGAAGTATCCGCTCAATGGCCGCGGACCGCAGCAATAGTTTTTCCAACTTTTCATTTATTACCGGCGGGTTACCGTTGTGATCCGCCGCCCCCACCTTCTGTTTGAAAGCGAAGATCGGTGAAGGAAGAAGCCAGGATGCATGGACAAGAAACCGATGTTCGCTTTAGTTTACATACCAACAAAAAAAAATAAAGTTTAGGACTGAACCATAACAAAAGTTAGTTTAAATATGATGATTCATCCATGAATTGCTGATGAATTAAACATGGGCATGTCCTAGGCTTTCATCAATAGCAATTCATCAACAATTCATCGATGATTCAGTAATAAATCATCGCTGATTCATCAACAGAGGCCTAAAAAGTAGCCAAATATTGCAAAACTATTGTATGCTCGTTACGCATCTTATTACTATAAAATGTCTGCCAGAAGCCTTGTTTATAACAGAAAACAGCTTTATTTAGCATTTTTAATAGTATTTAAGGTTACGAATCGATAAAAACATGTATTAAATACACAAGAACACTTTCTGGCACAGCCTGAGTTGGAGCCTGGTCCGTGTAGAGTTGCTAGGAGCGAGGGAAGACATCATCGCCTCTCAGGTACGCATTGAGGGATCCGATTGTGACTCCCTGTGATGAGGCGGTCGCGGTGGCAGCTTAAAGGGTCTCACATACTTAATGTTCGTCTTGAGGCACTCGGGCATTAGATGCTTTGGCAGCAGGCTGCGCAGAAAGATGTGCGTCAGGTAGCCGGTAATGCCCCAAATCCTGTGATGATCCACCACAAACACTGGTCCACTGTAACCGCTGCGAAACTGCGTATGCCGGGTGGCTGTGGGCACAATCAGCGAGTTCAGCGGCACACAGAAAGCCTCCTCCACCTCCTCCAAGTTGAGTTGCAGCTCCGAGATGTTAAAATCCCGCACCATGCCCACCACCGGCACAATCGATGAGGTGCGCGGCAAGTGGAGCTGGCAGGACTCGCCCCACACTTCGATGCGTTGGCGCGGCAGACCGACCTCCTCCTCCGTCTCGCGCAGGGCACAATCCACATGCGTGGCATCCTCCTTGTCCCGTCGGCCGCCGGGAAAAGAGATCTGGAAGCTGTGGCTGCGCAAATGTCGTGATCGTCGGGTGTACAGCAGGGAGACCTCGTGGCTGAAAGGACACACAGCTGGGTAAGGAACGAGGGGCGAAATTACAGCTTGGCATACCACTTACGTGCCCCGCTCCTGGCAGAGTAGGATGAGCACGGCGGACGTTTGTTTCTCCCGTCGACTGGGCGTCAGCGCTTTGGGACGCGGAAAGGCGGGCAGGCTGCGCATCTTTTCCAGACATCTACGTTGCGCCTCCGGCTGGAGCAGTTCGGCATAATCATTGGCGGTCAGAAGGCGGGATTCCGCCGTTCCTAACGTCCTCGACGTATTGGCGGTGGAGGAGCTCAGGTGGCGTAACAACAGCGGCGCCCTGCGAGTGGACAGCACCTGCCACACACCGCGGGCGGTGGCCAAGGTCATGTTGCGGACAGCAGGACGGTTATTTATTTCGAAATATTAATAATTAAAGGTGTTTAGACGCTTTCTTAAAGTGATGTAAAATCGAACTTTGGAATGCGACAACAGCAAGCAGCAGGTGGATGGCCAGTGTTGCCAGATGAATATTTTACTTTAACTCTAAAAAATCTCAAATCGGCCTATCGACCTATCGGCTCCACCATTTGGCTAACCAATTTATTAAAAATGTATAAATAGAACAGCATAGAATCTGAAATCCAGAGATTTACGAAATGAAAATTTGTGCCTACAACAACAACTCGTTTACAAAAACAAAAGAAAATAAATAAATAATGTTCAAAAAGAATTTGAATTCAAATTTGGCGGTTTATTTTGGTGCGACTTTTTTTTTTGCAGTGTGGCCATATCAAATGTCAGCGAAAAAACCGCATTCCCTCCTCCTTCTCCACACCAACAAGCTGTAGTTCAATCGGCGGCCGCTTGATGGCGTTCCATGCTCTTACGGCCCTTTTAAAATATAAACTTCTTTTTTTTAAGTAAATTCAAATTTGGCTTTTTGCAAATTGAGGTTGACAAAATATTTTTGTTGTTGTTGTACAAAATCTTGTAGCTCTAGCTGATGTTGTTGTTGTAGACACAAATCCAGACTCCAATCTGGGCATTTTCAGTACAAATTCTTTATTTTCTAAATATTATATACCAGGCGCGCAGAAGGCAGTAGCAAGCGACTGAAAAACTGTTATACTTTAGCCGAGTTTCGAACCATATAACAATTTAGCCTAGTTTTTAACTTTCTGTTATAAATGGTTGGAGTCTTCGCTTAGTAGCACACCGATAAGGTTTTAAACTCGGCTAAAGTATAACAGTTTATAAAAGTGTTCAGCCGCTTGCTATTGCCTTCTGGGCGCCTGGTATCTGAAATCCAGAAATTGAGAAATTTGTACTGAAAATACCCAGATCTGAATCTGGATTTGTGCCTACAACAACAACAACCAGAGCTACTGGTATATGGTATATCTGCCTTAAGTGTGCCTGGTCACCCTTAAATGGCCTACGATTCTTAGCAGATATCGATTGTTGGTGCTACCAGACTGTTAGAATATCGAATCTGGCAGCGCCAAATTATCGATAACTTTTAGGCCTTGTGAAATAATTAAGTGTGACCAGGTAAAGTTAGTGCAAAAATCCTAAATAATGGTATTTTTTTGCATATCATCCATCTACTGCCTTATGTGCGCCTGGTACTTCAAATTCGGCAATTAACGAATTTGTACTGAAAATGCCCAGATTGGAGTCTAGATTTGTGCCTGCCACAACGACGACATGTTTTTTACAAAACAACTCGTTACCAATAACAAAAAAAAAAAATAAATAATAAGTTTATCTGAATTTAAATTTAAATTTGGCCGTTTATTTAGGTGCAACTCTTTTTCAGTGTGACCAATCAACCAAATATAATCGATAATCGATAATCTTGGCCAAACATACCAGGCGCGCAGAAACTACAGCAAGCAGCTGATCGACTGATTTTAATTCATGAAGTAACGGTTCCTAAAAGAGGGGAAAGCAAGGAAGCCTTCTGATTGGTCAATTCAATTGTAAACCAAGGGCGGCCATTATTAAAATTGGATAATAACCGTTACAGTGAGGCTGCATTTATAGTAAACAGCTGATCGCAAGTCACTTGCTACTGGGCGCCAGGCACCTGCTGCTGATTCTGTTCGCCTGGTAGGAAGAAATCGTGAAATTGTTTAATTTATATAAATTAAGCCTGATTTTGTATTAATAAAATACAAAAGCAATTTCAGCTTAATAACAATAATAAAAACAACAATAACAATAACAATTACAACAACAAAAATTTTCTACTCAATTTAGTAATTAATTTGCTCCATTCCATGATTTCAGATACCAGGCGCGCAGAAACAGCAGCAAGCAGCTGATCGACTGATTTTAATTCATGAAGTAACGGTTCCTGAAAGAGGGGAAAGCAAGGAAGCCTTCTGATTGGTCAATTCAAATGTAAGCAAAGGGCGGCCATTATTAAAATTGGAAAAGAACCGTTACAAGCAGGCTGCATTAATAGTAAACAGCTGATCGCAAGTCACTTGCTGCTGGGCGCCGGGCACCTGCTGCTGATTCTGTTCGCCTGGTAGCTTGAGCGCGATTACCGTTTTAAAATATCTTCGGCGGAGGCTTCTTTACAACAACAAAAACTCGTTAACAAAAACAAAAGGAAATAAATAACATATTTTTTTAATTTAAATTCAAATTTGGCGGGTTATTTTGGAGCGACATTTCTTTTACAGTGTGACCATCTCAAAATTATTTTGTATGCTTTGCAGTGTAACCAAATCTATATTTCAACGAAATCATCTCGCTCTTGCCTTTCCCTTCTCCCACAAGCTGTAGTTCAAGCGGCGGCCGCTGGATGGCGTTTCATGTCTTTACGACCCTTTTTAAATATATTTTAAAATATGTTTTAACAGTGAAGGAGTCCCTTTCGACCCCATAAACCCTATATATTCTTGATCAGCATCAACAGGAGAATCAATCTAGGCATGTTCTAGAATTGCAAATGGCAAAGGGCAAATTTGAAATATCATATCTTGGCCAAAAATACGTGAATTGCAAAAGCGAAAGCATAGCTGTTTTTGTTTGTGTTTATTTAGCCAGGTTCTGGGAAAACAAATTTTTTTGGAATTTTTTCAACATGGTAAAAAATTAAAATTCTGCTGGAAATGCCCTGCAGACATCTTAACTGCTGATTGCAATTCAATCTTTAGAAGTCTAAAAATAAATTGACACACAAGATACCCTTTTTTGTCCATTTAAATATACAATCTTTTGTCTTTTTGTGTTTTTTATTTATAATTTTTCACTTAAATACAAAAAATACTCTTCTTTTCCTCTTATATTTTTTTCTTTTTTTTGTTATAGTTTTTCTTGTTATGATAAAAATATTCAAATAAAAATTATAAGCAAACAAAATGGCAAAAAAATTTCAAAATTAAAATCATAAAAACAGATTTACAGAATTATAAAATGAAAAAAAGAGAAGATAAAAATAAATAAAAGCTCCTTGCTGAATACAAAATAAAATATAAAACCGAGAAGCGGCTCAACTACAGGCAACCCATTATAGTTTAATTGACATTTCTTTTTTTTATAAATGTAAGTATATACGCGCATCTGTATGTCAAACACAAATGGTTCATTAATGAATTAAACAAAAAAAAAAAAAAGTACACGCAAAAGTCTGCTTGGTTGCTATTTAAATAGGGTTTAAATTAAGCATAGCTGAAGAAAAGGCAACGCGGCTGCTTAAAGAACACTTGTTGTTGTTGTTATGCTTGTTATATATATAGTAAGTATATATATATATATAGTATATGCGTGGGTAGTTATATCCGATAAGTATACATTTATGTATAGGTTCTAGCTCAGAGTGTGTTGTTGTCAGCTTGCTTGTAAAGTTGTCCAAAATATTTAGTTAATTAATTAATTAATTGATGTGTGGCTGCATGGCTCTTCTCTGCTCCGCTCAGCTCAGCTCAGCTCAGCTTTCTATAGGAAACCTACTCCGAAATATCAATTGGAATGGATGTGGTAAACGTCGGCGTCTCCAGCTCCTCGTGCTTCTTCATTTTGAGACTCTAAAGAAAAATCAAGTTGGTGAAAAGATACTTTTTGGGTGGAAAATAAGCCACAAATACGCACCTGTTGCAGCTTGTAGTGATTAATGATATCCTGGTCGGCCGGGCACGATTGTGTGAAGGCGTCCAGCTGGTACATGTGATACATGTAGCGCCACAGCGCCGTCAAGTGTGTCTGCAAGGAAAAAGGAGAAGGATTAATATAATCATTCCTATAAATATAATTTAAAACCCATTTATTAATGCTTTATCAGCGGGCTTTAACTTACCGGGATCTCAAAGTCCACAAAGTACTTGCCCGCCACACGAATGTGCTGGAGACGTGGCATCAGCTCGCAATCGAAGCAGCACATGGTGTCGCCGGTTAGGAAGCGTGTATTACGCGCAGCCAAATGCTCATTGATCTTGCGCAGGTGCGAGAGCAGAGCATTGTTCTTGGCCTCGTCCTTCTTCACCAGCATCAGCTTCAACTTGACATACAGATTCTCAATCAGTGTGGCCACCTCCTTGTCCTGCACGAAGAGATTGTAGCCACCGGGTATGTTCTTCATGATGTGCCTTTCGATCTTCTCATTCTCGAGTATGGCCAGTCCGTTGTCAATGAGAATGGGCGGATGTGTGGCCTCAAAGTTGGTACGGAAATCTGGCGGTGGCTTCTGCATATCCACCGTTGTGACCTTCAAGCTAATCGTCTTTAGCTCGGCCAGCAGATACAGATCCATGAAATACTCCTGGCAAAACAAACAGGCACCCTTTCGCCTGCCATCGATGGTGCTGGCCTGAAAAGGAAATTGAAAATATTATTAATTATTTTATTATCAATATGAAATATTATAATTTAAGCTTAAATAGTGGAAAAATTAACACTACAAAATATGCTCTCTTTTAGATTTAATTTTAAATAAAAGATCTAAAAAAAAAACGATAGAAATCTAACATTAGAAATCAATTTTTTTTTTTAAATATCACAACTTTTGGCTAAAAACCATTAAAATAATTCCATTTACCATTTTTTCGATATCTAAAAATCGATATTATTAAAATATGGCAAAAATATAAGAAAACCCCTTAAAATAATTTCAAATTCCATTTTTTCGATATCTGAAAATCGATATTTTTAAAATATCACAATATTCATAAGAAAAACCCTTAAAATAATTTCATTTTAAATTTTTTCGATATATGAAAATCGATATTATTCAAATATCACAAGAATTATAAGAAAACCCCTTAAAATAATTCCATTTTCTATTTTTTCGATATCTGAAAATCGATATTATTAAAATATCACAAGAATCATAAGAAAACCCCTTAAAATAATTTCATTTTCGATTTTTTCGATATATGAAAATCGATATTATTAAAATATCACAAAAATCATAAGAAAAACCCTTAAAATAATCCATTTTCCATTTTTTCGATATCTACAAAACGATATTATTCAAATATCACAACTTTTTCTATTTTTTCGATATCAAAAATCGATATTATTAAAATATCACAAGAATCATAACAAAAACCCCTTTAAATAATTTCCTTTTCCATTATTTCGTTATCTGAAAATTGAAAAGAAAATTACAATAAATATATTTCATTAATTAATTATAATAATAACTATAAACATTTAGCATTTAAATAAATGTCTCAGCGATAGCATTAGGCGTTAATGTGGCTCACATTTTTACGGGGCAACTGGTCAATTAATGGACAGGAATGTGAATGCTTCGCGTGCCCGCAATTACCGATAAATAAATCAAACAAAATTTAACGAAATAAAACAACATAATTTCCATTGCCCATCATCATCATGTGACATCATCATCGAGGCATTGCGTCGCGTGATGTGCGGTGATGTGTGTTTGCCTGGCATTTTTAGGGACCGGATGCGGCACAACCCAAGACCCAAGAGCCAAGACAATAATCCAAGCCAGACGAGAGAATTCTGCATCGCTGCACTGCCAAGGCCAGAGCACGTCAAAAGATACATAAAACACATAACATTTGAGGAAAGATCTATAGATATAAAGATAGATATAGCTACAGGGAAAATAAATAGGTTTGTACTGACCACTTATCATGGGATCTTAATGGATATTAAGCCTAAGATAAAGCAAAAACCTTTACAGATTTACTGCATATTATTTCTCAGTAACTTAAGACGTGATTAAGTTCGACTTTATTTAGTTATTTAGCTTTCTGATTAATCTGAAAAAATTTTTTTAACTTCCTGATAAACCCGAAAGATGTTAAAACGTGTTTATTTTATAAATTAAGTTTCAGTTTCCTAAAATTCTCAACTAACAAGCCTAAACAATACAAAAAAAACTATCCTATGAAAATTCTAAAGCATCAAAAGTATCTAAACAATACAAAAAAACTATCCTACGAAAATCCTAAAGGATCAAAAGTATCTATAATTAAAATATGATTTTTTTCTATTTATTTCTTAGCCATTAACCACTGTACTTTTAGTGCTGCAGCAGAAACAGAGAAAGAAACACATCAAGTGACGATGTCGATGCGGTGATGTTGATGTTGTTGATGATGATGATGATGATGATGTCATCAGCAGTGTGTGAAGTTTTTACTTGTTGATTGCCGTTGCCTGCCTTCCTTTTTTTATTTTTAATTTGTTGCCATTGCTTTTTTGCCGCTGCTATTATTTATTTTTTAATGCCATTGCTATTGCTATTTGCTATTTGCCATTTGCCATTGTGTGTTGCCGTTTTCGCCGGCTTATGTGCATATATGGGCTGTGTGCATACGCGTATTCGTTAGATAAGCCAGCGGCACAGTTGTACCAGTAATTACGAACGATTACGATAGTACAGAAAATATATATATATAAATACATATAGAAATATATACAAGTTGAGAAGTTGTGTTCAAGAACAAGGCTGTCAACTGAGGAAAGGAGTTTGGCCTTTGAAACTCACTACAAATAAAACTTTAAGCTAAACTGAGAAACAGAATATTTAAATTAATATTTATAATTAAGTATAAGAAAAAATATATTTTTAATACTCCACAAATACCAGGCCAAAGTTAATTATTTTTAAAAATAATAATCATTTTGGACAAGGCCACTTTGAGTTTTCAAGACTGGGTCAACATCAACCGTGAAGCCACTGAAATGAGTTTATATATCAACCATTATTGGCAATTAACAGCAAATCAAACTCAATCACAACTGGAAAATTAAGACTACAAAATACGCTCTCTTTTAGATTTCATTTTTAATAAAAGAAAAAAAATGAAGAAATCGATTAAAAAATAAAAAAACATCCTTAAAATCATTCAAATTTCCATTTTTTCGATATCTGAAAATCGATATTATTAAAATATCACAAAAATCATAAGAAAAACCCTTAAAATAATTCAATTTACCATTTTTTCGATTTCTGAAAATCGATATTATTCGAATATATAAACTTTTGTCTAAAAAACCATTAAAAATAATTCAATTCTTCATTTTTTCGATATATGAAAATCGATATTATTAAAATATCACAAGAATAACAAGAAAAACCCTTAAAATCATTCAATTTTCCGTTTTTTCGATATCTGGAATTCGATAGTATTAAAATATCACAAGAATCATAAGGAAAACCCTTAAAATCATTAAATGTTCAATTTTTTCGATATCTGAAAATCGATATTATTAAAATATCTCAACTGCTGGCTAAAAAACCCTCCATTAACTCCATGAAATCGCCTTTGATAACAAGGCGTAAACTGTGCGTTTATGTAAATTGAATTTAACGCCTCAATTGCAGACAATTAAACTATTATTTCGAATAAGGAGTTAATTAGCATTGCCCTCTGTGTGCGTTTAATAACCGAATCAAACTGAAACCCCAACCCAACCCATTTTCCAGCCCACATAACGCACAACAAATAGTTGTGGGAGCGGGTTTTCCGTATCAGTTTCTGGCGCGGTGCTTAAACGGTGCCTCATTTGTGCTGGCACGAAGCATGGCATATGGGTTTATAATATATCATTAACTGTACGCAATCATAACACGTACGAGATTCCATAAATTCCCAACTGACCCGGATTACTTTTCAGCAGACACACACACATTCGTCATTCGTCAGCAGATTTCGTTGGACCAATTCTTTCAACAACAACAAAAAAAACTAAGGATCGAACACAAAATTCTATATATTCTAGGAAAAACAAGTAAAGAAAATCACAAGTATCTCAGCAGTACCCTTGGATATTGCTGCAATTGCCACTGAAGATCGGAGACCAAGATGTGATGAGGCAACGACGTCCAAAAGGTCGCTTGGAGTCACTGAGGCAATCATAGCGAGATGAGAGTCCACACGGTTGCACTTTATGTTATATATATATGAACCTGGTACATGCCCCAAAGATACAGTTACAACTACAGTTATAGATACAGATATAGACTACATATAGAGACACAGATACTGACTGAGAGACCACCGACTGCAATTGGCGCTTTCAAAATAGAAATGACGAGGCAGGAAGGCCAGAAGACGCGAAAAGCAGTTAGCAAATGTCAAGTGTCACACACAGCACGCCTCAGAGATATATACTATATACGTTATGTACCTTATAACCTTATATGGATGGCTGTGGCACATCTGGCAAATAAAAAACAATAAAGCAAAGCAAGCAAAATAAATACCTAGCTTATTTCTGAATACATTTTCGATTTCGGCAGTGAGTTAAGTTAAGTAAGTAACAGATGAGGTCAGAAATCGAAGACTATTCTTAGGAAAATTAAATAAAGGGTTAGGTTAAGTACTACTTTTAAAAATATATTTATCAGGGATCGTAAATAATAATTATCGCTCAAATTTTAAAATGAAAAAATCAACCAAATCAAATTCTGTCAATCCTTGTTGAATAATCCATCCATTTCCGGCATGATTTTTATATTTCTGAGTTTTATGATATTTATTTATAATTTATTATCTATTTATTTATTTATTTATATAATATTTATATAATATTTTTCATTAATAATGTTTAAAATTAAGTAATATCATATAATTCAATAATAATTATTATTTTTGATCAAAAATATAAAAATCTGTACATAATCATTATTTTTAACCAAAAAAATAAAAATAAAAATAGTTATAATAATAATATTTATAATATCTAAAATATAATTTGATTGTAAGCCGGGAATATATTTTTATAAAAGATTTTTTCAACTGAATTTTGACTTGAAATAATTTAAGCGTCAATATAAGACAGTTTCTGTTACTTAACAATTATTTAACTCATTTTAACTCATTTTTAATTCATTTCCCTATAAAAGTAAATAAACATTTGATTGAAATTGTCACAAAACTTCAACAATTTATTGAAAAATATATAAATCTAAACCTTAACAATTATTTAACTCATTTTCCCTATAAAAATAAATATAAATTTGATTGATATTGTCACAAACTTTAACTACAATTTAATGAAAATTATATAAACTCATTTTCCCTATAAAAATAAATAAACATTTGATTAAAATTGTCAAAAAACTTCAACAATTTATTGAAAAATATATAAATCTAAACCTTAACAATTATTTAACTCATTTCCCTATAAAAATAAATAAACATTTGATTAAAATTGTCACAAACTTCAACTAAAATTCAATGAATATGATATAAACCTAAAAACAACCTCCATTTCAATGCAGTTGCTAGTATTTCCACCTCAACTGTCTGAGCAAACTATACACTCCGGTCAACATCTTCGATTTGTTTTCCTTTCAATTGTAAATTCGTGGCCCGATAAGATAAAAATGAAAACGAAAAGTCAAGTAAAATGAACAGAAATTTTGTTGGCTTTGCTGGCAGTTACCAGACAACCCAACCGAACCAAGAAACCAACCCACCAAACAACCAAATAACCCACCAACCGACCGACTAGAAATCATAAATAAGCCGAAAATGAATTTAGTGGAAATAGTGGCTGTATTTTGTGTTGACGACTGTTTGCTTTGGGGTTTTATTTTTGGAACTGAACCGGGCGGTCGCCTCCCCTGATCCCTCAAAGCAGACAGCTGCAGCGTAATAATTTTACGTGATCATTCAGTGGATCTTGGCAAGAGGGCAGATGTCAACCTTGAGCTATAGGGAGGAGCTTTCTTTGCCCAATTTCTGGGCCATATACCAACGCACCATACCATATCTTATCTGAGAAACAGCGGCGGAAGTTATCGCCATGAGGATGGTGACGATGACGATGATAATAATGATGATGATGATCATGATGATCGTGTGGACGCGATGAAGTAATGCCCAAAATAATAGAAATACAATCAAGGCAAAGTGCTGGGCAGGTGAAGTCAGCCTGCATATCTTTGGGTAATGAGGCTAATGGGTTTTTTTCAGGCCACAAGAAAAGATTCCCAGAAGACAAGTACATTTTTTAAAAAATATATCCCTAAGGAAGAGATCCTCTTGTGAATTCTACTTAGAACTCTTCCCTGTTAATGGCTTTTCCAAGGTGTTAGGTAATCAACTGAATACACAAACAATACACGATTTGCGAAAGGTAATTAAAGCAGCAGGCGACACGAGATAAAAAATAAAAACAAGACAATATTTTTCCATTTTCCAGGTGAGTGAGTGAATGATGTGGGGGAAGGAGGAGGATGGCCAGGCCTTTGCGTGCTTTTCTTTTTATTTTTTGCTTAAATGTCAGGCAAAAGAATAATTATTAAAAATTATCTTGCTTAAAAATTAGAAGAAAATATGTTTGTATTAAAAAAAAATAAAAGAAAATATGCTTGTGTTTAAAGAAAAATAAAAGAAAATATGTTTGTGTTTACAAAAACTAAACCAGACTTCGCGCAGTTACTCAAAATAACTCATTGATGATGTATTGCCTAAAGAATTTCCACTTTAGAGAGTCGCTTTTTATAAATAGAGACTGAAGGAGGGCTTTACAGTCATCATAAAAGTTATTTATGAGAAGTGCTTATAATAAATTATTTCCCAGTAAATTAATATTAAAAGGTATGACTAGAAAAAGTAAGAAAACTTATAAACTAGATACGGTTTTTGTAGAGAATAAAGAAATAAAGAAATAAATAAAAAGCAAATAAATAAAAGAACTAGAAAATTGTTTAAGAAATTAATACACATTTTTAAGACCGATTTGTATGATTTATAGAGTCGAAAATGACTCATATATAAATAAATAAATAAATAAAAGAACTAGAAAACTGTTTATAATATGAATAAATATTTTTCAGACTGATTTTTATGACTTAAAGAGTCGAAAATGACTCCTGACTTAACTTAACCAGTAAAATTATAAAAATAGATATGACACCATTCCATCGGAGTGCTATTTATTTGTTTTATTTTCTCTGTGTAAAGACAATCCAAAGGGCCTTTAATATGAGAGAGCGGGCACTGTGTTTATCAGCACATTCAAGTACATGCAGCTCCTCAGCTTTGCAGCTCTACAACAGCTCCCTCTAGCACCTCCAGCTCCCCAGTTCCTCAAACTTTACAGCTCTTACAGCTCCCCAGCTCCTTCAGCTCCTCAGCTCTCATCTTGAATGCAGCTCAAGTGGCAACAAAGCGGCGCATTTTCCTCAAGGCGGCACCCACAACAATTGCTGTCGTTGTTGAGAGCCCAACAAAAGGCACTAAATTAGCTCAAGTTTTCAAGAGAGAAGTAAGAAAGAAAGGGTATGCCAGCCTCAGAAGGTTAATATTATAAAGAATACCTAAAATATGATTATATTATAAAGAATACCCAATATATAATACATTTTAGACTATAAATAATATATTTATAAATTATATGTTTATATATTTATTTATTTATGAAGATTCTAGGTCTTAAAATGGGTTTCTAAACTTTCACAGATCTCAAAGTAGGAAAACTGCAATTTTAAATAGTACTAAAATTATTATTAGCTCATTTTTCATGAGAGAAGTAAGAAAGAAAGAGCCTCAGAAGGTTAATATTATAAAGAATACCTAAAATATGATACATTTTATTTTATTTATAAGGATTCTAGGATTAAAAGCATTTTCTGTTGCATTTCTGATCTTCCACAGATCTCGAAGCAGGAAAACTGCAACTTTAAATAGTATTTATAATTATGCCAGCCTCAGAAGGTTAATATTATAAAGAATACCTAAAATATAATATATTTTTGACTATTAATAATATATTTATAAGTTATATATTTATAAAGATTCTAGGCCTAAAAATGGGTTTCTGATCTTCTATAGATCTCAAATCAGGAAAACTGCAACTTTAAATAGTATTTATATTTAATTCCTTAAGAATTTTCCTCAAATTTTCCCAATTTCCAGGAAATACCATATTTTTTTGCTGTGTTTTGTATTTGTTTTGATTGCCGCTTTTTGTTTTGATTCGATTCGATGGCATGGCCAATTTCTGGAACTCTCGCGTGGGCGATGACTCGCGGCTAAGGCATTGGCTTTGGGAGTTAAAGTTGGAGTTGGTTTTCCAAGTCAAAGCCAAAGCTGAAGCTGTAGATGAAGCTGAAGCTTAAGCCAAGCCAAGGAGGCGGAAAAGCGGGCACGAGAAAAACCTGTTTAGCGTTCAATGATTGTTTTGTTTCCCCTCTCCGAAGCGAAACAAACGAAACAAGAAAACACATTTGTATTTGTTTGTTGCCTGCACGCGCGGAACAGAGAGGCATGCCACCACGATCGGAGGCTATAGGAATATATATATATATATAGCTTCGCTTTGGCTTAAACTCCAGCTTGGCTTTCCTCTGCACAAATTGAACTTTCACTTTTTTTCGCTGGGAATTGGACATGGAAATGGAAATGGAAATGGAAATGGCTTTTCACGTAAAGCGCTTTTTATGGCATAAAGTGTCTGTGATGGTGCGTCGTCGTTGCTTGTTGCTTGTTGCAAAGTTATGTCAAAAGATGCTTCTGTTCGTTCGTTAAGCTCTTCTGGAAAAGTTTTTCAGCCAAAAATTCAGGTGAAACAACAACAACAACAAAAACAAAAAAGAGTCAACAGGTGCGGCAAGCACTTTCTCCCACAAAAACAGGAAAAGGGAGCGGAGCTCTCTGTACAGACAAATTTTTGGTCATTGCTCATTGCATTTGATATTTGGGAATGGAAATGAAAATGGGAATGAGTATGGAAAGGGAGATACCAAATTTGGGTACTTTTTACCATTAATCCATAGAATATAGTCTTAAAATGTCTTAACAAGCATTGAACAATAATAAGATAATAAAAGGAATATTATTAAATTCTTATAAACAAGGAACGTAATCATTGTATGTTTTCTTTTAAAAATCACATCATAATGATTACCGATCGATTTTTATTTGTTTTGATCATTCAAAATAATTAAAACTGAGTAGTATTTATTAATCTATAATAATAATTATTATTTTTTATCAAAAATATAAAAATCTGTACATAATTATTATTTTTAAGACAAAACATCGGATTAAAAAAAAATAAAACTCGAAAATCATAAGTTATAACCTAATTTTTTTTTAATTCTATTAAATTCAAGTATAAAGAACCCAAGGAAAAGGTTTTAAAAAAAAATCCTTTGCTTTATCTCTGAGAAATGAGAATGAAATCGAAAATAATATGTTATAACCTTAACTTTATTAAAATTCTATTAAATTCAAGTATAAAGAACCCAAGGAAAATGGTTTTAAAAAGAAATACCTATCCTTAATCTCAGAGAAATGAGAATAAAAGCAACGCGCGAACTTTAAGTAACCTTTTCCCTGCATTAATACAAGTTAGGCTTAAAATAACTCGATTTTATTAGGAATTGTACCTTAAATCTATGTCCTTCTACCCAAGTTCTTATAATCAAGCATTCCATTATAATGAATTCAAGAAATAGGTTTTTTTTAAAGGATATCTTTTCTTCCTTTCTGGGAACCTATAAAGAACCCAAAAAGAATTACCTACACTTTTCCACTGCATTGCTCATTGGAATTTTTGTTAAATTTCTGGGTATTTGGGGAACTGTTTAAAAATAATAAAATAATAGTAATGGTATTGGGATCTGGAGGCGAAGGGGGAGGATTAGTCACGGGCAGACGACTTGAGGTGCGGCCGCCATTTGCGTGGGCTGGATGAGTGGTTAAGTTGAGTTGAGTTTGAGTTTGCCAATAGAATCAACAGAAACGGCAACGGCACAGGGCTCCAAAGTGTTTCGAAAACAATTACAATTACTTTGGCAAACAGTGGGAATCAACAGAACCAAGAGAGTCATGCTCGAGTTACAAATGCGGTTAAATTGATAGCTCAACATGAAGGCAAGGTAAAGTTAAGGTTCCCTTTTGACTCATTTATAACACTAAATATTTACGCTTTATTTATTTATTTACTAAAAATCAGTTAAGTTCTTAAAACCATTCATAAGATAAGATTTTTGGGTTATAAAATCTATATATTTTAGAAATTACTTTGTTTTAAAGGAAACCTTAAAGGAAAACCTAACTTAGGTACATTTGAGATTTAAAAGAAAAAGTATTATATCATTTCTATAATTTTCTAACAAATTCCCAGAAATCTAGAAATTTTTTAGTTTTTTTTTAAGATCTTTCTAGATTCCCCTAATTTATTTTAATTTTAACAAAACAAAATCTTTATGGGAAATCTTAATTATGAAAGCCTAATATTCTGACCACAAATGTAGGTGCCAGCTTTTTTGTTTTTGTTATTTCTTCGATTCTTTTGGAGGGGCATGACGTATGCGTCAAGAAATTTAGAAATCACTAAAAAGATAAAAAAAAAACAAAAAAAAAAACACCAATTCACACATACTAACACCGCATACCGGAGGAAGGGTCTTCGGCGGAGGAGGAGTTGCGGTTTGGGGTTGGGGAAGCGTGTATGTGAAGAAGAAGAGGAAGAAGGAGCAACATTTGTTGAGCAATTGGCGCAATGAAATGTGATTATAGTTTATAACAGATAAGAGAGCCACAGAAAATATGTTACGTTCCAGAATTAGCAGACTTTGCGCGCACGCACACATACAGAAATTATGAAAAAAAAGAACGCAGAGAGAAAAATAAACACATGATCAAATAACAGGTCTCAGTTCCTAGAGATCGAAGATTACATTAAAATATTTATAAAGGAGTTCTAACTGTAAAATATTTATTTATATTTGAGAATATCCCAAATTTTCGCTCAGTGCCGATAGTGCATGTGTGTTTGTGTGTGCACGATAGGGAGCAAGGAAGAAGAAGAAGCAGAGGCGCAAAGGAAACCGGTTTTGGCGATGCTTAGAAAATACAGTAAAGAACACGGGACAAGGGGGGAAGACGGAGAACGTAAAACGGTGGCCAGTGGGGGCGACAGGGAGAGAGAGTGAGAACATCATATTCTGTTCTTTTTAACCAAATGTGACACACTGCAAAATGCCAGAAAGAAGAAGCAGGCAAAAGGCGACGAGGAAGAGGCAGAAAACAGCAGTTTGTGTGTGTTTTTTTTTTCAGGTTTATTGTTGTTGCGCGCTGGCTTTGTTTGCTTTTGCTTCTGCTGCATTTTCACTCTGCATGGAAATTTGCGCAGAGCGAAATGGAAAACCACACACACACACATGCACTGCCACTCATATGCCGACGATTGTGTGTATGCAAAGCATACCGTAATATATGTATGCAGATATAGATATAATTTTTTCCTCACCTTTATGATCAGTTCTATCTCGGGCACATCGAATTTACTGCCTCCGTTCGTCTCCTGGATCTGCTGCTGCGCTTCAACGTCGGCGGCTGACATTGTCGTTCAAGAGTTTTGGGACTTCTGGGGGCGGCGATCGAAAAGTTTTATCCGCGTGACGAGAGACGGCAAAGTGCGTGCTTCTGTTCGGTTTCCTTTTCGCTTTTGTTGTGCTAATTTTCTTTGCCAATACACGCGCACGCTGCTCGCACACACACACTCAAACACTCGGACACCACACACAGTATTTTTCTCGGAGGGAGACAGAGACGGACGACAACTCGCCTCGCAGAGTAAAAAAAATATATGCGTTCTTCGATTTGCGCGCTGCAAAAGCCGATAGTTAATTGGAGTGACCGTGGCCGGTGCGCTTAGATATACTGTCGCATTAAGGTACTAAAAATGACCTGTGTTTTTCTTTGGTATTTTAATCGGCGCAGTATGCCAGGTGTGAGATTGTCAATTAAAATTTTTTACTTGCTTTCAAGCCAGTTACCTGCCAGGTGTCAGTTTGTTACATATTTCCAGTGATATTAAAACCATTTTCTTCGAACAATTTTCACCGAAGAAAAATATCGATAAAATTCAGCTCTTGTGACGCGCATTTGGTCTTCCGCGGTTCTTCACGCACTGGTCACATTAGCAACGTCTTCTTCTTCGCGTGCGCCGAGAGTTTGTTAATTCTTTTTCCCGGCTTTTCTTCCCCCTATCCGCCATGGACCTGGCGGAGTTGCTGCAGCAGGCCCAGCGCCTGGTAAACGAAACCGAGATGGAGACAGATTTGCCGCGCGTGGAGCGCACCTTGTCGCAGGTGTTGCAGGCCACCCAGGAGATGCACGCGCGTGTCACTCAAACCGGCACCAATGATCTGCAGGCGTAAGTATTGAACATGCACGCACACACACACATACACAAGGAATGGAGCCTGAAAATCTCGCTATTCCTTTCACAGTCACATCCTGCTTGGCTCCAAGGGCGTAGATTTGCCTAAAATGACCCAAAAGCTGGAGACTCTAAGCGCTCGCAACTTCCTTGAGCCCCTTGATCCCATTCAGGACACCGATGTGAAGGGCTATCTCAAAAATGAGCGAGAGAACGCTATACTGAGCGTGATAGAAGAGACCAATCGCAATGTGAGTGCAGACAAGACGAAACATGAACGATCCTGTTCTTATGAATTTTCTTTTTTCAAGGTTTACGCCTCGGTGGAGCGTCAAAAGTGGCGCAGCGTTTACAGTGAGTGGGGAAATATGAAGGAATCCTTGCTTAATGCTTTGGTTGGTCCTAACCAACAGGATTTCCCTGATTTGCAACGCCAAAAGGTGTCCACACAGCTACCCGATGAGCCGACACCCCTCTCCCGTCTCACTCACATCGAGACTTTGTACGCCAAGGAGATAACATCCTACAACGAGTCACACATTCAGGGCGGGCATCGCATTAACTTGGTGGCTACCTTTTCGAAGCTTGCCAGTGAGAAATTCGATGATCCACTGGTTGCCGAAATGTGGAATGTATTGCATTACATGTCCAATGTGACGCCCATGTCACGCAACATTGATCCCATACATAGCCGCCAGAAGGCTCCCCAGTTCATCCTGCAGGCGCGCACATATCTCGAGCGTCGCTACAAGATCTACATGAATGCGGTCAATGAAAATAATCTGGTTCTAGCCATGCGCGGTGGCATTCCGAATATTTACAATATGGTAACCTCCTATGTGAGTGTTCAGTTCCAGCAGAATCATTCCCTTGCGGGGCTAGTCAATGTGGACACTCACAACGGCAAGCCGCTATGGCCGCATGTCTATTATAGTTTGCGTTGCGGCGATAAGGGTGCCGCTATGCAGTTCCTCAAAGAATCGGGCGCCTGCGCTGAACTCCTGAAGCTAATGACGCTGCAGCGTAACGACAACAACTCGGAGACAGCAACAACAACAACAACAGCGGCCTCTAAGCTCGAGGGACAACTGAAACTGGAATATAACAACAAGCTGCGAGTCTGCAGTGATCCCTACAAGAAGGCCGTCTTTGCCATTGTGTTGGCCTGTGATCCCCATGATGGTCATCCCGATTTGATACGCACCATTGATGATTTCCTATGGATGCAGCTTTCCATTTTGCGGGAGCAGGAGAAACGTGACTATAACATCGAACAAATGACCTACGGTGGCCTGCAGTCACTCATTTTGGAGAAATATGGCGAGAATTACTTTAATGCCCGCGAGAAGGCACCGCTGTACTTCCAGGTTTTGGTTTTAACCGGCCAATTTGAGTCTGCCATCGAGTTCTTGGCTCGCAATCAATCGACCATTGCGCATGCTGTTCACATGGCCATTGCGCTGAATGAAATGTGTCTGCTGGGCACGCCCAAGTCAATAACTGAGCCACTGCTCAGCACCGAGCCGGATGATCCGTCGCCCATGAAGCGTCTCAATTTGGTGCGTCTCGTTGTGTTGTATGCCAAGTGCTTTGAGCACACCGACACTGCCCAGGCCCTGCAGTACTATTACCTGCTGCGTCACTTCAAGACCGAACAGCGTGGCCGCAATGCCATGCTCACCTGTGTCTCGGATCTCCTGGTGGATAATTGCGATGACAAGATGCTAACGCTAATCTTTGGCGTTGAGGATGAGCACAACTACAATCGCTTTACGGGCGGCATCTTTGCTGAATTCCATACCATGGACTATGACATGTACTCGCTGGCTGGCATGGTGGGCGATGAGCTGTCGGAGCGCAGCAACTACGAGTCTGCCATCAAGCTGTACTTTATAGCCGGCCAGCTGGATAAGGCTTTGCGTCTGGTGTGCTCCCTGCTCTCGCAGGTGGTCCATCAGCCACCGCGTCCGGGCAGCATGCGTGAGCGACTGTCGCTTGTCATCAAGCGTCTGGATGGGGCACTGGTTGAGCGTAAAACCGAGGTGCAGGCACACGTGTTGATCACCTACACCACACTGGCGCGTCTAATGGAGTTCTTTGATCACGTCAACGCTGGGAAGAATCGTTTGGCCTCCGAGATTCTGATTAACAATCGTTTGTTGCCCTCCAATTCCACCGAAGTCGATGAATGTGTGACCAATCTGAAGCGCATGGGTCCGGAGATCACCAAAGTCCTGCCCGATGTCATTATGGCGGCCATGAATATTGTCTATGCTGAGTATAAGGAGCAACGCGGCGGCCCAGAGGGTGGCCGACATGACGACACACAGACTGAGAACCGTGAGGCTGTTCTTCGTCATCTGCGTGGCCGGGCCAAGGCTCTGACCAATATGGCAGCCAGTGTGCCTTACCGCATGCCAGCGGCCATCAATCAGCGTCTCCTTCAGCTGGAGATCCTTATGCTATAAGGCGGGGTGGGACCTCTTATTATATATTAATATTAATCTATGTGAAGATGCATTTAATTGTGAGATAATTTGGGAATTATCTAGTTTGATTTTTTGTTTTTGCTTTATTATTTATGATTGCCAAACGTTTTGCTAAACGAATTGAAGAAGAATATGATTTAAATTAAAGGAAATTCCTTACAAATTGGTTAAAGTTGTATTTATTCTATTGAAAATGAATATTTAACAAGATGCGTAACGCCTGGGGGAATTTTTTGTTTTTGCTTTATTATTTATGAATGCCAAACGTTTTGCTAAACGAATTGAAGAAGAATATGATTTAAATTAAAGAAAATTCCTTACAAATTGGTGAAAGTTGTACTTTTTCTATTGAAAATGAAAATTTAACAAGATGCGTAACGCGTGTGGGGTCATAAAACGAAATTTATTGTTTTTGCTTTATTATTTATGGAATACCAAACATTTTGCTAAAGAATTGAAGAAGAATATGGTATAAATTAAAGGAAATTCCTTTCAAATTGGCGAAAATATATATTTAACAAGATGCGTAACGCGTGTGGGGTTACTCACAGGTCATAAAACGAAAATATCAATCAATATGGAAACAAGACTGCCAGAATATTTAAATAAATTGTATTTTTTCTATTGAAAATGAATATTTAACAAGATGCGTAACGCGTATGGTTAATAAAACGAAAATACATTTAAATATCGTTCAAAATGGAAACAAGACTGCCAGAATATTTGAATAAAATACTTTATTGCAATATATTTGAGACACCGGATACTAAATATATATAATATAATATATATATGTGTATAATATAGCTTATGGAACACCACAGCAGACCCAGAACACACGAATATATGGTCAGATATTACACATAGTTGTCTTTAATAATTATAGATCTCTCTCTCTCTGTCTCTCTTGCGCGTAAAAAAAAGGAAGCAAGAACCCATTAAGCGATCTGATCTATTTTTTGTATATAAATGCATTTTGTCTTCACATTTCTGTCTGATTTTTTAGGTTAATAATATTGGTAATTGGAATACAAAATGGAATACCGATGAATTCCACGATTTTTTAGGGTCAATTTCAGTCGTAAGGAGTTTTGCCTTATCCCATGTACTGGTACGAGGCACAGACGGGCTCCTGGTGGCGGGCATGCGGCGAGGATTGCAGCGCCAAACGCTGTAAATGGCAGCCCCGGCAGAGCAGGCGTCCGTCCAGCGGATAGCAACGCTTGTCCGGCTCATCGGTAAGCTGCATGCCGCACTCCTCGCAAATGTAGCAGTCCACATGAAAGTCCTTGTCCATGGACACAACGCGGACAGTTTCGTCGGTGCCCTCGACGGGTGTGATGCCTGCCACAAAAATCAAAACTATTATTAGTATTTTGTGTCAAGAAATTAAGGGAAAATCAAGGGAAAGATAGGCTACCTTTGCCACAGCTGGCGCATTTGGGGGCAAACATTCGATGGTAGTCATTCACGCAGTAAATCTTATGATCCACATCCACGGTGAAGGGCACACCGTCCAAGCATTCATTGCACACACAGCACCGGAAACAGCCCGGATGATATGACTTGCCCATGGCCTGTAAGATCTAAAGAGAGCCGAGGGTAAAACCTCAATTAGAAAGGAACAGAATAAGAGGGAGAAAATACAAACCATTTCCATAATCAGATGGCCACAAATGGCGCACTTTTCCGCCGTCTGCTGGAAGCCCGAATACTGTAAAGGGGTTTAAATATTTATAGCTTAAAGTATTCTCCTTAAATCCAGCTTTTTACCATATAATCCTCTTCACAATAGACCCGACCATGCACATTGTAAAAGGCCTTGCCTCTCAAGGCTCGTCCGCAGGAGCAGCAAATGAAGCAGTTGGTGTGATAAAGATTACCCATAGCCTGACAGGCCTGGCCAGCACCTTTAACCTTCTCGCCGCAGGTGTGGCAAATGCCTGGAAAGGAAGAACAAAAAAATTAAATTTTTGTAATAATTTATTGATTTATTAATTTCTTTACCAAAATATTCGCCATGCTCCTCGCTCTGCTCAATCTCCTCTTCCAGCTGGCGGGTTAGCTCCTCGATTTTGCGCTGGGCCTCCGTCGGACCAGCCGGACGCGGCGGGGTGACGCTATACGGCAGCAGATTCTTGGTGAGACCTGTTTTGTTAATGAATTAAACAAAAAATTATTAGGTCATCAGAGAACAAATGTTATTAGTCAGCAAATTAATGAATAAATAATACAAAAATATATAGGAAAACCTTAATAACTAATTTATTTCACCTTTAAAATAAAAATATAAAAGATTTAACAACTGAGAAAGGAATTTAGCCCAGGTATATCCTTTGTCAGCTGATAAATCTTTTGGTTTTACATAAAAACAAATATTATTAGTCAGAAAATGAGTAAGTAATATATAGGAAAACCTTAAAAACTTAATTATTTAATATTTAAAATTAAAATATAACAAAAAAGAATTTTTCCCAGGTATTTCCTTTGTCAGCTGATAAATTTTTTATATTATATTTGTATTTAATAAAAACAAATATTTTTAGTCAGCAAATTAATAAATAATATATAGAAAAACCTTAATAACTGAAATATTTCATATTTAAAATAAAAATACAAAAGAAAGGAATTTTCTCAGGTATTTTCATGATTTAAATCAATAACTCCGCCGATTCCTTGAATCTCAATTTCAGGTAAAAAGCCAGGAAACAATTCACCAGAAACCGGATCCCCCAAGATCTAAGACCCAACCCCTTTTTTAGGGAAACGAAGCTTTACCCCGCCTACCTCTCCTGGGTCGCAGGGCGGCATTTACCGCTGCGTGCAAGCATTATTTTTAAAAAAGGGGAAAATATATATATTAGGATTAAAATGGATTAGTTTTATGATTAGCAGGCTATATTCCCAACCAGAAGCAAAGTATTTCCAAAGAAAACCTTTAACCAAAGACATTTCAATACAAAATAAAAAGCTTAGCTTCAAAAATTGTATGGCGTTACTCATCTTGTACATTGAAATGTCTTTGCTTTAAGGCTGTTATAGCCAGGCTTCTATAAGCTTAAACGCTGCTAAAGCCAGGCTTCCAGAAGCAAGATATTTCCAGGGAATACCTTTTACCAAAGACATTTCAATACAAAAACAAAACTTCGCTTCAAAAATTGTATGGCGTTACCAATCTTATATATTAAAATGTCTTTGCCTTCTAGTTGGTAATACTCAAAGCTCTTCTCTCTCTCTTCACCTGTACTGCCCTGCGAGGGCGTGGGCGATGTTGCCACCGCCAAAGGAGCTGTCATAGCAATGGGCGTGGCTCTCAGGGATCCAGTGGCGGGTATGGGTGCTGCTGCTGCTGCTGTTGCTGCTGTTGCTGCCACCGTGGACGGTGCTATGGTGGCCGCTGTTGCTGTCGGTGCCGCTGCCGCTGAAGAAGAAGTGGTTATCATGGCCGGTTCCTGGACAGTTCGCTGCGGCATAGCACCCGTGGCCGCTGCTCGGCCAGTGGCCAAACCCGCTGCTGTATTCCTATGCAGATTTGCGGTCATGCAAACATAATCAGAGCTGTTAATATCCTCAATGTAATTGGGATTCACAGAGACATTGATGGCGGCGGCGCCACCAACTTGGCTAATTGGTGACTTGATGGGCGTGTGCTGCTGCAGCTTGGCCACCACCGACGACGACGATGACTGCTGCTGCGATGCATTAGGCATGGAACTTAGGTGACTGGGCAGCGATAAATTCCTATAGCGTTGCGTGGGCGAACCCAAAGAGCCGGTGGTGTTGTTGGTGTTGGCGGTGGTGGTGCTGGCAGTGTTGCTGCTGATGCTACGCTGGTGCATGGGAGAGGCTAACAGGGCATTGAGATCCAGGCCGGAGGTGGAAGCCGACGAGCCACCCGACGATGTGCTTGTCGTGTGCTGCATCTCCTGATACATGGTGGCGGTGGCCGGTGATGCCTGCGGCTGGGCACGTTGACCCGAATGCGGAATGATATTTTCATAGATGGGCGCTGCATGCTCCTCCAAATCGCTGGTGGGGCCCAGAGCAATGGATCTACCCAGCTGTACACCTGTAGCTCCCGCTCCTGCTCCTCTAACGCCGCCCGGATTCTCCACTGGCACCGGCGTATGGGCAAAGCGACCGCCACCAATGGGCTGCATCAGCAGGTAATCGTTAAGCATGGCGCTCTGCCTGCTGCCGGGACTCTGGGGCTGGGCGCGCTTGTGATTCGAATCGAATTGGCCATAAAATTCGAGGTTCTCGTACACCGGCGAGTGTTTTTGCGGTGCAATTCGCTGGCCCAGCACCTGGGCAGTGGGAGCATAAATGTGCGCACTGCCATTGTGACTGTGACTGTGGCTGCCAATCATTACTTGCTCCACGGGCCGGGGTGTGGCATACTTGGAGGCGGCAATGATGTTGCCGCGCTCGTATATCTTGTAGCTCTGATGATGCAGTGACTGTTGTTGCTGCTGCTGCTGCTGTTGATGCTGCATCATCATCTGTTGCTGTTGTTGCTGCTGCTGCTGCTGGCCATCCTGCAGAAAGTGCTCGATGGCGCCCGGCGAGCGTTGGTAGCTTCTCATTGCCACGCCCCCGGCTGCTGCGCCGACGCCACCGCCACCTCCTGCGCCGATATGAAGGCGCTGCATCAGCGTCTCATAGTCAGAATCGGAGTTGTTGGCACTCCTCGTCTGCGTCCGCTGGGTGGTCATTGTCGTCGCTGCTCCTTTGCTCCTTCTCTTCCTTTTTGCTCCTCTTTTTCCACCTTCCTCTCCCTCTCCTTCTCACACTCCTGCTGCTGCTGCTGCTTCAGCTCTTCTCCTTCTCCACCTCCTTTGGCTGCGTGAGGTACCCGGATTTGGTCACTTTCCGCGGGCCGGGAAAACGTCGTCTCAGGCTAATCTCAGCACTCAGACACTTGACTTTTCCTTCACTTTGTCGGCACTTTTCAACATTTTCTTTGTGTGTGGTGCATTCAGAGAAAAAAAATCAAAACTTGGGACCGTGGGAAACAACTAAGGATGGGATTATATAGGTAGCCAGCAGTGTGTTAGAGAGCACCCACAAGAACTCACGCACGAAAATACTGAAATACGGACTACCAGCAAGCAGTGATAAAAATACCAAAGACTGCAAATCCGCAATATTAAAACTCACGCACGAAAATACCAAAACGCGGACTACCAGCAAACAGTGGAAAAAATACCAAAGACCCTGATTCCATAATATCAAACTTTTACTTGTAATATCTCAAAAAAAAGTAGCGGGCCAAAAATTTTAATTGTTTTCAAATGCTTATCATAATATATCACTTCTCTTCAATGCTTTTAATTCATTTTTTGAAATTACGCGGGCACTGGGATTTTATAGGTGATAATTTCCAGTTTTCGGTATTTTTTAGTTTTAGACAGCATTTACGTCTGACCACTGCGCGCAAGTTTAGTCGCAAAAAAAATTCGCACGAACAAGACTTTTACAAACTCAATTTATTTTTCAATCGCACACGAAATAACAGTATTATTGTTGTTGCTGTAGTGTTTGTTGCCTGCATTTTTTTTACTGTGTGTAGCATCCAGTGTTTTATCTAGACTTAACTTAAAAAGTAGAGCATAAATTAAAGAACAAGAAGAAGAAGAAGATAAAGGAACGGTGAGAAGGCAAAAAGTGCGAGTGTTTGTGTGTGTGTGTGGTTGCACTCTGAGTCTTCTTTGGCTTTTGGGAAGACCAAAGCCGAAGGTTCCAGAGTAAGAAGACAGAGAAAGAAAGAAGACAAAAGACAAAAGGCTTTCTTCTGCCGCACAGAGCACAGGTGCGGTGCCGGTCAAGGACAACATACCGTACGCTGGAAGGAGTGGAGTCCGGAACAGGCCGCAGCGGAATGCAGAGCCAGAGCCAAAGCTACGCGGATGCCCTCAGTGCCAAGGGGTATCGCAGCTTCGGGTTCGACACGGACGTCGAGATGGACATGGACATGGGCCTAACAATGCGACGCATCGAGAAGCGCAAAGGCGGTGAGTCTCTGACACAATTACCGTTACTTTTACTGTTACTTTTATTGTTACTTTTTCTGTTAGTTTTACTGTTACTTTTACTGTTAGTTTTACTGTTACTTTTGCTGTTACTTTTCCTGTTACTTTTGCTGTTATTTTTGCTGTTATTTTTACTGTTACTTTGTCTGTTACTTTTCCTGTAACTTTTCCTGTAACTTTTCCTGTTACTTTTACTCTTACTGTCACTGCTGTCACTGTGGGCGTGGACACGTGTGTGCGAGTGGGCATATGCGAGTGTGTGTGTTAGGCAGGGACGTAGGCAGGACAGCTTGAAAGAGGGATGGGAAAAGTCCTGTTTGATTTGTGGTTTATTATTCCAAAAGATTATTTACTTACTTACTTCTATTATTAGTTTTTAGTATTTTTAGCAGTTTAGTTACTTATTTATATATATGTTTGATTTTTTAATTCGAAATTTTTAAATTCCTAAAATATACTCATTTCTCTGAATTGCCATTGTTGAAAAGGTAAACAAAATCAGAACCAATCAAGAAAATAAATCATTTTATTGTTGGCATTTTCAGTTGTTTAGAAAAGACTTTTCCCAGGGGGTGGGGGGTTGTTATTATTGTTTTAAATATTATTATTATTATTTAATATAAATAATAATTATTAAAAATCAATTTGAATATTTGTATTACAAAATTCTAGAACTTTTTATAATAATCCAAAAATTGTTAAGGGGCTTTCCAACTCAACCTCTTCGTACGCCTCTGTGCCATATACATGGGGGTGTGCGTGTGTGGGCTTGTGGGATGCATTGACTTTTGCGCCTTGGTTCACTTCGCTTACTGGTCATCGCCGTGAAATATTTAAATTTCCACGTCAAAAAACTCGAAAGAAACAACAGCATACACCCACAGCGAGTACCTTACATATAGAGGTAGACACATATCAGCCCAAGTAGAGCTAACGATGTGCAATTATTATAATCAGGCAGCGGGAAGGAGGCATGCTGGTAACTGTGCATAAATTATCTGGCTAAACTATACACTACTTCCACACACTGACAATAATGGCACTGATGATGAAATGATGACGATGTCTCCTTTGATGATGACGAATCGAGTTCCCTTTAATTATCTCAGCTGTGTTCCAAGGAAAGTTGATGAGAAAATTTTATCTGAGGGGAAAATCATAGAGGTTTTCTTAAGCGCTTAATAATATATATTTTATATGTTTTTGACTGGGTTTTATTTGCTTATAATTAATAGATCTTTTTTCTTTAGGTTGTAAAAAGTAGAAAAACTAAGGTAGGCATTATAAAATAGTTCAAAAAGGATTATTTAAAGGGTTATTAGATTTAAGATGGAATTTAAACGACATAAAGGCCTTTCCTGTAAGGAAATATTCATAATATTCATATCATAAATTCCTTATGAGTTTATAATCAATATAAATAATATTTACAAAGATATTTCAAGGCTTTAAAGGTCTTAACTCCCAGAAATCGAGCTTGCACCGATGACATCACTATAGTTTCGATTTTATTCTCCTTTTTGTTGGGTCATATTTAAGCCAAAAAGAAGTTTGGCAATGCCCCAACATAAATTTGCTTCTTTCCCTTATAATTTATTATAGGAAATGTTTCATAAATGTAAGGGTAATATTTCACTGAACTTAAGCATGACAGCATCTATATAAGGTCAAAATACCATAAGAAATATTTGTCATTTTGCTTTAAGACCTAAGGTTTTTCCCACCATATTGGAAAATGTTTTTAGGGTGAATTCTGTTAATTTAAGACTTTATAAATAATTAAAAACAAGTTGAAGAAGAAATCCTTCAATAAAAGCAACTATTTAGTAACATAACTGAGTAATTGAGTACTTTTTATACACCAAAAAGTCTAAAAGAAATTAAAAGAATTAATAATTTAAAGATTTAATAAATTAGTATAAAAATAAATATAAATATTTAAGATTTTTCAATAATATACCGATTTTTCTTTATTTTTGTTGATTTTATTTGCAAATTTTCTTGATTGTTTCTCAACAAACTTTAATGGATTTCTTAAATTTTATTCCAACTTAGCTCAAGTCTTGCCCAGTTAATATTATTATTTGTTTAGTCCATTGCCTTTATGTTTTGTGAGTACGCAGCCTTTTTATGTGCCTGCTCCCTTTGTTTATTTCGCATTTTTGCGTTGCGTTTTGTTGGTGTGCAGCAAACACAGGCGCAATGGGGAAAAACCAACAGCAAATAGCGAGCCATTTAGAAAATTGGTTAAAACATGAGGCGAACTCATGCGAACTCGGACAGAGAGACACCGTGTTTTTTTATTTTTCTCTATATATTTATGGGCCAGCTTGTATGTGGGCCAATTAGCCTACCCGCCGTCACTGTTTGCACTGAGTCATCATCATCATCATCATCAGGAGGAGGAGTAGGAAACTGACGTTGAAAAGGAGGGTAGCTTCAGGCCCGTCCAACTCCCTATTATTTTGTGAACGACTTTAATCTAATCTAGGGCGAATTTTTTATGTTTGCCCAGCTGAATTTATGGAAGCTTTAAACAACACGTGGCCTTTAGTGCACAGAAATCCTACTTAAAAAGTTTCAAAGATTTATAAAAGACATATTGCAAAACAAATATGATTTTTAATTGTTTAATTTTAAGTATATTCATGTAAAAAGGCAAATGTGGCAGAGGTTCAGGAGATATTATTTATATTTATTTACATATATATTATATTTATTTGTATATTTATTATACAGAGTTCAGGAGATATTATTTATAGGTATTTTTCTATTAAATAATATTTAAATATTACTTTTTCCCTTTATGTTGAACCCCATAATGAATAATCTTCAATTTATGGATGCTTCAACACACAAAAGTATGATTTTTAATCATTTAATTAATTTATAAATAATAAACAAGCAACTGTGGCAGGTCTTCTTTCAGGGAATATTTTTTTTTAGGTATTTTCCTATTAAATAATATTGATATATTCATTTTTCCTCTTTTTCTCTTGTTAAAATTTTATTTTCTTCATATTATTCCTTGCACCTTGCTTAGTTTTTATTCGTATTTCTCTCAGTGTTCTATAACACTTCGTTATCGGCCTATAAATAGCCTCCGTGAATAACAACATCCAAATTTTGAGTGCGAGTGCGAGTAACTTGTATTGTTCACATTTCGTGGGAATCGGGCGACGTCAGCTAGCTCCATTATCTGGCCATCTATATAATAGTAGACCCTCGAATCCCATCTAGTACTCACTCATGTATAATATATTATTTAGATATATCATCAACATCCACTTAATTGACTCAATTTGACATGTGTCCGTCCGCTTTATGAGAAATGTGTGGTTTTCAATCAACTGAAGGAACGCGATTTACACATGTTGACGAAAATAAATGTATGTGCAAAATTATAAAATGGTTTATTATTAAAGAAATAACTATAAAACAATAGATAGGTGTTAAATATATTTTAAATAAATTGGGATTTTAATGTCTATTTGGAATATTATATGACTTTTGGCTATAATTATCATCTTTGACATTTTATTTTCTAAAAAATAACTGAAATATTCTCAAAATCAATATTTATAGATATTTAAATCGATATTTATCGACATTTAAATCGATATTTATCGATACTTAAATCGATATTTATCGATATTTGAATCGATACATTTTAAATGATAATTTTTTTTTAAGAAATCACATTTTTTAAAATTATAACTTGGCCAAAAAATAATTCCTGCAAAATCAGAAAGCTTTCCTGTGTGTGTTATCATTTGGTTAATAGGTTTTTAGAATAAATAAATAAACAAAATTAATTAAGTTACCTTTAAAGGGAACAATATTGGTTTTTAAAATTTTTTAGCTTAAAAATTTATCTTAAAACCAAATAAAAATTACAACGAAACCCTTTAAATAATTTGTAACCCTCTTAGAATTATTTCTTCCACCACCACTGTGTCTGTCCACCCTGACGTCTGCTTTTGTCGTCGTTGTCGTAGGCATAGGTCAGGGTTTTCCAATTAGAAAACAAATACCAACAAGAAAGGCGAGTGGCTAGGAAAATAATATAGTGATTTCCCCGTCCGCTTTCCCACCCCATTCTGGGCTTACATATTTAAGCCCCTAAATGATTTATTTGCGGTTCCGTTCGGCGCTCTTCCGTTGACATTTTTTTTATGTGTTTTGCTCTTTTTTCACACGCCAAGGAATGCTCTCTTTTTTCCGGGCGACTTTTCTCTTTTCTCCGATTTCGAGACTGACTGCAGTTAGTCATGCTTATTATTATTATTATTATTTTAGTATTGTTTTTGTTATTATTACACATATATTGTATATGTGTAGGGATTTCCCGGCAAAGGGCTAAAACTGAGTGAGAAATCAGAATCAGTTGACTGCGCGAAGTCGTATCGAGTGGAAATAATTCCTTAAAGAGTTCCGATTGTTAGACCAGGTTTTTTTCCGGGGTTATGCAAGAAAGTTTTCCCTTTTTCGATATACTATTTATAAGTTATGTGTGAAAATCAATTTCGGGTATCATCATTTGGGCACTTTGCCCAAAAAACCCGAAAAGGCCAAACGCAGCAATTAATAAGTTCGCAATTCGGTCAATAAATACAAAACAAAGAGGCCACCACAACAACCGAGTGACGGTGCCAAAAATATACAATAAAATAAACAAAATACCAAAAAAAAAATACAATAAAAATACAAAATAATACAAAATAAGCTTAAGCACAATCGAATAATAAATTGAAACGTATACAAGATAGCTTATACTATATTAATGCCATCGCTCTCTCTCTATATATACATATATTTATTTTCGTTTATGACTGTTTGTGTTCATGTTTGCATATCGCAAATAAGGCAAATGAACTGCCAATGACTTGCAGCTTGGCTTCAAGAGAGAAGAGATATATTATAGTATTCTATTCCAGGCAACGATAAAGCCATCACCACCCTTAACACCCCTCCTTAGTTATTAACAAGCCATTGCTAACCATTCGATGATCGATCCCCCATCTGTTGGCTATTGATAATCCCAGGAAGGGATTACGATGTATACCCCCCTCTAAAAAGTGGAAAGTTACCAGACTGTGAATATTATTTGTCTGACAAAACTAAACAATCTATTGTGGCTATTTCCACGACAATAATAGTCTAAAAAAAAAACATACACACATAGATCTCTTGTAGAAAACACAAAACATGATCATAATACACATATTTTTAAGTGATTTCGTTGAGGAAAGTTACCACACGAAAGTGAACACTTGACAACTCAATTGGCATATTATTAGACACAATCTTGAAAGGGGTTCGGTTCTTATCATTGTCATTATTATTATTATCAGTTGAATATCGAAATGATAATGAACAGGCCATGACTAGAAGTAGTTATATTATGATTAATTAAGTTTGAGTTGTCTTCATTTATTTATTTTACTTTGAGAATATAGATTGAGAATCTATCATTGAAAATATATATTGAGAATTTATCATTGAAAATATATATTTAGAATTGGAACAATTATCAAGTAATTATCAAAATTGTTAGAAAATCAAGCCTACAAATTTTACAAATTACTTAATTTAAATTTTAGAAAATATTAAAACAAGAAATATAAGACTTTTCTCCAAAATTATTATTTTTAAAAGTCTAGAACGCAATAACTAATATGTTTTTTAAATTATTTTAATATTCTAGTTGAGTAAACAAGGCTGTATATTTTATATATAATTTAGAAATGAAAGACTATTTTTAAAGAATATTAAACTGTAGCCAAAACGAAATAATTAATAAAATTAAAGGAACCCAAAGATTTTAAAAATAAGTAAAGGCTCAAACTAAGGTTAAATTCATTTAAAAATCCTTTAAAAAAAATATAAAAATGATAGTTGGTGACTTTTTCCTTATTTTTTTCTTCCTCTGTCATTTTTCTTTTATAAAATTAACTTAAATGAAGTTAATTAATAAAATATTAAATATTACATACTAAAAATGAAGGCAAATTTAATTTGAGATATTTTGAAAATATTCAAACTTTATAGAGACTAGTCTTATAAATATATCCTCCTTTTATATCCTTAAAAAAATATATGAAAACCTTAAATCCTTAGTTAATTATATTTTAACGATATAAAAATATATCATACAATATATAAAGAGCTTTAATCTGGACAATCCCCCCCCCCTGAAACACTCCTCATTTCAGTTTGTTTATCCAAAATATTGTTTATAATTAGCAAATGTTGTTTTTCGTAGAGCTTTTCCTTTGTAGTAGAACGTAGAGAGCGAGCGGGAAAAGCTCCTCGACTGTCCGACTTTACCCAAGTATATACTTTGGATGAACAGATCCGAATCGGTAGAAAAAGAGAGACAGAGAGATAGGGAGGTGCGAACTAGAGTTGGCTAGAAAACACAGAGAGAAAGACAGCGAAAAACAACGCGTAGAAGATGCGCGAATTGCGTCGGTAGGAAAATTTTAAAACTAAACCAAGTGCATACTACACACACAGCAGATATATCCAACCGATCCCAACCGATCCATTCCGATCCGAGGCGACAGTTGCCCGCAGAATCTCGAACAGAGCGTAGACACCTGTCAGCCGGGAAGAGCAACAGCAGCATTACATAAAAACCAAAACAAAGAAGCCCAAGGCAGGAAATTCAAAACACCGGACAGTAAAAAATATAAAAAACACAGCCACAAAAATATATAAACACAGCGAGGGATCGAAGATAGTACTCACTGGGAATCTGGATAAGGAATTAGGCTTGAAACCACCTCCTCCCAGAAGATGTCGTACCGCGGCATGCTGAGCGGCAGCTCCGAGGATGCCATTAGGCCAGCCCCGGATGCAGACTGCTTTGATGGCTCGGTGATGTCCCATGCAAAGCCCAGTAATAAGCATCATCATCATCCGATCGTCAGGTCGGCCAGCGGCAGGTGTACCACCTGTGCGGTGTGTGGTGGTGCCAGTGGTGCCAGCGGCGGAGTCGGTCGGAGCCTGAGCCGCTGCGCATGTAAGTGTATACACTGGGAGAAACAGGTTATCAAAAAATTGGTATTAATATTAATTAATAATATTTATTTATTTATTTTATTTCTATTTTCTGGCTTTAATTTTCATAAAAAAATAAAAATAAAGCCGAAAAATATGGCTACTAAATAATACCCATGTTTTATAGGGTTTTTAAAATTTGATTCACAATTTTTGGTAACGAGAAATCAATAGGGGAGGAAATTTAGTCATTTACTTGAAAGTTTTTATTTTGTATTTGAGTTTAAATATTTTTCATTATTTAGGATGGTCACAAAAAGTTTTTAATTACAAAATTTAAGGAGATTTGTAAGCAAACTTAGATATGTATATTTTATAATATATTTTATTATATATTTTATCATATATATTATTATACATTTGATAAGCAAATAATCAAGGTGTTTCCAAAGCTAAACAAACATTGCATTGTTACTATATTGTTTTATCTCTGAACCTCAGACTTTACCTCTCTCTAGGTCACTCACTCTCAGCTCTCCTTGATCTTTCTCTGATCGCAAACTCTCTCTGGTGTTATCTGCTCATTCTCTCTCTCTGCTTTCTCGTTGTGCGGCAGAAAGAAAGCACAAACTTATTTTCTCCCACGCACACCGACCCAAAGCACTGTCTCTCTCTCCATCTTTCTCTTTCTCTAGGCTAGGAAAACAAATAAACCCGTAGCACTAAGCTACAAAACACAGATAGGGTACACTGACAACAAATCATAGGAATTTTGAAAATCACACTAAAAAAAAAGAGGCTGAGAGAGAGTACGATAGAGAGAGAGAGAGAGAGAGAGAGAGTACTGAGAGAAAAAAGGAAAATAAGTGCAAGATTCAGTTGGGTTACCACTAGCGGGCAGCTAGAACTAGTTGGGAATTTTAGCGTCACGAGAATTAATTTTTAATTTAATTTTTTTTTTTTAAATATTCAGTTTTTTTGTGTTAAAATATTTACTAATTTATTTTTAATGACAGTTATATTATTATGTTGTATTATTATGTTGTAAATATTACTATTTTTATTTGTTGAATTATTTATTTTATATTTATTTATTTGTTTTATATTTATTTATTCGTAAAAAAGCGCAAATAGTTATAGTTCTTCAAACCTCTCTTGTTTAGTGTAGTTTTGATTTTTTTTTTAGCTGGCCCACGCTTTGCTTTCGTTTGTTTTTATTTAATATTTTTTTATAGTTTTTTTTTTGCTTAAAGTGGGTCGATGCGAGTGACACTAACCCATATAATATGGGAAAAGTACAGAGAAGTTATTAACAGCCTGCCAATACCCTTTAATTTAATTAATTAATAATAGTGAGAGGTAAAAAGGGTATTAAATTATATTTTAAAAATGAATTTAATTATGAGAATAAAGTTTATGTATTACAAATTTAAATAATAATATTATTTGAATTTTAATCAGAGTTTTTTGTATACCAACTCCATAAACAATGTAGCTTCTAATATATACAATATCTATATATATTTTAATATATTTAAAGGTATTAATACTAATATTAAATGCTTTTAAAAATAATTACTTTAGCTGATTAAAATCAACACTTTCTTGGTGGGTTGCAGGTAATTTTTAGAAGTTTATATTTGAGTTGCTTGACCTTGAAGTGTATTTCAACTTCGCAGCTCTTGTATCATATTTCCGATCTCTGATCTTTGTTTGTTGTTTGTTTGAGTGCGTGTTTTGATTTTGCCCGGGCTTTCGCTATCTCCAGTGTCTGTACACTGAGAAATGATTGTATTTTTTGTCTAATTTATTATTTTAATAAATTAAATGTAAAGACAAGCTATAATTTTGAGCTAAAAAATTGTAGTTACTAAAGAAATTAACTGAAATATTTCGTATTTATAATGTAATGTTATTATTAACTATTTCAATGATTTTTAGTTCCATTTTTGAGCCAGAAAATAGTTTAAAAAAGTTTCAACTATACAGAAATAAGGAAAATAAATAATATTTTAGAGAAAACAAAGCTAGTAAATGGTTTATTGTTTTATTTTTGATTACATTTCTTGGTTAATTAAAGATTCATTGAATTTTTCTTTAGTGTATCGTATTTTTTTATTATTATTTTTTATTTTTGCAAATTTGGTTTGTTTTTTGCGGGGCTTTCGCTGTTTTTCTGATCATGCGTCGCTCTGCTGCAGCGCAGCTTAGTAAATCTCCGCCTGGAATTCTGCGATCTGTGTTTTCCGATTTCATTGAGGCGACAACTCTCGCCAAGCTTACACCGTCGCTGTCTCATTTAAGTTTTCCATCATTTTCCCTGCCAACTTTTTACCATGAACTTCAATCGCATGGACACTGCCCATAGATTACGGGTAGATGTCCGTCTTTTTGGGGGCCAGGTGATGGGCCAAACAGGTGATCAGCCAGCAACTGATGAGGTGTTATCCCCCGGTGATCCTTTAATTGCCAACGACGAGCTCTGTAGGTTTTATATTCAGTGAAAAGTTACTTAATAAATAAATTTATTTATAATATTTAAACTAAAATATATATATTTGTTTTGTTATATATTTACAGGTGATCGTCAGGACTCACCGGTGGATGAGAAGGCCGAGTCGGATGTGGAGCTTACCAACGAGATCTCGGCACCTTATGAGGTGCCACAATTTCCCATTGAACAGATTGAAAAGAAGCTGCAGGTCCAGCGTCATCTCAATGAAAAGTGAGTAAAGAAAAAATTGTATTTCATAAATTTGATCAATAAAAAAATTAAAGGAATTAAGATTAGGCACAGGAAATGCCTTATATATGTCTTTATAATATCCTAAAACCATGAATTTGTTTATAAAAATCATATTAGACTTGTTTTTAATACTGTAAATATTAAAATAAAATAATTTACATATTTATTATTAATGCTCTTTAAATACTTGCTTTAAATAATCGAAATATTTTAATTAGATTTAAAATTGTATCTTTTTAATCATGAATTTACAATTAAACTACCAAGTCTACAAGTGGGTTTATTTCCATTACCTTTTACCCATACATTTAAGACCCTTGCCTATTTATGGCTTATCATCTCAATCTTCATAAGAAATGCTTTATTAATCGCTGATATTGTGAGTGAAATATAAAATAGAATATAAAATAGTAATGATCCTCTTTGAATTAAGTCAGTTTGTGTTGGGATTTTCAACCTACGAGAAGCAAGATCAAGATCAAGATTAAGAGATGAGCCACAGTGTTTCAAGGGTGTAAGATCTAATATTAATATTTCCTAAAATCTATAAAATATAAATTACATTAAATATAACTTTATAAAATAAATAAACATATAATAAATAGAATAAAAAAATATATAAATAAGTCAAATAAATATAAATCCTATTACATATAAATTAAGACAAATTCCAATTTTAAATTAATTTAATATTGAGCTCTGACGTAGCACTTAAACCTAAATATTATTTATTGCGCTCTTCCCGCCAAGTTACTGACCTCCTTGTTTTTGTTTTTGTTTCATTCCCTGATCCGTACCTAAATCGTATTCAAAAATGTTTTGTTTACTTTACAAGCAAAAGTCGAGTCGAGTCAAAACACGGCTACGGGTTCACAGATCTCGTGATTGAGAGGTCTTATCAGTAGAAGGTCTAAACATAGAACTTTCATTAATTATATAGAATATATTGTAAGGAAATTCTGCCTTTAAAGCACCCCACAAACCGAAGTAATGTTTAGATATTTAAAAAGATTTATTAAAATATGAAATGAATGATAGTTAGGGGGAGAAACCTTAATGATACAAGTTGTTTCCACTTAAAATCTAAAGAATACAATATTTTAAAATACAAAATAATTTAAAGTAAGCTTGAATTTGTCTAATATTATTTTAAAAAATTCAAAACAATTTAAAAAAAGCTTGAATTTGTTGAATATTTAACATTAAAACATTTTAAAATGTAAATAATTTCTTTTTTCTTTGCTTTAAATATATATAAAAACTATAAATACGTTTTTAAAATGGGTTTTCTTTTTAAAATAAATTAAAGAATGCTTTAAAAAATCAAAATAATTTAAAGAAAGCTTTAAAAATTCAAAGTAATTTAAAAAAAGCTGGAATTTTTGGAATATTTTACTTAAAAACATTTTGAAATGTAAAAAAATTTCCGTTTAAATATATAATATCTATAAATACGTTTTTAAAATATGTTTTTTATTAAAAATAATTAAAAGAAAGCTTTGAAAATTCAAAATAATTTTAAAAAAGCTTAAATTTGTGGAATATTTTACTTAAAAGTATTTTAAAACGTAAATAAATTTCTCTTTCTATGCTTTAAATATATAAAATCTTTAAATACCTTTTTAAAATGTGTTTTCTATTTAAAATAATTTAAGGAAAGCTTTAAAAATTCAAAATAAATAAAAAAAAGACTGAATTTGTTGAATATTTTACTTTTAAACATTTTAAAATGTACATTTTTGTATTTTTTTTATATTTTAAATATGTAAAATCTATAAATACGGGTTTAATATATATTTTATATTTAAAATAAATTAAAGAAAGCTTAAATTTGTCGAATACAACCTTTAAAAATTCAAAATAATTAAAAAAAAGCTTAAATTTGTGAAATATTATACAAATATTTTAAAACGTAAATAAATTTCTTTTTTTATGCTTAAAATATAAAAAATTTATAAATTCGTTTTTAAATTGTGTTTTCTATTTAAAATAATTTAAAGAAAACTTTAAAAACTCAAAATAATTTAAAGAAATCTTGAATTTGTTTAATATTTTACTTAAAAACATTTTAAAATGTAAATAAATTTCTGTTTTTCTAAGCTTTAAATATATAATATCAATAAATTCGCTTTTAAAATGTGTTTTCTATATTTTTAAAGCTTCGCCAGAGATAATCCTGTATTTAAATGTAAATTAAATGTAAATTTAACCTTTAATTATTAATAAATACCACCTCTTGAGCTAGGGTTTTATATATTTTCTCAAGGCTTTTCTCCAAGTGTACCATGTGCTTCCCTGTAACTGTTTCTATAGACGCATAATGAGGCAGCCGCAACATTGCAGTGTTGCAATTATCAGACACACAGGTGGCACAGGCAATGTAAGGAGGAGGTTTTCCAGGTTTTCCTCCTGGGCCAGGGTTCCCCATGGCTAATACCCAAGTGGAAGGGAGGGTCCGAGTCTGGCCCAATGCAGAACACGTTTTGATTTTGAATAGAACAGCATTAGGCAGGCCACAACGCGACTATGACGGTCATTCTCTTTAGTTCCAGCCAAAATGGGCAAAAAGCACTGCAAGAAATTAAAGAAAACTTAAGTTTTCAAAATATATAACTTAAAAAAATATAGATTTATCCAAGATATACATTCTTCAGGACAAAAAACAAGAGTTTTTTGAGGAAATACATTTTAAAATATTTTTTCTTTAATTAAAATAATTTCCAAATGTTGAGAAAAGTCCAACTTTTCGCTGAGGGCTGTTGTGTGGGGCTTATGCCATAACTAACCACCACCTCAACCACCACCTCTGCTGCTGCTGCTGCTGCTGCTGCTGACGGGAAGGGAACCACTATAACCGGCAGAGAAACAGAGCCACCGGTGGCCGGTGGGCTTTGGCGCGGATGCCGTCACTTTCAGTACGCTTCGATCCAATAAACGGGCAGCTTGACGGCGCGAAACGCGGCCCAAATTTTGCCCACCTGCCAAGTCAGGCACAAGGCGGCACAGGTCCGCTGCCACCTGGGCGACCTACGCTGACATTGAGCAACCTCTTCTCCTCCTCCTCCTCCTACGCCTCCTTCACTAAAACCAATCGTTGTTGTTCGTGTCGCACGCCAAATAAATAAAATAAAGAAAATAAAGTAAAGAGGAAGGAAGGAAGCCCAAAGGTGGCATCGTTTTGGAAGAAAACTTGCCAACACTTGAAGTTTTTTCTTCTAGTTTTTTATTGTTTTTCTTTTTAAGGCGAGAATCCCAACAAGTTTGGCACGCCAAAAGTCAGGACAGGCGTCAGGTTCAGAGGAGATTCACCAGTGAGCCGGCGGGGGGAACACTTCAAGAATCCGCTTAAGAAATTTCACAAGGGGGAATGTCATGCAATTTAAATCAGAGACCAAAAACACTGTATTTTATAAAATTTCAGGGGTTTTAGAGTTTTTGAAATGGTTTTTAATAGTTTTTTTCGGGTAGTTTTCTTGTTTTTGGTATTTTGAAAGGTTTTATAGTCTTTTTTTGAGTCGTTTTTGAGTTTTTGAAAAGGTTTTTGAGTTTTTAAGAAGGTTTTTGAATAGTTCTTCGGGTCATTTTTTTTTTGTGTTTTGAGTGGTTTTATAGACCTTTTTTAAGTCGTTTTTAGGAGGTTTTTGGGTCTTTTAGAAAGGTTTTGAATAGTTCTTCGGGTAATTTTTTTATAAGTGGTTTTATAGTATTTTTTTGAGTTGTTTTTAAGAGGTTTTTCAGAGGTTTTCTAGTATTTTTTTGAGATTTTTTGGATGAGATCTTTATAAGTTTTTTTTGTTGTTTTTTGGGGCTTTTTGGGGACTTTGTTTTGGGTATTTTAAAAAGTTCTTAACCGTTTTTGTTGAAAAATATTAAAGAAATTAATAATAAAATAAGGAAATATATTAAAGGAACTTAAAAGCAATATAAAAATATATATAACACACAAATATGATCTAGTCTTTAAAAAATATTGATAAAAATAAATATTTTAAGGTTTTACGTGCCTAATAAATTCCTTCAACGTTGCTTAAAATTTTCAATTATTCATAAAAAGAAAATCTAGAATAACTATTAAATTCTCACAGTGCCTCGGTCATAAATTAAACCACGAAAGCAAATAAATTGTGCTTAGAACAATTAATACACCCAAAAAGAGTACTCAAAAACAGAAAATCGAGGGATAAATATATATAAATTCAATTTAAAGAGTTTACCTAGGACACGCAATTTGTGGCCAAAAGGAATATAGTTTGTGTTGGAGATATTATTATGGCGTGTGCCCTGTTGTGCTGTTGGTTTGCAAATTAGCCACCGATTGGTGGTGAATTTAACCACTTTCCCATCGATCATTACCATCATTCCAAAGAAGAACCCTATCAAGGGTATCAGAGTGCTTCTTCATCCAACCATTTGGCGGTGGTCATTGCAGGCGGCAGGATGTCTTTTGCGGATGACAGCTATAGCTTTGGACGCGTCTACGAGTATCAGCCCGAGGATTCCAAGTGGTTAGCCCTTGCGAAGGCTTTCTATAAATAATTATAATTATTTCTTTAAGATAATTAAATAAATATTAAATAAAAATATGAATTAATCTTGTAATTCCAGGCAGGCCACAGGATCCCGACCCGTGTCAGCTGCCCCGCATGTGCCGCACGTACACAGGGAATCCTCCAGCAGCGAGGGACCCGAGTTTATGGTCGAAATGGATAAAACCGATGCGGATATTAACTTTCAGCGTGTCTCCATTTCCGGCGAGGATACCAGCGGCGTACCGCTCGAGGATCTGGAACGGGCCTCGACTTTGCTGATTGAGGCTTTGCGTCTGCGCAGCCGCTATATGGCCATGTCGGATCAATCGTTTCCCTCGACCACGGCGCGTTTCCTCAAGACAGTGCGGCTCAAGGATCGCATAGATAATGTCCCAGCCAAGGTGGTTTCGGGTAAGTAAGCACCTCCTGATACCCTTGAGATCCTTGATTCCTTGAAAGAAGCTCTCACTCTCAAATCTTGAATTTGGTTCGAGTTTGAGTTCTAACTTTGTACAGTGGCCCCCCGCCGTTTCTTGTTTAGCTAAGGTTTTGGCAAAGACATTATAATACTAAGATGAGGAACGACCATACATTCGTTTTTCATTTATGAGGCTGCTTTTTCATAAAGTTGAGAGCCTAAACATCTAAATTCGTGTGCAAAAAATCGTATTAAATCAATACTAAGATGAGGAACGACCATTAATTCATTTGGCAATATGAGGCTACTTTTTTATCGATTAAAAATCTAAAAATAATCGTATGGCGTTACCAATCTTATATATTGAAATGTCTTTGGCTTTGGAGTGTCTCTACTTGTAACTCCAAGTAGTTTCACTCCACAAAAGCGCCTCTTTGTGTAAATATATTGTGAATAAGGAAATTATTGTCCCTAGATGTTGTTGTCTTGCACTCATCACTTTCCGATGATGATATTCTGTATAATACAAAGTCGAGAGATTTAGCGTGTGTGTATTATTTTTTTTTAGTGCAAACTGTAAGCGCCATCGCTGCTGCTATTCCCCGTTGATGTCTCAGCAGCTCAGCTCCTCCTTTTGCCTCGCTCGTGTCTCGTCCCTCGTCCCAATTTGGTTTCGTTTTTCTAATTGTAATTCATATGTCCTACGTTTTTATTTGGAGTCTTTTATATTCTCCCCTTCTTCTTCTCTCTCTCTATCATTGTGACAACATTATTATATTTGAGCTTTTTTAGCGTTGTTTTCTTTGTTTTTTTTTTCCTTCCACCTTGATTTTAACTATTTATTTTTCTCTTCTCGTATTTTTCATTATTTTTCTTATAGACATCATTCGCAAAATGAGTGTAGCCCCCATACAAGGTAATTTGTGCGCACACCTGTACCACTTTTTATCCTCTTCCTGGCCTAGTCCCTCCACTCTCTCTCTCTCTCTCCTACATTTCTGTTCCTCGAGAGGACAACAAGAACAGCTAATATTCTCCTCTTCCTGCTCCTATATTCCTCCACCCTTTCCTTTCTGCCTGACATTTGTATTTCGTTTCCGTTAAGCACACACAGCTTCCTCTTATTCTGCGTATTGTTTGCTTCTAACCTCAAAAAACACGACACCTGCAATCTGTTGCCTTCATCGCAGTCAGTGTTGCCAAATGCCAGTGTTGTTCAGTGGTTTTTACAAATAAGTATTGCTAATTATATTTGTTTGTGAAGTTTTTTGAAATTTTCATGAGTATTAAGTAAAATTCAAATTGTTTACAAATTTAATTATTTATTAAATAGTATTTAAATCATAATAATATTTATTAAATAATATTTAAATCAAAAAGAAAAATCTAAAACAATATTTAAACATAGTTTTAATTAGGCTTTCAAATAATTGAATACAGATTACGTTTGAATGATTTTTATTCTTTAAAAAATTAATATAAAATGAAAGTTAATATAAAATTAAATTAAAACAGTTTACAAATTAAATTATTTCTTAAATAATATTTAAATCAAGTAGAAAAGTCTAAAACTGTTTTTAAATATAGTTTCAATTAGGCTTTCAAATAATTCAATACAGATTACGCTTAAATGATTTTTATTCTATAAAAAATTAATATAAAATGATTAAAAAAATAATTAACGTTTGGCAACACTGAACCGCAGCTGTCTCGCTCATTCGCTTTCCAAAAAGGACCTGCCTGACACAGCACGACTTGCAGCATCCAAGCTTCTCTGTCGATCACTCGCATGGAAGTGTATTTTCTTTTCCAGTTTATATTTGAACTTTAAATGAAATTCTTTGCATCTATTAGTTTGTGTTTCTGGCTTTTTGTTGTTTTAGTTTTGTACTTTGTTTGTTTTTCCTATTTTCTTGCTAACCAGAAATGAAAACAAAACAAAAAATATATTAAAAAACAGAGCTCGCTCAGTTGAGCGTTGGCTCGCCTCCACTGTATCTTTGATCGCCCATTTTGAACGCAAAGCCTTGTATAAAAGGTACAAAGACACGCTCTACGTTGATCACTTTGTAGAATAAAATTAACCAAGTCAATCTTAGCGTTATGGTGGGCCTCAGTTGAATGGACAATAATGGAAATAAATTCTAATCCTACTTGAATATTATTCAATTGTAAATGTAATTTTAAAATATTTAATTTTATTGTATTGATTGTATTGAATAAACAATATTATACAATAAAATACAAAATCTCTTAAATATTCTACAAATAAAAAGAACCATTCGCATTCTCGAGGTCCACCCTAAAGCACCCTTCTCACCACAGACAACACTCGCACGAACACCCAAAGTGTAGAGTGTAGCATTTGCCACTAACTGTAACTGTACTTTATACCCCGCTTGCCAACACTGTTTGAACGCCCCGTTGCAACTAAACAAAACAAAATTCTATTTTCAAATTCTGTTTCTATCGAAAAACGAAAAACGATAAAAAATAAAACCGAAAACCAAACTACAAATCACAAAAAACACAACCCACAACACCAAATGAATCGTTGCGGATCTGCAGATCTTCACGCAAAGCCATCCTTGAAGGGAGTGACGGATCCCTGGAATGTCGAGTTTCCACCGGACGAGAATTTTGTGATTAAGCCTGTGAACGGAGTGTTTCACATTTACACGGATGAAGTAAGTCATATCATTATTATTTATTATATTTATTAAGTAAATAATAAAAAAAAAACAATAATTAATATTATATTTATTTAATATAATATTTAATATAATATTTATTTAATATAAATAATAAAGTGCATATAAATTTGAAAATTAATTAAATACCCTTATAAAATAATCACTTTATGATGTTATCGATATTTTACCATTAAATACAATACTTTTTCATATAAGATTGATATTTTTTTGTTGTTAATTCAGAGTCCCACTTTTTTATATATAATTTATAATTATATATAATTTTTATATCATTCAATCAATATTAATTAAGACCTTTGTCAAAGCCGAAAGGAAAGTGAATCTATGTCATTTATTAAAACAATGACAGCTAATAAAAATGCACTCTTTTTTAATGATTTAATTCCAGGAGGAGAAAAACGAGATTGTCTTCGAATACCCGGATATGAGCCAGTTTGTGAATGACATGCAGGTCATGTGCAATATGATTGCCGATGGGCCACTGTAAGTACAAAATTCGCAAGAATATATAGAAATCGATTTAAAATCGATTAATCTGCAAAAATATATAAATTTAATCAAATATTCAGCATTATTTCCACTTATCGATTTAAAATCGATCTAAAATCGATTTATCTGCATTTAAAATCGATAAATCTGCATAAAAAATAGATAAATCTGCATTTAAAATCGATTAATCTGCATTTAAACTCGATTAATCTACAAAAGCTATATTATGCCTGTAAAATATATAAATTTAATCAAATATTCAACATTATTTCCACTAATCTGCTTTTAAAATCGATTTATCTGCATTTAAAATAGATAAATCTGCATCTAAAATCGATTAATTTGCATTAAAACTCGATTAATCTACAAAAACTTTCTAATGCCTTTAAAATATATAAATTTAATCAAATATTCAACTTTATATCCACTTATCGATTTAAAATCTATCTAACATCGATCTAAAACCGATTAATCTGCAAAAATATATAAATTTAATCAAATATCCAACATTATTTCCACTTGCAGCAAGTCATTCTGCTATCGCCGCCTGTGCTACCTGTCGTCCAAGTACCAGATGCATGTGCTGCTTAACGAGCTCCGAGAGCTGGCCGCCCAGAAGGCAGTGCCGCATCGCGATTTCTACAATACCCGCAAGGTGGACACCCACATCCATGCCGCCTCCTGCATGAACCAGAAGCATCTGCTGCGCTTCATCAAAAAGACGCTGAAAAACAATGCCAACGAAGTGGTTACCCACACCAATGGCCAGCCAATGACCCTGGCCCAGGTCTTCCAATCGATGAACCTGACCACCTATGACCTAACCGTGGATATGCTGGACGTGCATGCCGATAGGAATACGTTCCATCGCTTTGACAAGTTCAATTCCAAATATAATCCGATAGGCGAGTCCCGGCTGCGTGAGGTGTTCCTCAAGACGGATAATTATTTGAATGGCAAGTACTTTGCCCAGATCATAAAGGTAATAAAAACGAAGTTAATTGCTGAAAATTATATATTATATTAAATATTATACTTTTTTAGGAGGTGGCCTTCGATCTGGAGGAGTCCAAGTATCAAAATGCCGAACTACGACTCTCCATTTATGGCAAGTCACCGGATGAATGGAACAAACTGGCCCGCTGGGCCATCGACAATGATGTTTATAGCTCGAATATCCGTTGGTTAATCCAAATACCGCGCCTCTTCGATATCTTCAAGTCGAACAAGATGATGAAGTCATTCCAGGAGATTTTGAACAACATCTTCCTGCCGCTCTTCCAGGCGACAGCCCGACCCAGCAAGCATCCGGAGTTGCATCGCTTCCTGCAGTATGTAATCGGTTTCGATTCCGTTGATGATGAGTCCAAGCCGGAGAATCCGCTCTTTGACAATGATGTTTCAAGGCCAGAGGAGTGGACATACGAAGAGAATCCGCCATATGCGTATTATATTTATTATATGTACGCCAATATGACGGTTTTGAATAAGTTTAGAAAGTGAGTTAAGGGATGGAATATGATGATAATTCGACCTCTTAATTACTTTTTCTGCCTTCCAGGGAACGCGGCATGAATACCTTTGTTTTGCGGCCACATTGCGGCGAGGCCGGACCCGTCCAGCATTTGGTCTGCGGCTATTTAATGGCCGAGAATATATCCCATGGCCTGCTGCTACGCAAGGTGCCTGTGCTGCAGTATCTGTACTATTTGACACAAATTGGTATTGCCATGTCGCCGCTATCGAACAACTCGCTCTTTCTCAACTATCATCGCAATCCCCTGCCGGAGTATTTGGCACGGGGACTCATTATATCTTTATCCACGGACGATCCCCTGCAGTTTCACTTCACCAAGGTGGGTGCTCTATGCTTTCTTGAGCTTCTGTAATAATTAATTCATTTCTGTGATCTTTCAGGAACCTCTGATGGAGGAATACAGCATTGCGGCCCAGGTGTGGAAGCTTAGCTCTTGCGATATGTGCGAGTTGGCCAGGAATAGTGTAATGATGAGCGGTTTTCCTCATCCCGTAAGTTTTTATTATCCTTTTAAAGCGTAACAGTAACCCCTTTATTCGTTCTCCCTAAACCAGATAAAGCAACAATGGCTGGGGCCTGTCTACTATGAGGATGGCATCATGGGCAATGATATTACCCGCACCAATGTCCCCGAAATTCGAGTGGCCTACCGCTATGAGACCCTGCTGGATGAGCTGTCCAATATTTTCAAGGTGAATCAGACATGCGGCGCGGCCAGCGAGTCCTCCTAGGCAGCTACCTGCAGCTTGTGTTGGTCCTGGCTTTCTGCGCTAACTACCAACCAACCTATATATGCGAAAATAGCTAAGGATTTTACGTATATATATACGCTAGTTATACAAATATATACATATATTATACAAATATATATATTGTAATTGTTTCTGTTCTTACCAAAAAAAAAAAAACACAAAATGTAAACGCGGCAGACCAAAACAAACTTTAAATAAATATACAAAACTTGTGTACCGGAAAATTATGTGATTTTTCATTAGAGGGATTGGTTTTATTACATTTTATATTCATAATTAATGAGTGGAACATTCTATGCATTAATTATAAATATAAAATGTGTGTATGTAAAATGTAAAATGTATGTAAGTAAAATGTATGTAAAATGTAGAATGTAAAATAAATGTAGAAAGTGGGTGAAAAATGTAAAATTTTGAATGTCAAATGTAGAATGTAAAATGAATTTGACGTAATATAAGTTAGGAAAAATTTGATGGCATCGGGCTAACTTGCCAGTGATGCTCATTTAGCTATAAAGCTCTGTTGGGACAAAATGGCATCTCACTAACTGCCAGTGATGCTCATTTAGCTATAAAGCTCTGTTGGGACAAAATGGCATCTCGCCAACTGCCAGTGATGCTCAATTAGCTATAAAGCTCTGTTGGGACAAAATGGCATCTCGCTAACTGCCAGTGATGCTCATTTAGCTATAACGCGCTGTTGGGACAAAATGGCAACTCACAAACTGCCAGTGATGCTCATTTAGCTATAAGGCTCTGTTGGGACAAAATGGCATCTTAATAACTGCCAGTGATGCTCATTTAGCTATAACACGCTGTTGGGACAAAAATGCATCTTACTAACTGCCAGTGATGCTGATTTAGCTATAATGCAAATAATCCATCCTCCAACCCAAATAAAGAAGCCAGTTTTTGTTTAAAGGAAAAATACATTGATTGTGTAGCTATTTTCATTCCTCTTACGAATTACACGCATAACATTTAGTTACAAATACATTTACAATTGAAAATTGCTCTACTTATGTTTTTTTTTTTTCATTTTTGTTTTTCTTTTTTCATTTCTCTTGGGACCTTTGGGGGAAACGAAAGAACATTTTTGTAACATAAACTAATCAGTTAGGTGTAAGCATACATACATACATACATACAAAAAGTATTTAATTTAATTAAATTGGGGACATACAAAAAAAATATAATATATAGAAAGAAAAACGAATAATTTATTCGTTACTTAGGTTCGTTAGCTTAGTTAAAAAAAAAAAAACATAAATAATGAATGCCTTATCTTTGTTTTAAATATTTATAATTATATGATAATAATAATAATAATATCCTTCGCCATGCTCTTTCTTTGTTTAGATTACACGTTTCATCTTAGTTTTTTTTTGTTTTTTTTTTACTCATTTTTCTTTTTAGTAAAAGTGTAAATGTAGATTTAAAATTTTAAATTTAAAACTGATGTTGTTGTTGTTGTTGTTGTTTGTTGTGGAAATACCATTATTATACACAAAAACATCCAAAATCGATAATAGATAATAGAGGCACATACAAAGCAATGACTAAAACATACAGATATCGGATATATACTATATAGGCTTCCTTCTATATGTTTATCTCATATTTTTTTGTTTTTTTTTTGGGAGTCTGTAGTGTTGTGTGTTTGTGTGTGTGTGTAGTTTTAGTTGCCATTTTGAACAATTTGTTTGTAATTTAAGCAGTACATATATCATATCATATATGCAGCTCTTGTTTAGATAAAGGAAATACAACTACATATACATATATATATATCCTAAGAGACAGTCTTGTTTCCTATGTGCGTGTTTATGTGGGTGTTGTGGGTGTATCTGTATGGTGTGTGTGTGTGTGTGTGTGTGTGTGTGTGTGTGTGCAGAATACATTCGATAATTCCCCTCAGTACATGTACATACAATCGATAATTATTTAATTAACAAAACAAAAGCTTACATACAATATTATCATTAAAAAAAAAAATACCAGAAAACTAAAGTTAAGCCAAGAATTCAAGTTAATTCTTTCTTTTAGGTTTTTGTACATATTTCGTGTGTTATTTAAGGACCATGGATCAGGGGGGGGGGGGGGGATATCAAGGCTTGGACACGAGTGGTAGACACATTCATATACTATATATATCATATCATATATATTATATGTTGGGGGGAGAATTCCTCTCTTTTCTTCGCAGCCTTCAAAAGGCTCTCTCTTAATTTTTGTATCTAATTTACACTTTATATATATTTATATATATACTTGATGTATATTTGTTGAGGGTTATATATATTTTATCCTTCCTTCTCCCAATTTAGCCTCCATCTCTCCGTATCTCCTTCGTTTTTCTTTTTATAATCCATAAATATTGTTTGTTTTACATTTAAAAAGCAAATTGAATTTTTATATATCTCGTTTTTTGTTGTGGTTAACTTTAAAAGTTGCTTCGTTTAATTGAAGGAAGGTTTAAATGTTTGGTTTTTGATTGATTTGATTGATTGATTGATTGGATATCCGCCTCTACTTTGGGGTTTCGATTTTGAGTTTGATTTTCTTTTGTTAAATTTAGTTTTCTCTAAAAATCAGGGACCGCAATTAACCTGTTTTTAATAGAATTTATAATATATTCTTCAAATTTAGTTAAAAAATCTAATTAAACTGTTAAAACATTTAAAATAAATATATAAGGAATTAATTAAATAAAAATCATATAAAAATATATATTAATTACAATTTTCATCAATTTTCTTCTTAAAACAATTTTAAAATTGTTATTTACGATCCCTGCTAAAAAACACACACACAGTTGTTTAGTTTAGTTATCAGTTATCGGTTATCGGTTATCAGTTATCAGTTTTTAGTTATCAGTTATCAGTTATTTGGTTGAAGAGCCAGATATATAAGGTATTTATGGCCTATATAACTCGCCTTGTGCTGCATCCAGAGATATTCCTATCTCTGTTCTCTCCTCCCAAAAATTCGTTGTGTTCTCTTTGCTGAAAGATCTCTCTTCGGGCCTGGGATTGCTGCTGTTATCGATGGTGTTTGATGGTTTATTAGTTACTTGGTGGGGGGAGTAGTTAGCCGAGTTAGCTGAGGTTGCCACTCGTCGAGCGTATATATTATATATATCTTAGGTAGTTAGTAGTATATATATACTATATACGATGCAGCTACATATATATATATATATATATATCTTGTATAATTTGTATATAGAGATAGTGATGCTTCCTCTCTCTCTCTCTTTCTCGTACTCTCTTTAGATATATATTAATTATATTTGTATATATCCTGTAGTAGTATTTATATATATATATAAAGTTGGTGTTTTTTCGACTAATTAGTAGTTGACGGGGCGCCTTCCCCTGGGCTTTATCTTCTCAGATATCTGCCACATCTCCTCCTCGCCCATAAAGTCCTTGAAGTTATCAAAGAAGCGTATTATGCGCTCGTTGCGTCGAAATGGATAGGCACTGCATTAAAATTAGGTGATTAATTAATTGATTTAATGAAATATTATCAATTATTTACCATTTCTTAAAACGTTTCATGTTCACAATTATGTTGTACTGCTGCCAGCGCTTAGAGAAGTTAATAACGCCCTTGGACAGATAATCCTGGTTGCCCACATGCACAAACGTTAGATCTTGAAGGACCAGGCCACTGGAAAATAATTTAAAAATAAAATAAAATAATAAATAATTAATTAGAAACAAGAAAGGAAGATAACTTCGGCTTACCGAAGTTTCTAAGATAACATTAAATGGCTAAATCCCAAATTTGATGAAAATATGTTGAGAAAGAACAGAGTTATGATTTTTTCTATTATTTCCCTGATTGTTCCTATGGCAGCTATAGAATATAGTCATCCGATTGTTATGAAATTTAAACCGAAACTATGGAATAATATTATGTGACCAAATCCCAAATTTGATGAAAATATGTTGGGAAACAGCAAAGTTATAATTGTTTTTCGAAATTTTGCCAATTGTTCCTACTGTTCCCGATTTTTCCTATGACAGCTATAAGATATAGTCATCTGATTTTCATGAAATTTAATACGAAATTCTGAAACAATAATAAATGGCCAAATATCAAATTTGGTGATGATATGTTGAAAACTGACAAAGTTATATTTTTTTTCAACAATTTTTTCGATTGTTCCTATGACAGCTATAAGATATAGACGTCCGATCCGGCCCGTTCCGACTTATGTAGGAGTGAGAGCATATAGAAGACTAACTGCAAAGTTACATTCAGATAGCTTCAAAACTGAGGGACTAGTTTGCGTAAAAACGAACAGACGGACGGACAAACGGACGGACAAACTTCTGACTAAAATTATAATACCCTGCAAGGGTATAATAAATAATAATAAAATAGTAACTCACATATAGGGTATGCAGGGCGGATTGGTTTCGGCCAAAGCCTGGCGATAGGCCCGAAAACTGGAACTGGAATCAATGAGGGCGCAAAAGGAGCGCACCTCCTCCGTGATGCCCTTCTGCCACTCCAATCTGTCGGTAGAAAAGATAATAACATAAGAGATAATAACATAAGAGATCTGCCATAATTATAAATTCCAAAAAAACCCACCTTCTTATGGGTCCCGAATCCAACGCCGAAAGCAACGCCAGATACGAATTGTAGTTATTCATTTTGCGCAGATGCTTCATGATTTTAATAAACTTATTCACATGCTTCTCCCGCTCCTTGGCATCCTGCAGCCGCAGAATCTTAGAGCGCGCCCAATAGGACATCTTGTTAAAGTGCTCGGTGAACTTGTTGAGATTGGGCGACTTCTCCTCGCACTGATCTTTGGCAAATAGTAATACTTCGGGTATCTCGATCCTCTGGAACAACTCAGCGTCCAGCAAAGTCATCTGCTCGGCTATCTCCAGTGATTTGAGATCAAGCAGGTTGCTGCCGCTGCCTACACTGACACCACCGCCAGAGCTGCTGCTGCCACCGCCTAGGCTTCCACCCAGCTCTAGCTCTAGGTTGCCACCATGCAACCTGGGCTCCTTGTACAGTGTAACCTTCTCCACAAATTTATTGCGCAACAATTTGGCCAAATACAATTGACCCGAGCAGACCAGCTGATAGACAAACTCCACCAGGAGGCTTAGCAGCTGACTGGTGAGATCCGTTGAGCTGCAAGTACATTTGTTTTTTATCGAATATACTTTTAAATCAATTCAAAACTCACGTTAAATCATTAACCACGCGCACCAGCAGCGAGAAGGTCTCCTTGGCCGCCTTCTGCTTGTTGTCCTGCACCTGACAGAAGAAGTATGTGTAGCGATGGGTCAGCTTCTCGATCACATCGATCGGCTGAATGAACGTGCGGAAGGTGGTGATGAACGCCTCGCTGAACGCTGCACAAGAGACAACAACAACAGAGGCACAGTTGAGAGGTAAATGTGTATGGAATTGGGAACGTTGCACTTTCTGTTTGTGTTTATGTTTATGTTTTTTGTTTTGTGGTTGTTGATGATGCCTACCATTATCGGCCACCTTTTGCACACGGCTGGCATGCACAATGAGGGCATCAATGTAGCCACCCTTCACCTCGGGCCCATCCTCGTCCTTCTTCTTGAGTATCAGGTAACGTGTGATGTTGACCTCCTCCAGCATATTTATCAGCATCTCCTCGGGTTCCGCCTCAGCTTCAGCCTCCTCCTGCTGCTGCTTATCAGCTTCTTTTTCGTTTACCACCACCGCATTGGTGGCCTCAACCTCAGCCACTTGTTCGTCCAGCAGCTCGGGTGTATTCATTGGCAGCTGTCCTGCATTGTCCACTTCGTTGGGCAGCTGATGGGAGTGACAATAGTAGCCGCCATAATTATCCAACGCTGGTGCCCAGGGCATTGCCTCAACAGGCAGATTCTCCTCGCCGCTAAGCTCTTCACAAACAGTGGCCATTCGGCTATCTGGCCTGCCTGTGGAACCATTCTCAGCACTGCTATTTGAGGCTGCTGCTACTCCTGCTGCTGCTGCTGCTCCTGGCTTGGGACTGGCTGGGGGTGTTGGTGGCGGGGTTGTTGTGGTCACTATGATGGGCTTTGGGCTTGGCGGTGGCGTCATTGTTGTCAAAATTATAGGTTTCGACGAAGAGGTGTTGGAGGAGGAGGCGGAGGAGCCTGTTGCCAGGCTGCTGTTGGCCTTGCGCTGCTTGTAATTCTTGGGCGGCAGCGCTGGCGGTGTCTCTAACTCCGGCGACAGCTCTTTGCTCATGGGCATGATACTGAAAACAAGAAAACAGAGATTTAAAAGGGTTTTTTTCAGTTTAAAATTCTACTCACTTCATAGTTTGGCTGTGCGAAATGTTGCGGCTGAGGTTGTAGGCATGCATTGTGTGGCGATGCTGCTCAATGGAGCGCGTCGAGGCCGAGCAGATCTCCATGTAGGCCAGAACTGTATGGGAAATACACAAAAGATTTAATATAAACTCAGTTTCAAAGAAGAAAAACTATAAAACTATAAAAACTAAGCATCGATCGAGCTTTGATCCTTGAATTGGTGGCTGGTCTTTCCCAAAAAGGCTTTTGACGGTCTTTTACGGTTTTACAAGGAAAACAAACACAACGCAAGAAGGAACACAACAAGGAACTGGAGCTGGAATGGCTAAGGGACTGGGACAACACAACAGCGGGTTTAGTATAAAAGCAAAAGAGATCTTGAGCTCAAGCGCCAGCTGGGGAAACCAACATCAAACGCAGCGGCGGGGCGGCGCAGCAAAAACGCAGCGAAAAGCTGGCCAACTCGAACTCGAAATGCTCTTATCAGGGCCTCAACTCTTTAACTAGGCCTCTATTTTCATTTAATTCTATGAATTCTTAGCTCACTGACTGGGCAAAGAGTTCTTTTGTGGCTTTGGGCATGCAGCCTAGGCTTTATTTTTGACTGAAAATGCCAAAAACTGACTTTTAACTTTGAATATTTATGAATATTTAATAAAATTAAATTAAATTCCCTTAAATAGCAAATTTAAAACTGATAAAAATTAAGAAAATATCACCTTTTTAGCCTCAATAACCTAAAATCTATATAAAAAGTTCTCCTAAACCACTAACCAACCGGAAAAAACGAGCATTTCGAGCTCTTTAAAGGGGAGGAACCACATGTAACTTGATAGGCGGCTGCAACTGCCACAACTCCTTCATTTTGTAATATTTGGTTAAATAATATTTGTTTTTAACATCTTTGATATTATTTTAATCTATTTCTAAAGTTTCACAAGGATTGGTTAATTATTTCTTAAAAAAAATAAAAATTTACCAAAAATTACCATATTTCGACTTTTTACATCCGCCACACATCCATCATTTTGTAAGATTTGGCTAATTAATTGATTTTGTTATCATCTTTGATATTATTTTAAACTATCTCTAAAGTTTCACAAGGATTGGTTAACTATTTCTTAAAAAAAAAAAAATTTACAAAAAAAGTTCATATTTCGACCTTTTAAATTCCCCACAACTCCATCATTTTGTAATATTTGGCTAATTAATCTTTGTTCTTATCATCTTTGATATTATTTTAAACTATCTCTAAAGTTTCACAAGGATTGGTTAACTATTTTTTGAAAAAATGTACAAAAAGTGTTCATATTTTGACTGTTTACATGTAAATCCCCCCCTAAAGCTCAAGTTTTGTAGATTTTCTCAAAAATGGAATTTGTTTTTTGTGTCTTTCGTGTTCATTTTGGGCATTTTGGCAGCAGGTTTATTGGTTTGTTGGTTTTTTGTGCTTTTGTGTATTTTTTTTATGTTTTGAGGTCTCCGCTAGTTAAACACACAGACTTACCCGAAAAGGCCACACTCTGAAACACTAGATGTTGGTGGGAACGATAATTGAGATGGGTTAGACTCTTGCGTACAACAATTTGGCAGACTTTCGTGGCTTGTTTGGGTTTGCTAAAGGGGGGTGTGTTGTGTTTTTGTTGCGATATATAGTATATAGTATATATATAACATATAGAGAATGCCATGAATGTAAATTATGTGCTATAAACAAAAAGAAGGACACACAAAAATCCCAATTCACAGAACCTAAATGATTGATCAGAGAGATATATATAGAGAGAGAGAGACGAGAGAGACTGTTTGTGGCTACTGATTTGTCGAGTGTTTAGTCTGATTTTGAGCTGAAGTATGGGCTTGATATTCGAGTGAACCTTTTGAACAAACGCACTTACCGCTCGGCCTGGCCTGGGCGGTTACAAATTAACCAAAAAATAATTATAAAAACATAAAATACACACAGTCACACACAGACACACATTCGATGCAAAATAAACCGAGGAAAAAAAAAAGAGGGGAAAATAAAAATCAATGTAAATATCTGAGCGACTTCTGGATGCTTCTTTGATAACTTTTTCCACTTACTGTGCTTCTTCTTCATGGGCAGCGGCGGCGGCTCCTCCAAATGCCGCTGATCGAAGGCACTGCAGCTACCGCTTCCCGCTAGCTGGAGTCGTGGTCCTTCAATTAAACTGTGATGCTTGGACTGCCACTGATGCAGCTGCTGGGCATGATGCAGCAGTTGCTGCTTCTGCTGCTGCTGGGGGGAGAGTTGCCTTAGCTCGGCCACCTCCGACTGACTGCTACGATGACTGGCCCAGCCACTGGACGAGGAGTGAGCCTCATCCAGTTCATCGCTTACAATGGCAGCGGCAAGGCTTCCCCTTTGATTGCTTTGCTTTGGTGGCAAGGCTGGCGCTGCTAGGTCTCCTCCATCCAGAATCTGTTCTAATTCACCGCTGCTGCTGGCATAGCCAGTGGTTGTGGTTGTGGTGCTGCTGCTGCTGGTGGTGGTGCAACTCCTGCTGTGCGTTGATTGACTTATCTGCTGATACTCTCCTCCTCCAGTAGTGCCCCCCACCAAGGCTGCCGCCTGCGATTCGATGATGCTGAAGGCAATCTCCGAATTGCTGCTCGAGGATTTGCTGTAGTCCGAGGAGCGTTTGGATACGCTTTGTGTGGAGGTGCGAAAGGATTTCATGGACACGAAACCTAAAAGAATATATTAAAGGATTAGAAAAAGGTTGCAAATATTCCAGAAAAACTCAACAAGAAAGCCAAAAACAAAACAAAACTAAAGCAAATACGATAGAAAGCAGGATGAGGAGGAGTAGCAATCAAATTACAGCAGAAATCCAAAGGATAACTGTTGGGGGAAAGTAGGAGCTAAGGATAAGAGGTTGGGAGCACATCTATTGAACTGCAAATTGAGCTAGATTTCTGTGTCTGTGTACCGGATTCATTGGAGTGACGATTGCTGGTGAGTGCTACCGCTGCCGCCTTGCGCAGCTCCGTGTTGGCTTCGCCTCCTCCTACACCACCTCCACCTGTAACTGCTGCTGCTGCTGCTGCTGCTCCTGCATTCGGCAGCACTTTGTCCTCTGCTGCTGCTGCTGCTGCTGCCTCGTTTTCTGTTTTTGTTTGGGATTCATTTGGGGTAACCACCACGGAAGTGGAAGTTGTCGTTGTCGTCGCCGTTGTTGTCGTTGTTGGCGGCGGCATTTCATGGCGATTATACTCACTGTGGCTGATCAGCTTGCTCTCTAATGTCTCCTGCTGTCGCTGCTGCTGCTGTAGCTGCTGCTGTAGCTGTTGCTGCTGTAGCTGCTGCTGTTGTTGTTGATCCTCCTCCTCGCGCGAATGATTCAGCGCCGAGTCAAAGGAACACTGGCTATTCTCATCCGGCGAACGTGAACGCACTGAAAGTCTGTTAAACAAAGTAAAGATATTAATTTTCTGGAAAATTCAAGGTATTCACCGAGACTCTTACCTATCCACACCATAGTTTAGCAACGAAATATTGGAGCTGCAGTCCAAATCCGAGTTGAGGCTGATGTTGTGCGACTGGGCATAGGGCTGGGGACTGGCCTGATTCGAGGTGGAGGTGGATGTCGATGATGAACCCACACCTGGTCCACTCCCCGGCTGACTGCGTCGCTTTGGCGGCAATGGTGGCGGATTACTGGCCCGATTGGGCAGCGGTGGCTTTGGCGGCGGACTTGAATCACGCAGGATGCTCTCTGTACTGTGAGAGCCACGCATGGGATTCACATTGCACTGTTCTAGGCTATCGCGCTCCTTGGGCGTCAAACCAATGTCCGGCAAGGAAGTGCGCTGTGCCACCTGTGCCGCCGATTCAGCTGCGGAGACACGCATGTTGGCCATTCCAAGGCCAATGCCAGTGCCAGGTCCTCCAGTAACACTTCCTCCTACGCCCGATGAGGCTGTGACGGCACCCATAATCTCGGCTGCAGCTCCTATGCTGCCCAGGCCACTGGAGCAGCCACTGTAACGAAAGGCGCACTGGTCCTCCTTCAGCTTGCCCTGAGCCAATGTCACGAGATTCTGCAGGGGGAAGTTATTTAGTTAATTAGTTATTTAATTTTATAACAAGAAGATCGAGACTCACCCTCACTGCATCCTCTAGGAGATCAATGACCTCGCGCACATTCTCATTGCTCAGGGAGGCGCATTCGCCGTTCTCCTCGGAGAGCATCACCTCGTCGCACAGCTTGATCAGCTTGCCCAGGCTCTGGTACACCTGCTGCGTGGCGGAGGTCATAATGGCACTGTTCTCGTTCAGCGTGTAGGTTTGAATAACTGCGGGGAGATGAGAAAAAGGGTTTAAGGATTTTTATAATATTTTTTTTTAAATATTTTTAGAGGTTTCTTAATTAATTTGTGGGTTAATATCACTTGGAGGATGGAAAATTAATTTAAATAATACAGAAAATCATGAATAAAGATTTCCATTACATTACAAAAGAGATAAAAGATTTTTATAATATTTTAAAAAGGTTTTTAAAAGGTTTCCTAATTAGTTTTTCAGATAAAATCACTTGGGGGATCGAAAATTAATTGTAATTATGCAGAAAAGCATGAATTACATTACAAAAGAGATTCAAGATTTTTATAATATTGTTTTTTATGTTTTTTAAAGGGTTTTCAATTAGTTTTTGGTATAAAATCACTTGGAGGATAGGAAATTGCTGGGAATAATGCAGAAAATCATGAATTACCATACAAAAAAAATTAAGGATTTTTATAATATTTTTTTAATGTTTTAAGAGGTTTCTTTATACGTTTTTGATATAAAATCACTTGGGGGATTAAAAATTATTTGTAATAATGCAGAAAAGCATGAATTACATTACAAATGAGATTAAAGATTTTTTTAATATTTTTTTCAAAGGGGTTTCAAATATTTTAAAATGTTTTTTAAAGGTTTCTTTATAAGTTTTTTGATTTAAAATCACTTGGAGGATAGGAAACTGCTGGCAATAATGCAGAAAAGCATGAATTACATTACAAAAGAGATTATAACATTTTTTAAAATGTTTTTTAAAGGTTTCCTAATTAGTTTTTTGGTTAATATCACTTGGAGGATGGAAAATTAATTGAAATAATACAGAAAAACATGAATAAAGACTTTCATTACATTACAAATGAGATTCAGGATTTTTATAATATTTTTTTAAAGGTTTTTTAAAGGTTTCTTTATAAGTTCTTTGATATAAAATCACTCGGAGGATAGAAAATGCTGGCAATAATGCAGAAAAGCCTGAATAAAGACTTGCTTCCATTAAATCTTACAAATAATCTCCTCAGTTACACCTTTAGTTACTCATACCATTCGAGGACTCACCCGAGTACATGCTGGCAATCGTCTCCAGAATCACAGTCCCGTTGCCCGGCAACACCTCCAGCTTCTTCTTGAGTATAACATCCCGGAAGTGCTTGAGGGCATTGGAAATATCCTTGACATGCGTCTCCAGCGTCTGAGTGGATCGTTGCACCTCTTCGGTGGTGGGCGGCGGCTTGGCTCCATGCTTCGTCCGCGGACTATGCGGCGAATGGGAACGTCCCAGCGTATTGTTCGTGGTCCGCATCAGGGATATCTTCTCGATCAGGTCGTCCTTGAAGGAACGCGCCCGTCGCGCCAACTTGGTGCCCTTGAGGCTGTTCTTATGCCCCGAGGAACCGCTTTGGCCACTGCCACTGAGGTTTAATGGTGCAGGTGGCACTCCTCCTGCACCACCAGCACCACCACCACGACTTCCAGGTGTTGATGGTTGATGGTGTTGCTGCTGCTGTTGCTGCAGCTGCTGCTGCTGTTGCTGCTGGTGTTGGTGGTGGTGATGATGGTTTTGGTGATGCGCTGCCGGTGGCGGGGTACACGCTGTGGCGTAGCCTCCACTGTTGATGCTATTGTTGCTGCTGCTGCTGCAGCCGCCTCCACCGACCGAGCAGGTGCCGGGCGTGGATGGAGAACTGATGCTGCCGTCTGCAAGGAAAATTCAAGGAAAATGGGGATATATGAGTAAGGATTTAAATAGAAATAATAAAATATAATTTATAAACAATAAACTAGAATATAACAGGAATCACTTTCTTTTGGAGTCACATTTTCCGTATAAAAGTAAGAAATTATTCACTAGAAAAGGTAAGTAAATTGGGAATTCCCAAAAGTCATAAAGTAACTTTAATATTAATCAAATTCAATAATCCCAATGAGTATTGGGCATATGATCCATAAATCCATATTAATTTATCTCTTTTTATACAGGGAACTATCAATCAAGGACATATAAAAAGAAGGTCAGAGATTAGAATATAGAAATATAAATTTTTTAAATTTTCCTTTAATTTTACAAATCTTAAACTTGGTATGCAGATTAACCTTTTAAAAACCTGCACAGAACAGCTTTCAGAATTGAAATTAATGCTTTTTTGACTTAGTTATGGCATTTTTTAATATTGATTTCCATAAATTTCTCAAAAAATGTAGATGGTTATTTTCAATTTAAAATTTATGCTTTTTTGGCTCAGTTGTTGGTTTTTTAAACTTTGCTTTTCCCACAAAATTATATCAATAAATATTAATAGAAATAATATAAATTATTTAGATTTTTCAACAAAATTTAAGTTTTTTTAAAACCGAAATATTGAAAATACCCAAAAGTGTTTGTTTCAAAGGGTATAGAAACATCAGTTTGCTAAAGTTAGCATTCTTTCTAGTTTCTAATAATGTTGCAAACGAATAATTTGTATAATTAACAATTATTTCTGGAATGTAATATCAAAACACACAATTGATTAATTTACAACTGTGCTACGCGCTTGGCCATAAAGCAAAGAAATATGGTAAGTAGATGCGAATGACATCATGATTTCCGTGTTAAATATTTATAAATATTTTCTGTTTTATTCTTGACTTTTGCTAAATTCCTCAAAACTAATATTGCCAAAAATTTACAGCAACAGCAACAGAAACACCAAAATTCTTAAGCAATATAAGGCAGGTTGCTTTTGTCACTTTTGTTTGATTTAGATCTATAAATATTTATGTATTATAATATATATAATATTATTTAATATATTAAATCAATATAATATAAATCAATATAATATAATAATATTATTAATTCGATATAATATTGAACTTTAAGATTTTTAAGAGCTATAATCAAATATTTCTCCCTAAAATATATCCCTAGTTCAACCTAAAACAAGCAAAACTGCTAAATTGAGGTCTATTTGCAACTTGAACTCAAATTATTGACCAAATTGTAGTACAATTAATGATTTCTGCCTTCTGTAATAAATGCCTTGGCAATAATTAGAGCTGAGAAATGCACATTTGCCAAATAAAAATTGCATTCCCTCGCTGAGGCGTTTCGGTTGGAACTTTTTCAAGTGGAGGAGGAGCAGGAGGAGCAGGAGGAGCAGCAGGAGGAGCCAGCTTTCACTTACGGCATAACAGCGAAGCATTCTTGTGCGAAGGCATTAGACCACCAACACCACCACCACCAAGTGTTGTTGGGGAGTCGTCATCGCCGTCCATTGCCAGTGGAATCGCTGGCGTTGATAGCGCCAATCGTGCCAGCTTTTTGTATTTGCGACGTCTGTGGAATTTAATGCTATGCAACGTGTTGCCGCTATTGTTGTTGTTGCTATCTCGCGGCGACCATGATTGCCGCTGATGCTGATGCTGCTGCTGATGCTGCTGATGATGTTCATCATCTCTGGGAGCCGCTTTGGTGGCTCGACTTGGCTTGGCTTTCGGATCTCCGGGATGCGACGGCGGCAGCTGCTTGAGCGTGTACGAGTAGACATGCCAGCGGTCAGCGAGCGCACAGTCGCTCAAAAAAGATTCATCAAACTGCGGCATAACGTTGCATAATGACAACACAACAACAACAACAAACACCAAAAACAACAGCGAAAAGGGGCAAAAAAACACGCATAACACCACCAATTTGTCGCCTCTTTGAAATATTTTATTTTGTTTGTCGATAGGTTTCACCGAATTCCGATAAGTAAATAGGAGAGAGACACGATTAACACGATTGCAGCACCTTGTGACTATGTCTTTGGTTATTTAACTCACTGAGAAAGTTAAGGTTTAAAAACCAATATATTTCATCGTTTAATATGTTAAAAAACTAAACGATTTTAATCGAAATATATCGTTTTCAGTCGATAAACCACACACGATTCTTTTCTTAAGGATTTTACCATATAACCAAGTAATAACTTTGGCTATATCATCCTTAAAGTCTTCTTCACACTCTTTAAGTGCAATTTCCGCACTTTTCTAATCGATTTTCAACTGTGTGATTGATTCAATCACCGATAACCGATACGTTAATATATATAGGTGCACTTTCTGTGCAATTTCTTTCACTTTCAAGAGCAATTTGAGGCTCTTTTATTTCTTTAATTTTGTTGCTGTTGTATTTGTTTTATTTTTTTTTCCATCGGCCCCCGCACAACTCTCGCCAATCACTGGCACGCTGGCCTCTGGGTGAGATGTTGATTAAATAAATCACAAATAAAAATGATTATATTTAGACGCTGCCGCCTGCTGATGTTGGTGTTGGATGGAGAGATGATGGCTATGGCGATGGCGATGCTGCTGTCGTCAGCTGTGTCGCCCGCCGGCCCGTGGTTGTGGTTGTCGACGACTGGAAAGCGCACTGAACTATGAAAATCCGCAAACGGCAACAACGGCAACCCGACAACGACAACGACTGATGTCCGAGTTGGAGTCCGCGACAGAGACCGCTAACGCTAACCAACCGGCCAACGGCAATGGCAACACATTAGCAGCAACAGCAGCAGCAGCAGCGGCAGCAACAGCAGCAGCAACATTGGGGATTGGGAGCGGGAGCAGCAGCAAATGGCACTTGTCCACCTGGCTGGCTGGCTGGCTGGCCACTCTCCTGATCTCTCCTGCTGCTCTGCTATTTCTCTCTCTATATAATTTCTCTCAAAGAAAACAAAAAAACAAAATGAAAACAGGGCCAACAAAACGTGCAAATCATTGATAGCCACAAAACACAGATAGGAATTTCTATTGGAAATTCAAATTTGAAAATTAGGGTTTTGGTTAAATTTGAAGGTTTAGTGGGTTTGGAAAACAGCAGGGATAAAGATTAATATCTATAATGTATCAATATATATTTTTTTTAATTTATTTTTTTAGATAACAAAGATCTATGTTAATTTTTTATGGTTTTTATAAGTTTTAATCAAATAAAATAAAGATTATTCGTTACTTTTGAGAAATTCTTATGATCTGAGACATGAAAAAGAGAAGACTGACTAAATTCTTCTTTAAAAAATAAAGTAAATTGAAAAGTATAAAAAAATAAAGACAAAACCTAGATATTTATAAGTAAAAAATAAAATAGAACAAAATAATATGAAATATGAAAAAATAAAATACAAGAAATCAAATAAAATAAAATAAAGATGCAGAAAACCTGATATTTTAATAAATAATAAATAATAATTATAAATAAAAACTAAATAAAATGTAACAAAAATAATTCTTGGTCTTTGTAAAGTTCTCTTAATTCAAACACGAAAAAGAATAGACTGAAACTTCCCTAAAAAATATATAATCACATATATTAATAAATAAAAAATTAAAATAAAATAAAACCCCTAAAACCTGATATTTAAACCCACATCAAATGCCTGATTAACTGCTCTAAAATGATTATATAATTCTCTCTGTGCAGTCATCAGTTTGTGTCGTATTTTTTTCGCCTGGGATGCTGCTGCTGCTGTTGTTGCTGTTGCTGCTGCTGCTGCTGCTGATGGCCTCTCTCCCGGTAAATCTTTCTCTCTCTCTCTTTTCATATTACCCGCAATTATCAATCAGCTGGCACACCTGAAAGAGCTACGCTCCAGGTGAGGCGACTGTGACTTTGGGGGAGTGGAAAAGGGGGACGGCAGACGCGACTCTGGGGCGGATTTGTTCAATTCGCAAGTGGCGCTCGTGACTTGCCTTGGAAATAAGCTACAGTGGCTGCTGCTGCTGTTGCTGCTGCTGCTGCTGCGCAAATGGGCGAAAATCGAAGGCGTCGCCAAAAGCCGAAAGCAAATACAGGTCAAAAACACAAAGCAAGAAAAACCCAGCAAAAGCTAAAACACAAAAAAAAACCCCTCAAGTGGATATATTTAATCATGGGACACTTTTGTCAAGGTTAATGGTTTAAATGGGGACTGAGAAACCCCCAAAAATCAAGGATTAAAATAGAACAAAGCTAGACATACAGGTAAAATCTATATACATCCGCTTCAAGGTCACTGATTGGCCTTTAATCGGTTAGCCAAGCAGGGGAACTTCCTGTCCCATGAAAATATATATAATATATAAAATAAACAATCCGTTATAATATAATATATATTATAAACAATCTGTTATAATATAATATATAATATAAACAATCTGTTGTCCAAAGATAATGATATTATTGAAAACCGGAAACCGGAATTGGGGAACCAATCTGTAGTAAAAACCAGGTAATCAGGCAAACCTGACTCTGATACTATTTATGATAAAACTATAATAACTTTGACTGATTAATTGGTTTATTTATTATAACTAAAAGGTATGATCTGACTTGATAAGTCACTGATTAATTGGTTTTTTTATTATAACTAAAAGGTATAATCTGACTTGATAAGTTAATCATAGAAATAAGTGACTTTCTTTTGGCAAAATTCCCCCATTTTTATTTTTTGGCTTCCAATTACTTGCCACGCCCACCACTAGCCTTAAGAGCTCCACTAACCCTCCAGCCACCTAAGACGTTTCAGGCATTACAAGTCACGTTCACCCAATTAATTAATGGCACACCGCAGAAATGGGGAAATGCTACGACGACGACGACGCGACCCAAACCAAAAACCGAAAAAAAATAACCCAAAACCCGATATTACCCGGGAGGCAGCCGCAGCAACTGCACAATCGAGTTGCCGCGAGACGAGAGCCACTTTGCATGATTAGGAAATTGGATCAGGCAACGGAGCACCCGGAGTGGGTTCAAGCCACCGAGCGGGTTGGACAAGTCGAGTCTGGGTGTCTCGATCAAGAGGTGATTTCAATTCTGGTTCTGGCCAAAAAAAAATTAAGAATAAACTAAAAAGAATTAAGACAGTGAAGCTTCAGAAAGGCAAAAATATGAAAAGTATTTTAAGAGGATCCAAGATTTAATGAAAAGGGAATTTCTTAAAGGGTTTTCCTAATATCCTAAGTATTTTAAGAGGATCAAACAGAGATTAAAAAAAATTAAATAAAAGAGGACCTTCTTAAAGGTTTTTCCTTTATTTCCATATAAAAAGAAAACACTTTTTAACATATCTTAAATTAAAGAACAAAACTAAAAAGAATTAAGACAGTGTAGCAAAAAAAGTAAGCAAAAATATGAAAAATATTTCAAGAGGATCCAAAATTTAATATAAGAGGATTTAAAAAATATTTAATAAAATAAAAGAGGAATTTCCTAAAGGGGGTTTCCTTTTAATTTCTGATAATTAATGCCCTAGAATATTTTTGTCATATAAAAACACCTCCTAACAAGCAATATGATAGCCAAAATGTTTCAAAAAGGTTTGATATTTAATTTTGTTATTATAAATGGTCAAATTTTTTAAAATTCTATTGTTTTTCCTTAGTCAAGTTAAAGGTTTTCCCTTTAATTAATATTAAAAATTCCCTTAGATTAAAATCTATCGAACAAAAAGATATTTTAAGACCAAAGTATCAAGAAATACTTAAACTCCAAATATGTTTAATAAATTTTGAGATGATTAAGAGAATGATAAACCAAAAAATCAGTTAAATTATTTGTCATATGACCGACAGGCCTAAGGATCTCTATAGAACTCTCTTCTTTATAAAGACATTGATATCTAAGGTTAATATATCTTTGCTAAAGATCATTAAATCAAGAAATATATTCTTGATCTTTATAATTAATAAATATATTTGTATATATAAATAATTTGATAGTTTTATGCAAAAGAAAATTCAAGACAAGTTCTACTGTGGCTTAGAAAAATAAAACTGGGCTAGGCGGATTTAAAGAAACTGTCAAACGGAGAAGGAGGAATACGGGGAGAAGGAAAAGAAGGAGGAGATGACACCAAATTGGTAAATTGGTAATTGGCACACCCGATGAAGACCATGATAATGAAGATCGTTCATAAAGTCCACATCGGCGGAGGCATCATCGTCATAATAATGCCGTTGGCTCGTGTATGCAAAGTCCTCGGGTCTCTCCGGCCTCTCAACTTGACCAATATTTGCTAGTCTTCTCCTGACCAGTTTCAATGTTGCTGTTATTGTTATTGTTACTGCGGCTCTAACCAGTTTTTTATTTAATTTTTTTTAAGGAGGAGAGAGGGCCGCCCGGCTGAGAGTAAATTCATTAGCGAGAGCGGCCGCGAAAACGCGAAATGTAAAACGAAAACAAAACAAAAAACGGTTGAAAAAAACAATAAAAAAAATTAAATTAAATAAATGCCTAAACATTTTGTATTTTTTGAAAAAATATACAAGTTTCAAAGGGTTTTAAGTAAAATATATACCATATCGATATTTATCGATATATCAAATGTATATAGTTTTTTATTGATTTTTTACATTTCAATCGATATATTTTTTATTTTTATTTTGATTTTGTAATTTATTCTTAAAAACAATTAATTTCAACTCAAAAAGCTTTTCAAATATTAACTATTGTTCTGGCTTAATTTCTGACAATCGATTTATCGAAAATAAGAATCAATTATATTCTAAATTTACATATACAATATATTTTGCTATTATTTTTGTGTTGTATTTCTTTCTTTTTATATAATTTCTTTATTTTAATTTACTTAATTATGATATGAATTTCAAGGCTCTAAACACTTTATTTCTTGCAGTGTACAAAATGTGAAATGCTGAATGAATGGGCACACAAGCAAAAACAACAAACACAACAACAACAAAAAAATAAATAAAACAAGAGCCGAGGAATTTGTTGAGTTTTAGTTTGCTTGGAATGCTATGCTTTCTAACTGCCGCGATCGCGATAGTTCCTGAACATACATATATAGCAAACAAACAAACATATATATAATCGCATGTGCTAACCCCCAGGGGAAGTGCGGAATCGAAAAATATAAAACAAAGAGTAAAAAAAAACAAAAAAACACCCAATAAAACTCAAAATCTGCTTCACATTGAGCAGAGCAATAAAAAAATGGCAACTAAATGACATAATCATTGTGGAAACACAAAGGCGAAACATGCTGATTTTTAATGCAAATAAAACGTACAATTTCGAGCAGTAAACAAAATATTAAAATAAAAACATACATAGTTAGTTACATATTAATTAGAGGCAGTGTTTCAATGAACCCCACACAGTTTGGGTCAAGATAATGTACATTATCTGAAGGTAACAAGCATAAGGAAGATTCTGAACTTCAGTGAGAGATTATAATAAAAATATTATACTTGAAAATAATAATAATAATAAGCCATAATTTAAAATAAACATTTAAAAGCAGTTAAGAAAACTTAAGGAATTTAAGCTGGCTTTTAACTTTTTGATTAAATTTAAACTGAACTTAAATTTAAAGGTTAAATTTATATTTCAGCAAAACATTAATCTTCATATACAAAATATTACAAACAGAACTACCAAAGTAATAAATAAATAATACTAAAATAATAAATAAATAATACTAAATAATACTAAAATAATACTAAATACTACTAAATAATACTAAATAATACTAAATAATACTAAATAATAATACTAAAAAAAAGTATTTAATTTTCGTTTCAAATATTAAACCCTCAGTATCAACAGGTTAACCAGGTTAACAGGTCTTCCTGAGTGCCTAAGAAAACCTAAAAGGACTCGAAAAAAATAATATTAAATGTGGTATACGAAAACTACTAATCTCTTGTGTATATTTATCTAGAAATAAATATAAATTAGCTTCTTTTTGTTTAATATCTCCCAAATTAGCACTCGTTGAGCATTCCTGTTAATTGCCAGCTGAATGTTATGGCTTTGTCAGCTTGTCTCATGTTATCTGCTCAGCTGTTAAGCGTATGTTAATTCGTATGTGGAAAAGTAAGTGGTAATATGACCAATTTCGGTCAACACAAATCGTTGTTTGTGTTCTCACTTGTGACACATCGTTAATAGGCTACATACATTGTTTATTATTTATGCCTTTATAGTAATAAACAAAAGGAGGGCTTAGAATTTCTATAATCTCAGGTGTGTGTTGTCGTTTTCTAAGGGCTCAGGCTAAAGTGGATCCCATTTCCATTTGACAATCTCTCTGATTTATGCATGAACATGGGTCATCGAGTGATCACGATCACGACAGGTTTTCATGCCGGTAAAATACATCAAAAAAAAACTGCATCGAGACACAAACGCACACACACGTACAGGATTTGGGGCCATAATATGCACAGTGAGAAATAATTGATTTGTTTTCCAATTAATTTATTCATAAAAAAGAATTATATTTGAATAAATGTTATAGTTATATGAACAAGTAATATTTTTAATTCATAATTTTATAGAAAAGTTATAGTATAAAAAATTATGTTTATAAATTACAACTATTTATAAATTAAATTTCCCCTTAATAATTATTATATTGGAATTATATTTAAATATGCTTTTTAGTTATATGAAAAGGATATATTTTTATGCAATATTTATTATTTTTTTCATGAAATTAAAAAAAAAATATATTTAAAAACCCCCCGAGAAATAGATTTCATAAAATTTTACAGAACAAAGATTTCAATTCGAATTAAAATTGTGTTTAAATATAATTTAACTACAAATAAATCTATATTTGTTTTATTATTATTTCATAAATGGAATTTATTAAAAAAAAAACCCATGAAATGGATTTCATAAATTATTTCATAGAACACAGCTTCAAAATTGAATTAAAATTGTGTTTAAATATAATTTAAGTACAAATAATTTTATTTTGGGTAGAATTTCATTTTATGAAATGAAATTTCCTCTGAATTATGATTATATTTTGTGGTGAGTATTTTTTTCTCTGTTCACAAAAGTGGGTGTGTCACTGTGCCCACTAAGAGGAAACTCCTTAGGCCTTTCCCTATGCCTTTTGCCCTTTTCCCTAAGACCCCCCCTTCCCCCCCCCACAGATGACGTCACGCGCAGGTGCTGTCATCGGACAAGTATTTTGTATTCTGTATTTTTTTCTTATTTTGTATTCGGAATGCCATAGGAAGCAGGCAGTCAGGCAGCAGCAGCACACCGAGAATTCTCCTCCAAAAAGCTCAATTGAAATGTTCGAGAGAGAGAGACTGAGGCACACACAATACACTCTACACACAACACACAACAAAAACACAATACACAATACACAATGCCAATGAATTGTTGAATTATACATCATTCGTGTTTATAATTTGCTTGGCCCTCGATTACTCACTCAAGAATTGTCGCCGCCGCGCTTCTTCGTTCGTTGTTTCTTTATTGTTTGTTCTCTTGGTTAATTTTTTGTTAACTATTTGTATTTATTATTTAACTTTTCACCTCACACGTGCTTGGGCAAACTCTAAATATTTTTTACATTTCCCATTTGGTTTTTTAGCTCCGCGTTCTGTTACGTTCTGCTCCCGGCAACGGTTAGATAACTTTTGAGCGGCGGCCCATCGTCATAATTAATAAGGCGCTGCCAGAAAAACCAGCGACAACAACAAGGGAATGACACAAAAACAACAACAGCAAAATATAAGAAAAAACAACAACAAAAAATATAACAAAAAACAATAACAACAACAACAAAAATATAACAAAAAACAACAGAAAAAAGAAGAAAGAAAAAACTCTGAACGCAGCGTAAACGAAAACGAAACTACACATTTTTTGTGATGATGCACTGCAAAAAACAATTACTCGATAAATAATAAAAAGAAAACATAGAAAATAAATTTTCATATGACTTGAAAATATTTTCGAAATAAACTGTAAATAATATTTAATAAAATTCTCATTATTTCTTAAGTAAATTCTTATTAATTCTTACTTAAATTCTTATTATTTCTTTCTTAAATTCTTATTAATTCTTAGTTATTCTCCTACTTGTTCTTGTCAATAATTTACAAATACAAATGATTCATTATTACAAATGTTTCAAATTACAAAAAAGGAAAAGGAATGACTTTAGTCAGGGAAACCAGAATATCTTAATACAAAGGGGAATGAATGAATCATCAATAATGACAATAATTATGACACATTGCTAAATAAAAAAAAGAAGAAGGATGGATGTTAAATAATTAAATGCTTTGGCGAATAATTAAATACTTTGGCGAATAATTAAATACAGCTAACTCTTATCTTATTATCATCTTATCAACTTATTTATCAACTTTTTGCCTCAATTATAACTGATTATAATCAGTTCATTGATTGACCTTTCAATAAATAATTATTTAGGGGGAGTTTCCCTGTGACAAAATATATTATTTATAATAAGAATGCATATTATATGCATTATATAATGCATTATATATGAAAATGGTATTACCCAAGGACTTCTAATCGTTCTAGAGTTCAATTATCTTGGGATTATTTACGAAAATTTCATAGAAGAACTTTTGGAAATAAATTTTGTATTTTTAAACTTTAAAATCTAGCGTTCAATCATTTTAAATTTATTAATTTACGAAAATTTCATAGCAGAACTTTTGGAATTTAATTAAATTAATTTTTTTAGCTAATTATATATTTTTTCTCTCTGTGCAGAAGGGGTGTATGGGTGTATGGTGTATGTGGGGCTATTTTTTAATGCCTACTCCATAAGCAGAAAAGCCAAAACGAAAGCCAAGCGAGGCTGAGAAGCCCGCGGAGAATTGGGAGCGATGACGACGATGTCGTCGTCGTGGTCGTCGGTGACGCTATAATGGTGACAACCGCCTATGACGATGCCTCTGTGTGTGTCTGTGTTTGTGTGTTTGTTGTGCGTGCGCGTGGGAGTGGGTGTGGGGTGTGGGGTGTGGGTGTGTGAGCAGGAAAACTAGATGAGAAAAAGTCTAAGGTTCCCCCCTCTTCTCATGCTCTAGCTCCAAACTATTGGAACCAACAATGAGAAAACTCTAACAAAATAAATGCAATTTAGTTAAGAACTTTAAAGGATATATAATATATAATATATAATATATAATATATAATATATAATATATAATATATAATATATAATATATAATATATAATATATAATATATAATATATAATATATAATTAATAAGTAATATATTTTAGCAAGTCTGCCAAAAGAGTTGTCTTTTAAAGCCTCGCCCTCTTGAGGTTCCAACAATCCATCATATTTATAGTTTTCTGGCAAATTTTATCTGGCAAATAGTTGATTTTTTAATCTATCTAAACTGAGCTTTCTAAGCTATATTTTGTGCCCTGTTATAATATTATTAACCTGCATTTTTAAGGAGCAAAACTAGTAAAGAATGCAGGATCCCAGAATTTAAGAAGTTTAATATAAAAGATCACACATTCTAGGGAATTTAATATATTATATTCTTTATAATTATAAATCTATGTATTTCTATTAATAATATTTTAGTAAATCAAATTCAACATAAAAAAATATTACTGCACAAAAAAATACATTACTATAAAAAAAAACTAAATCAAATTCTTAAAATATCTCAGATCCATAAGTTTACTTTCTGCAGACGAACTTGACTTGGAAATTATACACTTTCTGTGGGGTACCTGGCACCAAAATAAAATAAAACCCCAACCATAATTACTTAATCCAAAGCCTTGGTGTGCCATCGAAAGTTTTGCAAATTAATCGCAGCAATAAATCCGATTATCAACTAAATGGAAACGCTTAAATGTGATTTTTTTGGGGTGAATACCCCGCCCGTGCACTGCCGCCCAATTAATTTGGATTTCTCAATTCTCAATGAAATGCTCGCTGGCTCTTTCGGCTCTTTCACTTTCAGTTCAAAAATGAATGGGAATGAAATCTTCCAATTCAATTCGACAGCGTTGGATTCGGTTTCGGTTAAAAAAAATAACAACAACAACAAAAAACGGGGCTTATAAACACAATCCCAAACAATTCCAATTCCAAAACCGCACAATGTAACTGTCCAATAGACACGCTTCGAAAACTCTGGCCAGAAAGCAAGACAGAGAGTCAGTCAGAAAGTCAGGCAGGCAGAAAGAAGAAAAAAAAAAAGAAAGAAAGAATGAAAGTTTTGCCAAAGTTACAACAAGGGAGAAAGGGGGAAGTAAGCTAAGATTTTGGGTGAACAATTATGACATAGACACAATATACTATACCATATATTATACGATCCAAAAAAAAACGAAATGCATACGAAAAGCAAGAGTGCTGAATGGCAATTGTGTAAGTGAAAATTACAAAAGGCAGTTTAAAGAAGCCCACAAACGAGTTGACAAAACGTGTGACGTGTGTTAGGGTAGAGGGAAAGCGCCATTTCATACGTGACCATAGAGCCACAACAACCCACTACCCACCAGTACCCACCAGTACCCACCAGCACCACCAGTCCCCACCTGACACCTGACAATGGACTCAACCAGAGCCAAGATTTCACTTGGGCGCCACCACCGAAACAACACACACACATCTTGCATTTACCATTTTCCAGCTGCCCAACTGCCCATCTAACCATCTAACCATTTACCCATTTACCCATCTACCCAACTATCCATCTTCCCACTTGTGATGACCACACAGAGATGATGATGATGACCCGCAGCAAGTCACCTTTAAAGGTGGCCAAACACATAAACATAAACATTCAAAGATATGGCTTTCCGTTGACCTTATACTTTCGTATATCAAAAAAATATATAGAAGAGCACTTGATATGAGAGGAGGAGCCTTGATTTCACTTTATATATTGCATAAGCTTTACAAGAAATGTCTCAACTATCAGCTTACTACTTTTATTTGTAATATTTACGACTACTTATTACTTTTACTTGTAATTACTTCATTTGTTAGAAGATTTCTGGTTTATCGATGATGTTTATCAGGTTTAGTACCCAAGAAATAAATATTTATATGAAACTTGATATAAATCTAATAAAAAGTTGGCCAGAACTGTTTTTTTAAAGGGAAAACTAAGTGAGCCAGAGTTGATTCTTGATAACTATATAAGATCTTGGGTAAATATTTAGACTCTAACCAGATTTCAGCCTTTAAAGTGAACAAAGGTATAAGCTATACAAGAAATGCCCCAACTATCAGCTTACTACTTTTACTTTAAACGATTACTTCATTTATTACAATAATTACTTCATTTCTGGTTTATCGATGATGCTTATCAGGTTTAGTACCCAAGAAATCGTTTGTAAATAATATTTCTATGAAATTCTATATAAAACTAATAAAAACTTGGCCAGAACAGATTTTTTAAAAGGAAAACTAAGTAAACCAGAGTTGATTCTTGATTACTATTTAAGACCTTGGGTAAATATTTAGACTCTAACCAGATTTTAGTCTTAAAAGTAAATAAAAAAAATTCTGTTTCCATAAAAGCTTTTCATTTCATGTATTATTTCGTATTTTTAATTTTTAATGGAACTACAGACATATAAATGTACTCTATATTTTGAAACAATGAATTTGCAACACACAAGTGCTTCACATTTCCCTTTGACTCTGCCTCCATTTATATCTCTATCTTAATCGCTGTTCATTTCAATTAAATAATTTTTCAACTCAAGACAAAAACACAAAAAAATAGAGGCAATCTGTTGGCTAAAAAGCAGCTCTCTTCAGTGGCAAAGGCAACGCCCCCGTGGATTGTTCCCTAAGGTCAGGGTCAAAGTCGGAGGGAGGCAGGGAGGCAGTCAGGCAGTCAGGGAGGCAATCGAGCCAATTCCCGGTAGAGTAGCCTTTGACCCGCCAACTCGCAGCTTCTCCAGCATTCAGCTTTTAGCTTTCAGCTGGCAACGCATGTCACCTATCAGCCGCAAGCGGACGCAAATTATTCCCAGGAATCGTACTCGGAATTCGCCTTTGACCTTGGCTAGTTGCCTGCTGCTCCTGTGTTCCCGGATTCCTGGTAGCCTAGCAAGCCTGGCAAGCCGCCTTTGTGCGCATTGTCAACGTGCAACAGGCAAGTGGCAAGTGGCAAGTTGGCAAGTGGACGCAGTGGCTTCCGCCATCAATCCCTGACACTTGTGTGCTTGTGCTTGCCAGAGAATAATGCTCATATTCCCGGGAAATAAGTTTTCACTTTGGAAAAATACATTTCCCGCCAATATGGCAGAGAAAAGGTCACCCACATGTCTGTCCTTTCGGATAAACTGATTTTTTCTCACAGGATCGGTGAGGTAGGGGTGGAAGGATGGTTTCCAGTTATTCTATTTTCATCCCTGGCCACAAACGAAAAGTTTAAAGTTCAAACAAATAAGAAATGTTCCTGGAAAATGCAAATAAAAAATAAGGGAGCTGCTTCTGGTTTAACCTTTTCAAATATTCAATTTTTTTATAATAATTTCTGAAGAATTTCTTATAGAATTACCTGATTTTCTGGTTCCAAATTTTAGAAATAAATTAATTTCTATTAAAATAAAAGGGAGCTGCTTCCGCAAGTATTAAATATAATTTTCTCAAGAATTTCCTTCAAAATTTTCTGATTTTCTGGTTATAAATTTTAGAAATAAATTAATTTCTATTAAAAAAAGGATGCTGCTTTCGTTGTAACCTTTTCAAGTATTAAATATTATTTTTTTGAATAATTTCTTAAGAATTTCCTCTAGAATTTTGTGATTTTCTGATTATAAATTTTAGAAATAAATTAATTTCTATTAAAAAAAGAGAGCTGCTTTCGTTGTAACCTTTGCAAGTATTAAATATTCTTTTTTTAATAATTTTTCAAGAATTTCTTCTACCATTTCCTAATTTTCTGGTTCTAAATTTTAGAAATAAATTAATTTATATTTTCTGTGATTCGCTTTCAAGTGAAAAAGTCAATTGCGGCAACAGGTGACCGAGCAAGCAAGCCAGGCAGCTTCCTCTTTATTAGAAAGTGCAGGCAGCAGTGAAAGCCAAACACGAAATTGTTCAATCAACAACAATTAAACAAAACCCTTTTCATCTCCACACAAAATCTCCCATTTACATTTACATTTACATTTCCATCTCGCATTCGGCGGGGAATGTGTTTTCATTCGTTTGCTGCATGCCAAAATGTCGCACAACCAACAAAACACACACACCGCACACACACACACGAACACACACCAAAACCTCTCTCATCACATCAAAAAATGTGCTGACAATCCCAACAATGTGGGACGGACGGACGGACGGACATGTGTTGACACAGACTTGTGGGGAGCAGGGCGATTAGATTAGATACGATACCATTTCATACCATATTCCATATACCATATCAGATCGGTTTAGGTTTATAAACATCAACAAGCACGTAATAATAGCGAAATATATTTTGTATTCTATTCTCAACTGTATTAAAAATTACTAATTAAATATTAATTATTAAATATTAGTTATTAAATATGTAATATTCCAATATGCAATATCTAATATCCATTATACAACACTGTTTAATATTTAATAAAAATCATATCGTACATTGTATGTATGTATCCCTATACGTTATCTTGAAAATATCAACTTTATGGCCTAGCATCCTGTTTTGCCCTTATAAATCAATCAAAATATGCTATATATATAAGAACTTAAGGTATTAGATCATTCATAGGAATATTTATGTTCAAATTAGGGAAGCAAAATACTTGACTTGCAATTTCTATTTCAAATTTTTAATTAAAAATAATTAAGTCAAAGAATTTGAATAATTTATTATTAATTTATAATATATAAATAAAATATATATTATAATTATAAATAAATAAATAACAATAATACAATGTACATAAATTATTCGAAATTTTCAATATCATTTATTTAATTTTAAAAATTTGAATTTAAATAATTATAATTTAAAATTATTCACTTAATCTATGTTATGCCATATTTTATTTACTGTATTTTATTCTGGTGAACAAATTCCCATAATTGAGTTCATTTTGAATATGGAAATTTGGTAATGGAATACTTGATTCATATTTATTTCTAATAGATTCATTTATTCATTTATGAAATCGTATACTTTTAATTATTTATTTATATATTATTACTATTTATTTTAATAGTTGTATTCATTTTCTACATTCTGATGAATAAATTCCCATAAAAAGTTCATTTTTTACTCTTTTAATTGGGAAATCCCCGAAAATAAGAATGAATTGGGTATTTCCCAATAAGTTTTTTTTACTAATCAGAGATAAGGCTCCCCTTCTTCAAAACACTGTGTGTGTACGCCCTATGAAAAACCGTAATATATCTCAATGTGTCAGATGGCCAATTTATCGGCAATTGATTCATCTTCGATCCGATGCGATGCGATCCGATCTAAACCGATTCGATGATACTCTGTGGCTCTCTGCCTTTTGCTACTTGGGATTCTTCGATCAATTTGCTCGATTATGCGCGCCTAATTCCGAGGCAATTGCGATTGCGGCTGGGAAATGATGATTTGTCCGTCGTCGTCTCCATTATTCCATTATTCCCATTATCTCGAATGATCGCATTCCACATTCCAGAGAGCTTCGCCGCACATTGCGGCTATCTCTGTTCTCTGACTTCTAGCTATCTCTGTCCCGTGCTTTAAGGTCATTACATATTCAACTGGAACTGGAACTGGAAAAGTGGGGGAAGCAGCCCAAAGACTGGAAGTGGAAGTGGAAATGGAAATGGAAACTAGGGACTGCCAATTGTTTTGTTTTCGTGTGTGTGTGTGTTTTTCGATTGGAAAATCGCACACACTTACACTCACATTCAAAAAAATATGCACAGCAAGAAATAATCTACAGATTTTTGTGTTGGGTTAAGAATTTAGAAAAAGTCCCGACTTTGATCTTGAAATGTTCGTTCGTTAAGGCTTTTTTTGTGCCTTGGCGATAAGAAAAATGATAAATTACCTTGTGAACACACAAGCACACATTTTTTTTGAAGAAGTTCCGGTTGGTAATTTCTCCGGAATATAAAAATAAATGTGATGTTTTAATATGAGATTATTCAGGAACATAATATATATTATATATTTAATATTAAATATATTATAATATATTAATAATTATTATTAATTATTTAAACCTTAAGTTAAGACTTTCAATAATTTCAATAGAAATACGTTTCCTCTGAAAACTTGTAGGTAAACAGTCACTGAATTAGGTTTGTAAACAACAGCTGTAAGAGCTTACCAAGAAATATTAGTTCTATTTAACTTTAAAGCCTCAATAAATCGAAATATAATAACCGAAGGATAATATTTCTATCATAAAAGGGAAAACTCTATTCCTTGAAAAGTAAACTAAAATTTGCAACTTGTGGTACACCCACTCCCTCCCTCCATAATCTCCCAGAGGTACGTACGCATATTGGTGGCTCCATTGAGACGCTGATCGATGGCAGTGGTATCTCCCATTAAACCCATTCCGGAACCCGGTCCCATGTCCATTGCATCATCGGCACTGGCAGCGCGATTAAAGGGTCGCGGTTTGCGATTTTTAAAGCGCAGGCGCAGCTCAGTGTTGAGAACGCGCATGGTTTCGGTTTTTATTTTTATGTTATTTTTATTTTGTGGCGGAAATCGATTTGAAGAGGGGTTAACCTCCCTCCGTTGTCTATAATATATTATTATTATTATGGTTGGGGCGCGGGAATTGGAGCAAACGCATCAGCGACTCCAAATCGATCGAAATCGATCGCTTCTCAATCACTGATCACACAACAGAAAGACTCAAACACTCGAAAAATAACAAAGAAATAAGCGTTCAATGAATTTTCAGTATCAATGAAACGATGATTAGGCTTCCAATGATATCACTTAGGGTCTGCCTTTGGTAGTAGCATTAACTAAACTAGTATTTTATTCGCAGTTCGATTTGCTTTTTCCTAATTTTGGGGTGCAGCGAGCAACAACCGGCCACCGTTGTTGTGAAAATTTCGCGTACGACTGACTGACTGACTCAGTCAGTGAGTGGAGTGAAGCCGCCACCCAACCCAACAACCGCTGAGCCACCGAACCCCACCGAATGAGCAGCGAGCAGCAAACAGCGGCGGATCCAACTCGCGAGCGGTAACAATAAGCAGCAGCAGCAGCAGCGGCAGCAGCAGCGATGATAAGCACCGCCGCTGCCACTTTTACAATCTAATCGCAGCTGCGGCCAATGGGCAGAGCAAGCAAAATGCTGCCAGAGCTGAGGCTTTAGCTTTAGCTGTGTTTTTAACCCTAATTGTTAACCTTATTTACACCTTTTCAAGTCTTCAGCTTAAGATATATCTTTAAATATTTATTATAATAAAATATTTCTTTTGCTTAAAACACTTTCAACTTGTTACCTTGGCGTATACGTAATATTTTTAAAGGAGAAAATAGTTGTGAATATCATTTATAAATTATTTTAAACCTGAGGCCTTTTCTTAAACTATTTACAACCTCTCAGCAGGCTTAAAGAAGATTTAATTAATTAAAAAATGCATTCCAAGATGAATGAATATTCCCATTTCCATTATTCACCCTTAGCTAGAGTTCATTTTTCACTGGAAGTCCTTTTGCATTACCATTGTATCCTTTCAAGCTAAACTATTTACCACCACTCAGCAGGCTTCAAAAAGATTTAATTGAATACAAAAAATATAAAATTGCCTTAAAGATTTGTCTTACGCTTAAAAAACCCTTCAACTTGGTACCCTGACGTATACGTAATATTGTTGAAAGAACAAGAACTGTGAATACTACTTAAAAATTAATTTCAAATTTTCTTTTTAGCTAAAAAATCTGCTAAAATCTAACTAAGAGTCAAAGCTATAGAGAAGGAGGACAACCCGGTAGAGAATGTGTGTGAATTGTGTGTGACAGGCAGTGTGTGTCTGCGCTGTGTTATCATCGCCAACGAATGGGCTCTGATAAGAGTCCAACCAGTCAGGCAGTCAGTCAAGATTTTGCACTCTTGCAAATGTTAAATAAAAAGAAAAAATAGGTAAACAGCAAACAAAGGCGTTTTAGACATTATCCAAAAATTTTTAAGTTTAAAATTAGTAAAATTAGGAAGCTAAAAAGTAACCAAATTAAGCCAGAAAACGCTGTAAACTGATAGAGAAAACGAAGCCACAAAGCAAACTCACTTAACCTTTATCATTCAACAAGTAGATTATTTTTATAATGGCCTCTGGTAAAAAAAAATATACCTGCACTTTTATTAGCTGAAAAAAATTGTTTAACTTAAAGTTCAAATTTCTTTCCACAAATTAAACATTTATTTTCCCCGGAAAAGGCATTCTTTGGGTTCCGTTGGCTTTTCCCCAGAAGTCGAACGATTGAAAACTGAACCGAGGCGATATGCAGCCTGGAATTAATTAAAAAGTCCAACACGTTCGGTCGAAGGCTGTGTGTCAGGCACATCTCCTGGAAACTCAAAGCTCTCTCCTTCATCTACTCTCGTCCTGTGGCACTAATTGAAAGTCAAAACCTGTGACTGCAGTCGAAAGGATATAATGGTCAAAGCGAACGGAAGCCTGCCTGTCCCTGTGCCTGTGCCTGAGCCTGAGATGATGATGATATGCTTGAAGGGCTCAAAAAGCTGACGACTGACTGCCTATGCATTTTCTAGGAAATCACAGGCTGCCGATTAATGAATATCCAATTAAATATTTAACCAGAATGAACCTACATAATACAATAATAATAAAGGCAATGCACTATTCACATTCAAAATTAAATACCAGCAATCAAAAACAGGCTATTCCCAAGAATTGCAATTAAAAGCCACTGTATTCTAATTAAAGGCAAAACATTTAGCTTGATGATGCAAAAGGACTTCCAGTGAAAAATGAACTCTAGCCAAAGGTGAATAATGGAAATGGGAATATTCATTCATCTTGGAATGCATTTTTTACTGAAATTTAATTGAAGCTAAAGTCAGAAGAGGATACTTTTTGTTAAAGTAAACAAAATAGGGAAAATTGTCAGAAATGCATCAATAAGCCGGGAAAATGAATTTTCCAAGGAATCAAGGGCTTGCCAGTGTAAAAAATACAATTTTTTCTGCTGTCCAGAAGCACTGAAAACACTATTCCAATGAAAACTTCATTAAAATACGAATTAAAGGCAAAAAATTTAGCTTGAAAGGATACAATGATGATGCAAAGGACTCTAGCGAAGGGTGAATAATGGAAATGGAAAATTCATTCATGCATTTTTTACTGCAATTTAATTTGGCCTTCGAAGTCAAAAGAGGATATTTTTGTAAAAGTAAACAAAATATGGAAAATTGTCAGAAAACCATCCAATAAGCCGGGAAAATGAATTTTCCAAGAAATTGGAACTTGCCAGTTTATGTAAAAAATACAATTTTTTTACTACCCAAATTGGAAACCAGAAGCACTGAAAACACTATTCCTATGAAAACTTAATTAAAATGCGAAAAACTGCACATTCGTGGATTTTTTTTTTTTTTGATAGCAAATGCCGGCGAAAAAGGATTATTTCCTGGAAATCAATGAAAGGACAAAAATAAAAACCAATAGGAACAGTAAAGCTGCAGTCCAGCCATTAGTCAAAATGAATTCATTAATATTGAAAAGGCAACGAAAAATAAAATAAAAATAAATAAATAAAAAAAACATTGGCCAGGACTCTCTCTCTCTCTGGCTGCACAATGTATGAAAATTAAGCACAAAGGATGCCGGGAATCAACAGGATATAATAGCGAGTGCAGTTTGTCAGGAATTAATCAGAATTTGCAGTTATTTTCGTTCATTTTTTGTGTACAATGGACAATGGAATATGAATTCCAACCAAAAAAACACACGCTTTAGTCGGGTTTCCAACCGTTTGCGTTTGTGGGAGAATTCCAAAAAAAAAGAAGAGAGAGGATGGGAAGTGGGAAGCAAAATGCATGGGCGGGGGCGTGTATGGCAATAGGAAGTTGATGTTGCCGTTGTTGTTGTTGTTGTTGTTGTTGTTGTTGATGCTCCCAATGTTTAACACTTCTGGAAGAAGCAGCAGTAGCGGCAGCAACTGCAGCATCTAAAAATAGACTTGTTGACAGCCCAAAAGCGAGCAGCAGCACCAACAACAACAACAACAACAAAAGGAGGAGTGTGTGTCTGTCTGTTTCTATGACTGTGTGTGTTAGATGCACAGAACGCTTAACGGTGAAAATTATATGAGGGGGAGAGCAAAGATGATGAAGAAGAAGAAGAAGGGGGCAAGAAATCCTGGAGGATGCATACAAACACACTCAGGCAGACACACACACACACACACACGCACACACACTCTCGTACACAGCAACCAACACACAGCCATAGAGAGCGAAAAGAGAAGCGAGAGCTAAGAAAATGGGAAACAAAATCCCATCTCACAAAAAAAAAAAATCTGCGTTATTCCTATTGTTTTTCTTTGGCGGCAACTTAACGGTACTCACCGATTTTCTGCAGAATATTCATAATGCGGATTCGGTTTCGGTTTAGGGATTTGGATGTTGACTTCCAGGAGCTCCAGCTTCAGCTCCAGCGCCTCCCTCGCCCTCGCCCTCAGCCTCTCCTCCTTCTCCTTCTCCTTTTCCCGTTTCCTTTGCCTTTGCCGCACACCAAATTTGTACGCGCACATATACACGCACACTCTGACCGAAACACACACACGCACACCCGCTCTCCCTCTCACTCTCTCTGCAGGAGGAGGCAGCAATAAAATATATGTTTACGATCCGCGCGAGCTACTCCAGATTTTTATATTCACTTTGGTTAAAAAACGATATTCACTGTGCACCCTGGCCGCCGCGGTCTGTTATTGTTATTGTTGTTCACTAACGGTGCCATCGAACCAACTCGTTCGAGCCAAAAAAAAATACGAAAAAAAATAACAATGCGAGCTGCGCTGCGGTGTGACCAGCGTTTTAAGAGGTGTGGCTGTTGATACTATTCCAAAAATAACTAAATATTTCTTGTGGTATTTTTAAATATATTTTTATATATTCTGCTGGTCACACTAATCTAGCTCCAACTAGAAACTGCTTACTGCAAAGACGATCTGCTTGCTGTAATTTGGACTGCTTGCATTGAGATGCCACGGCCCTTAGCTTTGTAGCTATTAGCTATTTTCCCACTAGATTTAGCTTTTTTAAATTATTAACTTGTGTTGTTTTCAAAGAAAATCTGGCCTTATTTTTTGTTATATTAATTAAAAAATTAATAATAATAATAAGTCTCGGTTATAGCATGTTTTTTAGCACTTATTTTTTATATTTAGCCTGTTTTAGCTGATTTTTTGACAAAATCTAGCTTATGCGAGATGTCATAACGTGGCAACACTGGCTCCAGGATGAAATTAATCGTATGAATGCGATATAGTGTTGGAAATGCACGACGCTAGGCCAAACTATCGATAAGCCAACATTAATTTCTATTTCGATGCCCGATTTTTTTGCAATACAAGTTTTTAAACACTGGCACGGTACGAAAAGAAAAGGTTGTGATCTAGCGTAGTTTTTTATTGATTTCGTTTCGATTTGGATTGGAAATTACCGCCAGGAGCTTCGGTTTGGCAACGTTCTTAGCGGCATTTCGTTTGCGTGGCGTGAGAGTGAGTACGCGAAACAATTGCAGACGCTGCGTTTTGCGGCTTTCGGCGTTTCTTTAAACTGTTGTTGCACCGAATGCAACTTTTGTGGGTGTGTGTCGGAGTATACGCGTTTGCAAGCGCGAGTGTATGTGTGTGTGCAAAACTGCTCCTTTGTTTGCCCATAAAAAAAGCGGCGGCGTCGGCGCAGTTGTTGTTGTTGTTGTTGCCTCCTTACGCTGTACTTGTTGTAGTTGTAGTTGTCATTGTCATTGCCGCTGCTTCATCTTTTCTTGTTCTTCGTCGCTGCCGGCGCCAGGGTGTGTGCTGCAAAAAAAAAACCTAAAGGGAAACTGAAGCAGGAAGAAGGAAAAATATCCCCCTCCCCCTAATAAACCAATCCTAATTAATTGCACGCAACACTTGAAAGTAAGACCCAATAATCGCTTGTAAAAAAAAGAGAAAAAAAAACGACGTTAGCGGAAAATGTCAATAAATGCATACAAAAAGCTGCAACAAAAACCAACCACCAGGACAGTGCGTGTATGTGTGTGTGTGTGCGTACGTGTGTGTTTAATCGCTTGTAAAAAAAAGAGAAAAAAAAACGACGTTAGCGGAAAATGTCAATAAATGCATACAAAAAGCTGCAACAAAAACCAACCACCAGGACAGTGCGTGTATGTGTGTGTGTGTGCGTACGTGTGTGTTTAGTGGGTGAAATGGCAAGAATAACAACAGCAACAACAACAACAAAACGCGAAGGTGAAGAAAAACAAAAAGCTAGCCGGCTGCCGAAACGCATTGGTATTGGTATTAGTATGGCCAGCCACAACCACCCCCAACCAAGCGAAAAGAGACGCCGCACCGGGAACCGTTAGCTCTCCTGCAGGTTGCGCCATGCACTTGTCTCGCTCTCTCTCTCCCTACCGACAGTTTGCAAAATTGTTCGCTTTTCGTTTTATTTTTTTTTTTCTAAATCACTTGACCCCATTACCTGGTGGCTGCTGCTGGCCAATACTGCTCGACTGCTTCCTCGCCAGCATCTCCTTTACCGCTTGTGGTCATTTGTTTTGCCGCTTTCTAACAAAAACAGTTGAACTGGCGCACGCGTCGTTGTTGTTGGTACGCCGCTATCTCCCTCTCTCTCTCTCTCTCTCTCTCTAACTGCACTTGGGGAAAAAAACTTAACCATCCACTGGCGGTGCAAGGAAGAGGAAGAGACAGAGAAGGAGAGAGGAAAAAGTGGTTAGTGTATATTTTCTGCACCATTTGCGCGCTAGTATTAGTGCACTAGTGCCCGTGTTGCGTGTTGGTGTTGGTGTGTGAATTCTGCAGGATCGTTAACCCCTAGGTGTGGCGGCGTTACATATACATATATTAACCCTTAGCTTGTTAGATGGGGCGGATCGCGCGTTACCCATAGAAAAATGTAAAGATTTCGCCCAGTGTTGTTGCCTTTCGCTTCCTTTGCTGTTATACAAACAAACAAGCATACACACACACACACACACACCCAGAGAGTTGCTCATCCGGCTTTTGTGGCCACCAGTGGCGGTGGTTCCAGTTCCACCGCGCACCATTCTTGCCCAGCTTTCTCTTTTCAATCGGCGGCAAGTGCAACACCAGCTGCACCAGCAGCTCTCCTTTCTTTATTTATTTATTTTCATTGCCTAGCCGCCGTCGCCGCCGATGCCGATGCCGCCGCCTATTGTGCGCCTTATCGGATGAGGTGACTCAGTGGCACTGCCACAGTGATATCACACTGACTGTTGAGTGATATCACACTCGTACACTCCTACACTCACACTTATACCACCCCCTCTGCTTTGATATCACAAACACACACTAACTAATGCTCTCACACGGATATGCTTGCCATTTTCCAGACGCAACCACACACACACACACACACATACACACACGCAAGCACTGCAACGAGAGCGAGAGCGAGCGAGAGAGAGCGACAGGCACTGGCCCACTGGAAGACTGGACAATCCAATCCACAATCGACACTCCACTCGACGACGACGACGACGAGCAACGGATTCGAGCAGCTTGGAAGAACTTAGAACTTAGAACTTAGAAACAGAATCATGGCGTGGCGCTTCAAGGCTTCCAAGTACAAAAATGCCGCACCCATTGTGCCCAAGGCGGAGGCCTGCGTCCGGGAGATCTGCGTGGGCAGCTATCAGACTTATGGCAATAATATTGCCGCCTCAGCGGCCTTTATGGCCTTCAATTGGGAGCATACCGGCTCCAGTGTGGCTGTCCTGCCGCTGGACGATTGCGGGCGAAAGAGCAAGACGATGCCGCTGCTCCATGGACACACGGACACAGTGACAGATCTCAAGTTTTCGCCATTTCATGATGGGCTACTGGCCACAGCATCGCAGGATTGTCTGGTAAGGATAATAGACAAGGAATAATTGCCTTAAGAAATATCATTTCCTTAAGAAATATAAACTTGATTCTGTAAAATATTTCCTTTTGAAGTTTTTGACTTGAAAACAGGCTAACTTTCTCTAGCTTTTCCTTTTCATTAACTTTTCCTAAGATAATCCACTTAAATTTAACTTTAAACATAACAAATATCAAAGAAATATGTGAATTATGCGGAATTCATTGAAGAATTCCTGCTAAAAGTGGAAACTCTGCCAAGCAAACTTTCCCCAAGTCAAGTTTTCTTTTTTTTTTGTAACTGGAGCCATAAATGTTTTCAGCTTTATTAGTTTACTGCTTCTAAATACAACCAAAGCTTAAATTTCATTGAATTCCATAGAAGATTTCTTGAAATTAAAATTTTTCTTACTTTTCCTTACAGGTAAAAATCTGGCATATTCCCGAAAAGGGCCTGGAACAGTCGCTCTCCGATCCCGAGGCAGTTTTCTCACACAAACAGCGACGCGTGGAAACTGTGGGCTTTCATCCCACAGCCGATGGTTTAATGTATTCCACAGCCGCCGGTTGTGTGGCTCTCTTTGATCTCAGCACCCAAAAGGAGATCTTTTGTGAGTTTTAAATATAATAACAAAAAAAACCCAAGTAAATCTAATCTTTAATCTCTTTTAGCAAACAATGAACATCCCGAGGTTATTCAGTCAGCAAGTTGGCGTGAAGATGGCTCTGTTTTGGCCACCAGCTGCAAGGACAAGTGTGTGCGCATCTTTGATCCCAGGGCCACCGGTTCGCCCATACAAATGACCGCTGAATCGCATCAGAGCATCAAGGATTCGCGTGTCGTCTGGCTGGGCAATCAGACGCGCATTCTAACCACAGGTTTCGATGCGGCCCGCTTGCGTCAGGTGATCATTCGTGATATACGCAACTTTGGCATACCCGAGAAGACCCTTGAATTGGATTGCTCAACGGGTGTCCTGATGCCTTTGTTTGATGCGGATACAAATATGTTATTCCTGGCCGGAAAGGGTGATACAACCATAAATTACTTGGAAGTTACGGACAAGGATCCGTATTTCATTGAAGGTCTGCGTCACACTGGCGAACAGACAAAGGGCGCTTGTTTGGTGCCAAAGCGAGCACTAAAAGTCATGGAGGCTGAGGTGAATCGTGTGCTACAGCTGACCTCGAATATGGTTATACCCATTATGTATCAAGTGCCACGAAAGGTGATTAACTGGAGCTAAAAAAAACCTATAGAAATATATCTTAATTTATGGCTTTGTTTATGCAGACATACCGCGATTTTCATGCTGATTTGTATCCCGAGACTTCAGGCTATAAAACGGAACTGGTGGCCGGCGAGTGGCTGAATGGCAGCAACCAGGCAGTGCCCAAGATGAGCCTGGATCCCGCCAAGCGTGAAAATGGCGATGAACCAATTATTGTAAGTTTTTCTAAGGGTGTTTAGGAAGCTATAAGAAATCAGGGAACTCCTCTCAGCTGTCTTAGAGTCTTGCTTAGGTTTTAGGCTTATTTAATCCCCCTTTTTGGCCATCATTATACCAGATACATCGCGGCAATCTCAGTGATTTGGTTAAGAATCTGGAGAATCAACGCTCTTCCAAGGGCACAAAGCCTTTGGCCAAGCGTAACGACAATGAGCACTTTGTGATGCTCAGCAAGGGCAATAATTTCGAGGAGAAGAATGGCAATGACAACAGGAATGACCAAAGCAATGGAAAAAAGGGCAGCGCCCAATCCCAGGCCGATGGCGAATGCAGTGAGCTCATACGCAAGTTCGAGGCCAAATATAAGGTGGATTCGGAGAAGGAGAAGGCTCAGCAGTGCCAGTCCCAGTCCCAGTCCCAGGAGGATGACAAGGAATCCCCCACCGAGCAGGAACATTCAACTGGCAGCAGCGAGGAGGTATCCTCATCGGCGGCCAGTGGCAGCCATTCGCCGCCAAAGCCCATGCCGCGCACATCGCGTAATAATTCCCTGCCAGAGGCAGCCAGCGATTCCGCTGGGGAGAACAGCGGCAGTGGCAGCGGCAGTGGCACTCCACGCCCCAAGCCACGCACCACCGCAGCGGCGGCGTATAAGGTGCCATTTTTCTGCCTTCCCGTTTTGGATTTTCGTACAAAAGTTTCTGTTTTTAGTAGGAAAGCATTGAAGTTTTCAGTTTTTATATATTTTGTGAATTTAATTCACGTTTAAAAGTTTCTGTTTTTAGTAGGAAAGCGTTGAAGTTTTGAGTTTTTGTATATTTTGTGAATTTAATTCACGTTTCTCAAGCTTTGTCTAGGCTTTTGTTGTATTTTTAATGTTTTTAAGAACTTCTATAAATGGTTTCCCTTTGTTTCTTATGGTTTTGTTCGTTTTTGTTCGTTATTTTTCACTTTTGTTATTATTTTCTAGAAAAGAAAAGCTGCCAGCACATTTCAAGTATCATTTATTGTTTTGTTTTTCTGTTTTTGATTGATATTTGATAGGTTTACCAGCTGTTGACTGTTAGTCATCTTTTATTGGCTGTGTTTTTGTTGATTTTCTTTTGTTTTTTTTTCAGTAGAAAACTTTTATTTATTATTTACTTTCTACGAAACTTGATAACTAAACGAGTTTTCTCTCCCCCATAGCCTCGTCTGGGACCCAAGCCCTTCTCCAGCACCTCGGGGGATGTGTCATTCGACAAGGTCTTTGCTGTACCTTTGGCGCCAGGATCCCATGAGAACATTTCGAGCGTGGGCCAGGATAACAACAGTGGAGGCGCCATGGAAATAATACCAGCAGAAGGTTGTCCCAAGCCGGATTTAATTGTGAATATAGAAATTAAAGCAAGGGCACCGCCCGCCACCGCCGTTGTGGCACCAGCCACAGGCAATGGCGTTCAAATATCGTTGACCACCTCGGAAAGACGCAAGGTAGGGTCACTGCGACTGCTTTTACAGCCTTTTACAGCTCTCGTGTAATTTTTAATGTTCTTTCGATCGAATCTATACCCTTTCTCTCTCTTACATGCCTGTGCCTGTGACAAAATTCAACTCTCGACTCCTAAAAACTAAACACCTTTGAAACACTTCCACAAAAAAACACTAACCTTTCTAAAAAATACTGGGAACTGGTAACATCACTAGTCCTCGGCCGACGATGATGAATCATCCGACAAGGTCTGCCCTCAACGAAGACTTTCTTCTTGTTGCCCCCCCAAAAACTAATCTCAATTTCTATTTTTGCTTCTTGTTTTTTGCTAATATTTTTACCCCTTAGATATTCGAACAGAACTCCGAGTCTTCGGGCAACTCCACGGAGGGGGAAGAGCGCGTGGATGGCAATTTGCAGAGAGCAACCTCTACCAGAAGCAGCATTGCCGAGCGGCGTCGCCTGTATGAGAGCCGTTCCAAGAGCCAGGTGGACGAGAAGGCCCAGTCGCCAGTGCCATTGTGAGTCAACAAGATTTAAATAATTCATAAATAATTGAAATAATCAAAGAAATCGAAATAATCGAAGTAATCTAAAAATTCTAAATAATTAATAAATAATCGAAATAATCTAAATAATTTAAATAATCGAAGTAATCGAGGTATTCGTATTAACCTAAATAATTAATAAATAATCGAAATAATCTAAATAACTGAAGTAATCGAAATAATGTAAATAATTTAAATAATTAATAAATAATCGAAATAATCTAAATAATTAATAAATAATCGAAATAATTTAAATAATCGAAGTAATTGAAATAATCTAAATAATTAATAAATAATCGAAATAATCTAAACAATGGAAGTATTCGAAATAATCTAAATAATGAATAAGTAATCTAAATAAACGAAATAATCGAAGTAATCGAAATAATCAAAATAATCGAAATAATCGAAATAATTAATAAATAATTGAAATAATCGAAATAATAATCTTATCTTTCAGGCGTCGCGAGCACTCCAAGGTGGAGCCTTTAAAGACCAACAGTCAACAGCTTCTCCTGCAACAGGGCAACAACGTGATCGATCCCAAACGCATCTCTGTGCCCGAAGGTAAGCTCCTGGAGGAGCATCGACGCGGCAATGGCTCTGCCTCAGCGGCTCTGGGACTCAAGAAATCGGCCACAGAGGCGACATTCACCAAGCGCACCTCCACCGTTTTCGGCAAGGTATCCAAATTTCGTCATTTGAAGGGAACACCCGGTCACAAGTCAACGCACATTGAGAATTTGCGCAATTTAAGCCGTCAGATACCAGGCGAATGCAATGGCTTTCATGCCAATCAGGAGCGTGTTGCTGTCCCACTCTCGGGACCCGGTGGCAAGATTGCCATCTTTGAGCTAAGCCGACCGGGCAGGTTAATGGATGGTGTTATTCCCTCGCTGGTAAACGGGAGCAACATCATGGACTTTCAATGGGATCCGTTCGATGCCCAACGCCTGGCCGTGGCCTGTGACGATGGCATTGTAAAGCTCTGGCACATCGGTGCCGGTGGTTTGAGTGAACCAACCAATACGCCAGCTGGCGAATTGACCGCTCATCTGGATAAAATCTATTTTATACGCTTCCATCCGTTGGCCGCCGATGTCCTGCTGACGGCCAGCTACGACATGACCATCAAGCTGTGGGATTTGCGTACGCTAAGCGAGAAATGCTCCCTCACGGGCCACACCGATCAGATCTTTGACTTTGCCTGGAGTCCCTGCGGCCGTTTGGGTGCCACCGTTTGCAAAGATGGCAAGATAAGGGTATATAATCCACGTAAATCGGAGACGCCCATACGAGAGGGCAACGGGCCGGTGGGTTCGCGCGGAGCACGCATCACCTGGGCCCTGGATGGACAGTATATTGTGTGCACAGGCTTTGATAAGTAAGTTAACAGAGAAAATATTAAATAAAATAAAATATTAATATATTTTTCACAGGGTTTCGGAGCGACAGATAAGCGTTTACAATGCCCAAAAGCTGGCTGCACCTTTAAACACCGCCAGCCTGGATGTATCGCCCTCGATACTAATTCCCTTCTATGACGAGGACAGCTCTACGCTATTTGTCACCGGCAAGGGCGACTCTACCATTTATTGCTACGAAATAACCGACGAGGAGCCATACATCTGCCCGCTGTCGCATCATCGCTGCACTTCGCTGCATCAGGGCCTCAGTTTTCTCACCAAGAATCACTGCGATGTGGCCAGTGTGGAGTTCTCCAAAGCCTATCGCCTGACCAATACCACCATTGAGCCCCTCAGCTTCACAGTGCCGCGCATTAAGGTGAGTGAGGGAGGAGCCTCTTTTACAGAGTAAACTAAACTAAAATCTATATTTACCATACAGAGCGAGCTCTTCCAAGATGATCTGTTCCCCCCCACGCGCATCACCTGGAGCGCCACACTAAGCGCCGATGATTGGTTTGCCAGCAATGACAAGGCAGCGCCCAAGATCAGTCTCAAGCCGGAGGGCATGGAGACACGTGAGTGGAAACTTTAAATATGTTTTTCTATTATTTTAGTTATAATTCTGTATATTTTTTGCAGTCTCTTCTATACAACAAGGACCAGTGGCCGCCAAGAAGGCGGATCATCAGCAGTTTGGTGGCCAAAAGTCGGATTATGAGATCAACAAGCAACAGGAGGTGAGTTTTAAGGAGAAACTCAACAAGTTTTACAGATTATAATTTTAATTTTCTATTTTTTAGATACAAAAATCTGTTAGCGCGCGCATGGAGTTCACCACCAAGCTGGAGCAGGATGACATGGAGGGCGTGGATGAGAATGAATGGCAGGAGTAGCGCCAAGCTGGCGCCCAGAGAGATCAGTTCACAATTTAGCGTATAAAGAAAGATAAGAATGATAAAAAGCAAGCAATCCTAGACATGACAAAGGCAGCAGCAGCAGACGACGACAACGACGACGACGACATCATCAAGACTCGAAAGCAAGCAAGCACACATCTCTCTAGCACACACCAAACACCCAAAACACACCCTAAGTCTAAGCCTAAGCCTAAGCCTTTCCCTTATCCTTGTACCTCTTCCATTCCTCCTCATCCTCCTCCTCCTCCTCATCCCATTAACTGCATTTGCTCAATAATTGCCAAACTAACAATCATAAGCAAATCTTGTTTTTGTTTTAATATTTTACATTATTTTACATATTTAACTTTTAACATTTATTATTGTGTTTTTTGTCTATATTTTTTTTATGTATTTTTTGTGTTGAAAAACGTGCTATTTAAGTAGTTAGTCGAAAAATCTAGTTTAGCCCAACTTACGCTTAGTTTTTCCCCTGATTTCTAATTCCCAGTTTCGATTCGTGGCCATATATATATATATATATATATAAATATATATATTTTTTATGATATATATTTTTAATAATGTGCGTATGTGTGTGTGCGTGAGAGAGAGAGAGAGAGAGAAAGTGGGTGTATGTGATGCGTGTGTTATGTCTGCCTGTTGCCTTCTCTTTCACCTTCATTTTCCACCACAACTCTTCTAGTCTTGAACATAGCTCGATCCCCACCCCCTCGAACCATTCCCATTTCCCGAAACAAACATATAGACTGTGGCCGAAAAATGCGTAAAGACAATTGTTTTCGATGACGTTTTAATTGTGTAATAATAGGTAAATCCGTAAATCAAACAGAAAAGCCAAGAATCAAACAGGATAAATAATAACTGAGAAGAATTCCAAGAATACTACTAAATATATTCCAAAATGTATAACGAAAAGACTTGAACAGCGGATATCCCTGCTCTCTGCCTGCCAATATCCCTAAAAGCCCTAAGCCCAAAGCTGACGAATATAACAGAGGATACTATGTGTGTGCGTGTGTGTGTGATGAGAAAGGATGCCACTCGAGTAGCAAACACAATGATTACCAATTACCCATAGCATTTTTTGTACTTGCAATAGAATATAAAATGTACTTTTATACACTTACCAGGATATATATAAATATATATATATAAAGCATATATACTATATATTTTGTATACCAAGGATGAGCCAGCTCCTCCGACTGACTGACTGACACAATAGGCCGAAAAGAACTGCAAAAAAGAAATGAAAAAGGGAAAGACCAGTTAAAGGGATGGTGGAAAATATTGATGTATCGATTAATAATCAATAAGATTTCGATTTATATCGATATATTTACAATATTCATTTTTTTCTATTTAAAAATTTGGTATAACAAAGTTTTGAGATATTTTCGAAATAATATTGAACCGTATGCTTATATAAAAATCGATTTTTTAACTTATCGATATTCTGCGATATTAAAATACCATTTTCCGATTCTTAAATGTTTTAAAAATTCCAAATTTATCAAAGTTTGCAATATTTTCGATATGTCGATATATAATATCGGACTTTAACTGCCGATATACATCCCTAGACCAGACCAACAACCAACCAACCAACCAACTCTCTCGGGTAATGGGCAATATATTGTGCTAGAGATAAAACAAACAAAAAAAAAGGTTCTATTATACACGAAAATATATATTTATATATATTTATATGCATAGATATATATAGGCATATTATTCCAAGCAATTCCAATTTCAATTCCAAATCAAATCAAATGAAATCAAAGAGTCCAAGTTGCATTTAACTCCAAGGACAAAGTGGAGGAACTGATTACGAACCGAACTGAACTGACAGATTAAAAAACAAGGTAGTATTTTTTCGCTAAACATTCTGAATCTGGAGATGATACTTATGTCTGGGCCTAGGTTTGGGGGTAGCAAAAAAACGACACATAATATCCTCGAAAAAACCAGACTCCAGAGGCCCCCCACATCCCCGACACACAGATATTACTGTCAATAATCTGTATTTATTAGCCATATTCGATTACGATTTGTCGAACGTCTCTCTCTAATTTATATTTATATTTATTATATATATATATATCTATAACAATAATATCAATATATGAAAAACCACAAAAAAAAGGAAAAAAAATAAAAAACGATATTAATGATATAATGATGATAAAGCATTAATTGCCATTGAAAGCGATTAAGTAGCAGAGAGAGAAAGAAGAGAAATCCAGAGTGGGAGGAATCTGAAGCATACACAACATTATTTATACAATTTATTTTACAGTACAGGAGTATATGTATATCCGATAATCCCCCCCCAAAAAATACACCCGATACTCTAGCGCTAAGTTATAATTAACAATAATAATAATAATAATAATAATAATGAAGGCAAAAATATATTTATATACATAAAATTCAATAAAAAGAAAATGAAACTTAAATTATATAAAAAAATCATCAAGGACTTATTAATTTTCTAGATTTATTTATTGATTGCAAAAATCCCTGTCAAATTTTGACACTAGCATATCTCTTGCTGCCACACAAGGTTCCTTTTTGGGTTTTATTGTTACTAGGACAACGCCTGTGTCCGTAACGCTTCTTCTCCGCGGTTCATCGAACAAACAAATAGCAAAAAATCAACCAGAAAATTGCTCATTTGCCACCGGAGGCCACCGGGAGTGGTTGGTGGGTCATGAAGTTCTTGCTTAAAAAATGTCTGCGCAAAAAGGCCCCGGAAATGAAGCCCGGGGCCATCCTGGATGCGGTCATCTCGCAGTCCTCGGCCACTGCCTGCAAGTGTTTGCTCTACAAGCTGGCGGATTACAAGAGGGGTGAGTGATAAATTACATTTTTATATTTATTTATTTATTTATAAAAAGCTAGCAAATTATTTACATAGTTAAACATTTAATTTATGAACTAGAGCTTGTGTAAAAGTTTAGTTTTGTGTAAATATATAATTTAGAAATGAATAAAAGCCCAAAGAACTTAATAAAAATAAATAAATTAATTAATAAATTGAATAAAACAATTAAATTAACTTTAAAAGAAGGTTTTGCCAGCTTAAATCCTTGGAGAACTGGAAAACGGAAGCTTTTCCAGCCTTCCCTTACTTCCCTTAAATATATATATTTTATAACTTAATAAAAGCCTGAAAACCTTAATTAAAATAAATTAATTAATTAATAAATTGAATAAAACAATAAAAATAACTTGAAAAGTAGGTAAAACCAGCTTAAGTCCTCGGAGAACTGGAAAATGGAAGCCTTTCCAGCCTTCCCTTGGTTCCCTTAAATATATATATTTTATAATTGAATAAAAGCCTGAAAACCTTAATAAAAATAAATAAATTAATTAATAAACTGAATATAACCATAAAAATAACTTGAAAAGTAGGTAAGACCAGCTTAAATCCTTGGAGAACTGGAAAACGGAAGCCTTTCCAGCCTTCCCTTGGTTCCCTTAAATATATATATTTTATAATTGAATAAAAGCCTGAAAACCTTAATAAAAATAAATAAATTAATTAATAAACTGAATATAACCATAAAAATAACTTGAAAAGTAGGTAAGACCAGCTTAAATCCTTGGAGAACTGGAAAACGGAAGCCTTTCCAGCCTTCCCTTGGTTCCCTTAAATATATATATTTTATAATTGAATAAAAGCCTGAAAACCTTAATAAAAATAAATAAATTAATTAATAAACTGAATATAACCATAAAAATAACTTGAAAAGTAGGTAAGACCAGCTTAAATCCTTGGAGAACTGGAAAACGGAAGCCTTTCCAGCCTTCCCTTGGTTCCCTTAAATATATATATTTTATAATTGAATAAAAGCCTGAAAACCTTAATAAAAATAAATAAATTAATTAATAAACTGAATATAACCATAAAAATAACTTGAAAAGTAGGTAAAACCAGCTTAAGTCCTCGGAGAACTGGAAAATGGAAGCCTTTCCAGCCTTCCCTTGGTTCCCTTAAATATATATATTTTATAATTGAATAAAAGCCTGAAAACCTTAATAAAAATAAATAAATTAATTAATAAATTGAATATAACCATAAAAATAACTTGAAAAGTAGGTAAGACCAGCTTAAATCCTTGAAAAACTGGAAAATTGAAGCCTTTCCAGCCTTCCATTGCTTCTCTTGTTCATTTTTTAAGAACCTTCAAAGAACCCTTCTTCAAGGATACATAATAAACCCTTCCATCCTCCCCAGGTGGCGACCTCATTGATGCCATCAACTCCGGCGGCCTGATTGCCGTGGAGCAACTAATCCGTGAACAATTCGGCGTCTTCATGTACAACGATGGCAAGGGTCAGGTTATCAATCGAGCAGAGTTCTTACGTTGGAAATACCGTGACCACACTGAGGTTACCATACCGATTGAGGCATCGCTGTCGATACACGATCCCCTGGGGAAGTGGGAGGATCACAAGGCCTGCTGGCAAATGCAATATCGCGGCGCCTTGGGCGAAAGTCTCCTCCATGTGCTCATCATTTGCGATTCCAAGGTACACACAAAGCTGGCCCGTGTTCTGCTTCGCGTCTTTCCCAACCTCGCCTTGGATGTGATGGAGGGCGAGGAATATTTGGGTGCCAGTGCCCTGCATTTGTCCATTGCCTATAGCAACAATGAACTGGTGGCGGATCTCATAGAGGCCGGAGCGGATATTAATCAGCGGGCCATTGGCAGCTTCTTTCTGCCACGCGATCAGCAGCGTGCCCATCCGGCAAAGAGCACTGACTATGAGGGACTGGCCTATATGGGGGAATATCCCCTGGCCTGGGCCGCTTGCTGTGCCAATGAGAGTGTCTACAATCTGCTGGTGGACTGCGGTGCCGATCCCGATGCCCAGGATTCGTTTGGCAATATGATTTTACACATGGTGGTCGTTTGCGATAAGTTGGATATGTTTGGCTATGCTTTAAGGCACCCGAAGACACCGGCCAAGAATGGTATTGTTAATCAGACGGGACTCACGCCCTTAACACTTGCCTGTAAGCTGGGTCGTGCCGAGGTCTTTCGCGAGATGTTGGAGCTATCCGCCAGGGAGTTCTGGCGTTACAGTAATATTACCTGCTCGGGTTATCCGCTGAATGCTTTGGACACTTTGCTGCCAGATGGCAGAACCAGTGAGTATTTCGGATTTTCTCTTTTAAGCAATAATTTCTAATCATTTCTTCTATTTTTTTTACAGACTGGAACTCGGCTCTCTTCATTATTTTGAATGGCACCAAGCCCGAGCATCTGGACATGCTGGATGGTGGCATCATACAACGTTTGCTCGAAGAGAAATGGAAAACCTTTGCCCAGAATCAGTTTCTCAAACGTCTGCTTATTCTTTCCACTCATTTGCTGTGCCTTTCGGTCTCTGTTTATCTGCGACCCGCCCACGATGGCGAGGCTGAGGCTGAGGACTCTGAGGGCGAGGATTTAAGTGGATCTGCTGCTGCTGCCGCTGCTCTTCAGGCCTTGGCAGAGGGAAATAATGGTAATGGCAATGGAAATGCTGATAATGATGATGACGACTACAATGCCCAGACTGTGGCGCGTTATTGTGCCGAATTGGCCACCATAGCGGGTGTCCTGAGCTATGTGGTCTTCCAGCAGGGCGATGAGATCAAGAATCAGGGTTTATCTGCCTTTCTCAAGCAACTGGTAAGGATTGGGGGAAATCTGTAGTAATTTCAAGACATTTCTTGATTCGATTTTAATTATTTCATTAATAATTTTCTTTTTTTTCTAGTCCCATGCTCCCGCCAAGGCCATCTTTCTGTTCTCCAACCTGCTAATTCTGGCCTGCATACCCTTTCGTTTGATTGGCGACACTGATACCGAGGAGGCTATACTGATCTTTGCAGTGCCTGGCTCTTGGTTTTTGCTTATGTTCTTTGCCGGGTAACTCTTTGGCAATCCCCTCTCAATATCTCTCTCTCTCTCTCAATCTCTCAATTTCTCTCCTTTAGAGCCATTCGTTTGACAGGACCCTTTGTGACCATGATTTATTCAATGATAACAGGTGACATGTTCACCTTTGGCATCATCTATTGCATTGTTCTTTGCGGGTTTTCGCAGGCTTTTTACTTTCTGTACAAAGGACATCCACAAGTGCAGTCCACCATGTTTAATACCTACACCAGCACCTGGATGGCCCTCTTCCAAACCACCCTCGGTGATTATAATGTAAGTAAAACCAAAGACATTTCAATATATAAGATTAGTAACGCCATACAATTTTTTTGGCACACACAAACAGGCTTAAGGCTCTCTTAAATTTTGTTCAAAAGCCATTGAAAGCGAAAGCCACCATTCATCAACAGCAGAAGTAGTTTGTTGATGATTCATCGATGAATTGCTGATGAATTTAACATGGGCATGTCCTAGGCTTTCATCAACAGCAATTCATCAACAAATCATCAACAATTCATCAATGATTTATGAATAAATCATAAAATCATAATAAATCATAAATTTATCAATAAATCATCGATGATTCATCAAAAAATCATCAACAGAGGCCTAAAAAAGTAGCCTCATATAGCAAAAGGAATGTTTGGTCGTTCTTTATCTTTGTATTGGAAATGTCTTTGGCAAAACCCTCACAGGCACTATTATAGTTCACACTTTTAAGACTTTTCTGTTCGTTTTAGTATCCCGATCTCAACCAGACCACGTACCCGAATCTTTCCAAGACCGTTTTCGTTATCTTTATGATTTTTGTGCCCATCCTCTTGCTAAACATGTTAATTGCCATGATGGGTAACACCTATGTGACGGTTATTGAGCAATCGGAGAAGGAATGGATGAAGCAATGGGCCAAAATTGTGGTCACCTTGGAGCGAGCAGTGCCGCAGGCAGATGCCAAGGGTTATTTGGAGGCCTACTCCATACCTTTGGGTCCGGCGGATGATACGGGATTCGAGGTGCGCGGCGTGATGGTCATTAAGAGCAAAAGCAAAACCAGGGCTAAGCAACGCAAGGGAGCGGTTTCGAATTGGAAGGTTAATTTTTACAAAATCTTTTATAATAAAAAAGAAATAAATTAATATATATCTTAATTATTTTAGCGCGTGGGTCGCGTCACCTTAACAGCTCTCAAAAAACGCGGCATGACCGGCGAGGAGATGCGTCGCCTTATGTGGGGTCGGGCCTCCATTTCCAGTCCTGTTAAAGTCACCAAGCAAAAGCTCAAGGATCCCTACAACATGCATCCCGAATCGGATTTTACCAATGCCATGGATATGCTAACGTTTGCCAACAATCCGGCTTCCTCCAATGGTGTTGTCCTGCGCACAGCGGCAGCAGCACCGCCGCCGCCTGCACCACCGGCACCAGATCCCTTTCGGGAGCTCATTATGATGTCGGATCAGCGACCGGAGACCCATGATCCGCATTACTTTGCGGGACTGCAGCAGCTGGCAAATAAGGCCTTTGATTTGGTAGAGCAAACAATGAAAACGCAGCCACAGACAACCAAGAAGGTGGCTGCACCTTTGGTGGATCCTTTGCTTACGCCTGTGTCTGCCGCTCCAGCTTTAACAGCAGCAGCTCCGCCAGGAGGAGACCTAGCCCTGGCCATGCCTTTGCCCATGTCGAATTTAAGCAACTTGTTTCAAGATCCCAAAGAGATTGTTGATCCCAAGAAACTGGAGGAGTTCATGGCCATGCTGGCCGAAGTTGAGACGGAGGAGAGCGATAGCGGTGGACCCATATTGGGCAAGTTGTCGCTGGCCAAGAGGACGCACAATGCCCTGTCTAAGGCGGATATACGGCGGGAGCAGCAGCAGCACCAGCAGCCGTCTGGCTTCGAGGCCATGTCTTCGGTGTGGGCCCCGCCCGGTGCCTTGGCTGTGGAGACAACGGTGGGTGAGAATAATGGCTCTCTTCTTGCTTTCCCCTAAAGATTTATTTCTTTGCAGGGCTTTCACTTCGACGAGGCTGTGTCAGAGGAGGTTTTGACCATTGAACAGGAGGCCGAGGTGGAAACCGAAGACGGCAATGGCAATGGTGATGAACCCTGTTCTTCCAGCGAAGAAATGCCCACCTCGGAGGAGGTGCATGCCACCATGAAGCAGTTCCATTTACGAAAATGCCAGCCAGCCCAGGATGAGGCTGCTCGCCGGGCCAAGAGTGCGCGCATTCGTCGCAGGAACAAGTGAGTTTGATTCAAAGACATTTCAATACTAAGATGAGGAACGACTAAAGACATTTCAATACTGAAATGAGGAACGACCAATATGAGGCTACTTTTTGAGGCCTCTTTTGATGATTTGTCTATGAATCAGCGATGATTTATTGTTGAATCGATGAATTATTGATGAATTGTCGATGATTTATTGCTGAATCGATGATTTAGTGATGAATCATCGATGAACTGTTAATGATTTGTTGATGAATTGCAATTAATGAAAGCCTAGGACATGCCCATGTTAAATTCATCAATGAATCATCAAAAAACTGCTTTGGCTGTTGATGATTTGTTGATAAATGGTGGTTGTCTCTCTCACTGGCTTTTGTACAAAATTTAAGAGAGCCTGGAGCCAGTTTGTATGAGCAACAAAATTGTATGGCGTTACTTATCTTATATATTGAAATGTCTTTAGTTTGGAATAATGAATCTTCTTAATTCTTGCTTATTCGTTGGATATCCTTGCTTCTGCCAGAGTTTCTCCGGAACAGGGAGAACAGGCTTACGAACAACGTGGCCGTTCTGCGGCTCAGGGACGGGGTAACCTATCATCGCCCCCAGATCCCTTGGAACCCTGGAGTACTCGCGAGCTGCAGGACATCAACAAAATACTGGCCAGAAAGTAAAGTAAATAAACGAAGAAAGCGAGCTTCTGGCACATAGTCCTTCATGTGGATGGCTTATAATTGTTATCAGAGGCTTATGTCTAGTTAGAAATACAAATACAATAATAAACGGATGAGCCCAGAGCGGTGGAGCGTCTCTCTTTCTCTTTAAATCTCTAGTTTTCTTGTTTTTGTTTAAAAAAGTGTTGTTGTTGAGTTTTGGGAGGTTTTTTGGGGGAGGGGACTGTGGGGAAAAAGGTGAAACCTGCTGGAGGAGGGCTTTCTTTCGGCAATAAATTACAATTTTGTTTGAGATATCGTTTCCTACTACACTTACTTGGCTAGATATATATCTATATATCCATTATTATATATAGATTCTTCGCCCGATATACATACAACTACTAGAACTACGTTTTAAACTAGCAACTAGAAAATATTTTATACATTGTGCTTGGATGCCTCCCGATGCTTCGACGATATGTTTGGCCAGGGCTTTTCCGGCTTTCATCGGAAACCGCCGCGTTCCCCAGACAGATTGCTAATTGCCTGCGCCTGCTGCTGCTGCTGTGCTTGCTGCTGCTGTTGCTGTTGCTGCTGCTGCGTTGCCGCTGCCTGACTTGAGTTAATGAAGATGGGCGTGGCTGTGGTCACAGCACTGGCATTGCTCTGGCTTAGATGCTGCTGCTGTTGTTGTTGATGCTGCTGGACCTGCACCTGAACTTGCTGCTGCTGCTGCTGCTGGGCAGTGGCTCCTCCCAGCTGCAGGATTTGCTGTGCCGTCAGCAGCTGCGTAGGGATAATCACTTGCTGTTGCTGCTGAGCTTGCTGCTGCTGTTGTTGCTGCTGCTGCTGCTGTTGCATTTGCAGACGCAGCAAATGCAAGTGATTGGCATTGATGGCAATCTGTAAAAAAGGGAATAATTTATACTTCTTGTATCGTTTAGATATTAAATACTAACCGGAACATTCGTCAACTCGCCCGTAGGCGTCACCACCTGCTGTATAAGTTGAATTTGCTGCTGCTGCTGCTGTTGTTGCTGCTGCTGTTGCGCCTGCTGCTGCTGCTGGGCGAGATTCTGTAGCAGGGCCACCTGCTGCTGCTGCTGTTGCTGTTGTTGCTGCTGCTGCTGCTGCTGGGCTGTGGTCTGTGGCGCGGGCGTGGCTGTTAGCTGACCATTAGGACCCGCGGTGAGTATCAACTGCTGGGTGGGCTGCTGATGCTGGGCGGTGACTATATTAAGGCCCAGACTATTGGCCAAATGATTCTGGGCGGGCTGAGGCTGCTGTTGTTGTACCAATTGCGCTGCCTGCTGCCCGGGCAAAGCTATAAAATATTGCAATTGCTGGCCACCAGGATGTCCGGCTGCCTGTTGAATAATCTGCACCTGCTGGGGATGATGATGATGCTGCTGCTGCTGCTGCTGGGCGGCATGCTGCTGCTGCTGCAGTTGAGCAGAGAATATATCTGGATTGACGGGACTAAAGCTAAGCACCTCACCGGCACTCGTGGTGCCTGGTACAGCGTCCAGCTTGAGGCCACCAGCTACAACGGCAGCGGCATTTGCAGGTACATTGGCGGCTACAAAGTTACCCGTGGCATTGGCGCTGCCGCCAGCTACCGCCGTGGCTGCCGACGCTCCGGTATTAACAACGACCGCACCGGTCGTTCCAGTGCCTTCTTTGCTTTGCTTTTGCGCTGCCGCCGCTGCTGCTGACGCAGAGGAAGACGACGACGATGATGGTTTAATCTCCTCGCGCGGCACAATGTCTATGAGGAAATCAAATTGATCGTAATTAGCAATCGCCTGGGCTATGTCCGAACGCTGCAGCGTCCGCCTTCGACTCTCCTCCGTGTGAACCCAGGCATGCATGGTTAACTCTTGGATAAAATACTCGCAGGCCTTGGCAAACAGCAAAGGCGCCTCGCCAGCTATCATCTTGGCATTCTCGTCCAGCTTCATGATCTTCTTGATGCGCGCCAAAGGCAGCACCTGATGCTTGGCATCCACCTGGCCAATGCCATGCACTTCGCTCACAATGTTGGGCCAGAAATTGTCAATGGTGGGCGGTGGTTTACGCGCCACTTGCGCACGATTTGCTTTCGTGGTGGCTGTCTTCTCCTTTGGCGTGCTTCCTGTGTGCGGCGTGCTGCTCGTCGTCGTTGTCGTTACACTCATGCCGCCAGGATTGACAATGGTGCAGGAGGCAGCAGCGCCGGCATTATTATTATTCGAGGAAACCAATGTTGCCTGCATGGGCAGAGTGAGTGTGGCGGTGCCTCCGCCTCCTGCTAGCTGCAGCGTCTGCTGATGCGTTTGCTGCTGCTGCTGCTGTTGGTGTTGATGTTGATGTTGACTATTGGGCGCTGTGGTGGTTGTGGTCACCACCACTGCATTGGGCGTCCTTCTTTGCACCGCCGTTGTAGCTTGGCCCTTGCCAGCGGCGTAAGCCTGGGCAACGGCTGAGCTTAGTTCCACCTTGATTGGGGTCACGGTGATGGTGTTGTCAAACATGGAGGTGCCACTGCTGCGGGAAGAAGAAATCCAATCGACATTAAAAAAAAAATTAAGCAAATCTCGGCTGTACCGCCTCTGTGAGGAGGGGGTGGGGAATGGCAGGCAGGCAGGCAGGAGAGGGTGTGTGTGTGTTTGTGTGTGTGTGGTACACCGAGTTTGTTCATTCGTTCACTCGTTTCAGCGGCGAAACTAACCTGTTTGGCGCCTTGTTTGTCCCGCCATTGTTGGTGGCGTACATGGCCCGGCTGGCACACGGTCTTGGCTACGAGTTGGCAGCAACGTTGGATCTCTGGCAGCCGGCGCGAGTCCACAATATTTATTTAAATTTGACGCCTGAATTCGCAAATGCGTAAGTAGAACTGCATAGAGATGCAAGAGTAGCGATAACAGGGTCGATAGTTTTTCGTTTAAAATACTGAAATTTGCCAGGAAAATACCGTGCAAAAATAGCGATAACACGGTCGATAGTTTTTCGTTTAAAATACTTAAATTTGCCAGAAAAAATACCGCAAGTAGAACTGCATAGAGATGCAAGAATAGCGATAACACTATCGATAGGTTTTCGTTTATAATACTGAACATCAATAATAGCATCGATAGTTTTTCATTTAAATTACTGAAGTTTGCCAGGAAAATACCGCAAGTAGAACCGCATAAAGATGCAAGAACAGCAGAAAACTGGTAACACCCTCGATAGTTTTTCGTTTTAAAATACTGAAAATTGCCAGAAAAATACCGTAAATACGTAGAACTGCACACAGATGCAATAACAGCAGATAACAGATAACACTGTCGATAGTTTTTTGTGTAAAATCGTGAAATATGACAGGAAAATACGGGATTTTTTCTTAACATGACAGTTGATCTCACTAATCAGAAATATACCGGTTAAATATATGGTCACACTGGCTGTTATCAGCAGTATGGCTAACTCGGCTATTTTCTGGCCAGATTTGGCTATTTCGAAGCTATTTTTGTCTATTTTAGTTGGCCCAATCAGCTATAAACGACTACCGATTGTTGGCAACACTGGTTATCAGTCCCAATACGAATCAACACGAACCGACGACAACGACGACGTCGACGACGATGAAGGATCTCTACTGGCACTTGGTGGGCATTAGCACCGGCCTAAAGATCCTCCTCATTCCCGCCTAGTAGGTAACCTCTGCGCTAGCTCCTCTCCCCGTAGCTAAACTCTCCACCATTGCAGCCATTCCACAGATTTCGAAGTTCACCGCAACTGGCTGGCCATCACGCATAGTTTGCCGCTTAATCGCTGGTACGTGGAGGCCACCAGCGAATGGACACTGGACTATCCGCCCTTCTTCGCCTACTTCGAGTGGCTACTGTCGCAGGTGGCCCGCCATGTGGATCCCCGAATGCTGGACGTGCAAAATCTTAATTACGAGTCCAAGGCAACAATTTACTTCCAACGACTGTCGGTGATTGTCACAGATCTCATTTATGTTTTCGGCGTACGCAGCTGCCTGGGTGCCTTGGGTCTGGCACGCGATTCGCAGCAACATTTTGCCGGCGCCATGCTGCTGCTCCTCAACGTGGGACTCCTCTTCGTGGATCACATACATTTCCAGTACAATGGCTTCATGTTTGGCATCCTCCTGCTAAGCATTGGCTTGCTCATCCGTCAGCGTTTTCTATGGAGCGCCTTTGCCTTTGCTGTTCTGCTGAATTTTAAGCACATTTTTTTGTACATGGCCCCCGCCTTTGGTGTGTATTTGCTGCGTTTCTACTGCCTGGAACAGGCCAGCCTGGCATCCAAGGCAGCGGCAGTATTCAAGCTGCTGGCTGTGGGTCTTACGCCCTTTGCTGTGGCCTTTGGTCCATTTGTGCAGCAATTGCCGCAGGTTTTAAGCCGTTTATTTCCCTTTAAACGCGGCCTAACGCATGCCTACTGGGCGCCCAATTTCTGGGCTCTCTACAACACCGCCGACAAGGTGGCAGCAAGCGTTTTAAGAGTGCCAGCAGGAGGTGCCGCCTCCTCTTCATCGGGTTTGGTGCAGGAGGTCAAACATTCGGTGCTGCCAGGCATCACGCCGCCAATGACATTCATTTTGACTGTTGTCTTCATGCTGCCCATTCTGGTGAAGCTTTTTAGGAGTTCCAAAAAGTAAGACAACTTCAATTTTCCAAAATTTCCTTAATTTAATATTATTTTCTCTACAAACAGACAAAGCCCTTTGGTTTTCCTACGCTCAGTGGTTCTGTGCAGCTGCTCTTCCTTTGTCTTTGGCTGGCATGTCCATGAAAAAGCCATACTGATGGTGTTAATACCGCTTTGGTGAGTGTTTACTTTCTTTCTCGGCAAAAGGAGATAACTAAACCCAATTTATTGCAGTTTACTAACCCTGGTCAATCGTGAGGATGCTAGGTATGCCTATATCCTAAGCATTGCTGGCTACTTCTCGCTATTTCCTTTGCTTTTCGACCCGGATCTATTTATACCCCGCTACTCGCTGTACATGTCCTACGTGGCCATGATGTATGGCCAACTGTATCGCATTTTTACCAGCTTTCGAGGCTTTCATCTTTGGGAATGGCTCTACATGCTGGGCTTTCTGGCTATACCCCTGTATGAGCATCTTTTGGCCTTTATTTTGGGTCTGGACAAGCGGTTACCCTTTTTGCCGCTTCTACTGACCTCCGTGTATGCAGCTTTGGGAGTCTTGTACTTCTTTGGCGGCTATTACTTGTATGCCTTGGGCCTAAACTGGGGTAGCAAGGCGGCGGCACAACCGCCAACAGTTAAAAGAAAACGAAAAACCAAATAAAACAAGCAAAAAGGTACAGAGAAAGAGATAGAGATTACAGTGAAACCTAGTTCCTGGCGGTGCAAGGCGCCTGGCGCAACAGCCAGCTCGGCGCCGAGCCTTTAAGCGGAAATTCGGCCTCACAGGTAGCGAAATCCTATGCGGCGTACCTGTTACACAGAGCAGATTATGGCCATAAAGCAGACAGGCAGCAGCTGGGGATATATGAGTGGGCGATATACGTGGAAATTCCGCGGAAAACTCGCAGCTTTGTCTGAATGAATATTTATTGAGTATCAAGTGATCGTTCGAGTTCGAGCTCAGTTGAGGCCAGTGGCTAAGCAAGAGAACAAGTGAACAAGTCGTCATGCACATGTCCATGGAGACTACGGCCAGTTACGGAGGCTACAGGAGGCCACAACAGCAGCACCACCAGCAGCAGCAGCAGTAAGCAAGGCTAGAGCTTCATTTGTAGAGCATTTTCAATGGTTTTCCCTTTTTGCAGTCAGCCAGAACCTTCAGATTCAAGCTGCTTTCATCGCGGCTCCTATATTGAGCTCTCCAGCGGTGCCATGCGACGTGTGGAGGATATACGCACCGAGGATTTTATACAATCGGCGCTGCGCAGTCAGATTTTTGAACTGCGCGAGGCCACCGTGGTGAAGATCGATCGTGGAGCTGATCAGGGATCAATTACCATTACTTTTAGCTACGATACACAGCATGACAAGGTAAGAGCTGGGAGTTTCCTTCTTTTCTTTAGTAAATAAACCTCTTATCTTGCACAGGTGCACATGGAGGTGCTACCCGGGCATCCGCTCTTTGTCTACGGCCAGGGCTGGGCCTCTTGCAATCCCCAGTTATCGCTGCAATTGTACGAACTCAAGTGTCAGCAGCTGCAGGTGGGCGACATTTGTCTGTCGCTTGTCCAGCGCGAGCAGTTAGCTCCTCCTCCTCCACCTCCTCAAGCGTCAGTGCCGTTGCAGGTCCCAGCACAACATCCGCGAGTCTTGCCACCGCGTCAGCCAATGGAGTTTAATCCTCCCACAGGAGCCATGCCGCCAGCGTTTGAGCATCCATATCAGGTTTATGCCAAAATGGCCAACTTTGTGGCTGCCTACACTCAGCACATGATAAAACAGCTGCAGAATTAGCAAAATAACCACAAAATAAGAATAAAAACTAACCAAAATATATGTATTCAATGGCGAATCTTGAATATCTTCAAGGATATCAATGGAGTTCGTCTTTAAATGTAGTTTTAGAGCTTTGTAAATTGCTTTCTCTTTTTTTTTTGTTTAAATAAAGTTGAAAAATAAAGCAAGCAAAAGGATATTACTGATTTTTACTTATTTTTATTACTTTTTATTTACTTGTTTACTTTTTTTTTAAATTTTTTCACTAAATGTTCACGCTTAAAAAACTAAAAAAGTAATTTAAACAAACTTCCGTTCGATAACTATTTAATTATCGATAATTACCCGCAAAAAGTAGCAATTTCTTGATTTTGATTATTTTTATTACTAGTTAATTCACGTTTTCAAAATTTATCGCCAAAAAGGTAGCAATTTCCTGATGTTTGTTTATTTTTATTACTAGATATTCACCTTTTAAAAATTTATCGATAACTATCCGCCAAAAAGGTAGCAATTTCCTGATTTTGTTCATTTTGAATACTAGTTAATTCACGTTAAAAAAAATTAATAGTAATTTACACAAACTTCCGTTCGATAACCGTTATCGATAATTACCCGCCAAAAAGTGAACAATTTCCTGTTATTAGTGGCGGCACAATTTCGATATACCAACTGCATTCAACAGTTTTTATCGACCGGAAGAAAACACATTGCCACGAAGTGGGAAAAATCAATTACAAAATAAGGTTTCAAAGAATAGATTTTGTAATGTAGATGCCAGATACCAATTGATATGGTTTCTGCCATAAATATTCCCCTTCTCTATATATTTAAATTTAACTTGCCCATCTACGAAGTATTACTCAACATTTTTTTTGCCCCCCGTTCCTGAGCTTGGAATTTCCGTACAAATGAATTTTCAACACCTTCCTGTCAGCAGCTGAATGTCCCAAATTCCGTGTGCATTCAAGGGAAAAGGAAAATAGACGAAGAATAATCTCCAAGGCTTTCTCCCGCCGATGCGGGTTAAGCCAATTATCGGAGATCAAAAACTGTTATCGATAATGAACTCGTTATTGGTCCATCGCTAACTTGGTGTTTAGGACAAAAAAAAAAAAAAACACACAAGAAAACAAGAAAACAAGAGAATAATAGGAAAATAACGCGAATTTTGTTGGAATATTAAGCCGTAATTCATGCTTCCCGTTGTGGGAAGTCTTAATGTCTGCGCTAGCGCCGCCCGTACCCTCAATGAAGGACGCGCTCCAGCCGGACAATTACAATGGAACGACGACGACGACGACAACAACAACAACAACGACAACGACAAACGACGAGGAGGAATTATCGTCGTCGCCCGCGCTCCATGCGTTCTGCGTTCTTCGGAACAATAATGGCAATAATAATGGCATCCCCATCTCCCATCTCGTCTCTCATCCAGCAGCAGCAGCAGCAGCAGCAGCGTTTAGAGATTCCAACATGAGTGGCACCACATCCAGTGATTCCCTGTGGACCAACAACAGTTGCAGCTTCACCAACAGCAGCAGCAACAGCGGCAACAGCAGCCGCAGCTGTGGTGGCATCAGCAGCAACAGCAGCAACAGCAGCAGCAAGCCTCATGAGATGGCCCAGGCTTTGGCCCACTCAATGGCCATGCGTGGCCACGAGAACCATGTCAATCTTAGCCTCCACATGAACCTAAGCAAGGGATTATCGGTGGCGGGACATCATCGTAAGGGTGGCGGCTACCAAAACAAAGGTAAGTCTCAGCCAGGCTTAACCTAAACCTACTAATTTCTATGCTTTCCAGCTGATTCAAACCTCACAGCTTCAAGCAATGGCGAGGAAGTGCGCCTCTCAAAGATCATTCGTCGTTTGGCCAATGAAACCAATCCAACGGTGGCCCAAGAGCTCTGCGGCAAGCTGGAACAGGCAGTGCGCCTGCCCGTCAACATGGGCTACATGTCCTGTTCGCTTGTATGGATCCTGGAGAACATGCTGACCCTGTTCAAGCAATGCCCACCGCCAGTTTTAGAAGAATGCAGCAAAATTCTGGGTTTAATTGGCTTTTTAAACATGAAATCTTATCCCATATTCGAGGAGTTTATTGTGAAACAATACCGAAGCAGCAAAAGAATGCAAAAGTACATGATCCTAGCCCTGCGCTCCACCATCACGTGAGTTTAGAGTTTCCTACAAGATTCTTTATATAATTCTCATCATATTTCCTTCCTTTCAGATGGGACACCAAATGCGAGTTGCTTCCCTTCTCCGACAAATTGATGCTTTTGTTGAAAGACTTTCTGGAGACTGCCGAGAATGCCGAAAGCTTTATGGTTATCAGCAATACTTTAGTCTTATTTTCGGCCAGTTATCGTGAGGCCTTCGAGTGCCATTTCACCGATGTGGTAGACATCATCATTGGCTGGCAATTGGAGGTTAGTTCAGGCCAGCCCGCCCAGCTAAAGGCTCATTGTGCCCAGGTTTTGGAGCAATTAACACCGTATTTTAGCAAACAAATTGACTTTAGCTACGGCCTGTTGGCACAATTCGTGGAGGACATCACCGCCTTGGATTGCGAGGATTGTGAGGCATCTGCAGTTCGTTTGGGTGCCTTTGTGGTGGCCTTTAATACGTTGCTCAAGTGCATGGCACGCATGCAAATGTTTGAAGGGATACCAGCCTGTGAATCCATTGTTCAGTTGGCCGTAAATCATTTAATTAATATCCCACCTGCGAGTTTGCTTAGCACAGATGCCGCCTTGATCAGTGTAAATGAATTATTGTGCATTTGCCTGTTAAATGGCTTTGGTGGCCTGGAAGCCAACACCTTGGAGCATCTACTTTTGTGCCAATTCCAAGAGATTCATCGATTGAGTGACAACCAGCGACAGAGTGTCTTATATTTGTTACTCTGCGCGGTTAGGAGACTGCGTGCCCGCTTTCCCAAGAGTTTGGTTCAATTGATATTCCAATCTTGTGCTTATTTGGCGGAATTAAAGCGCCAGGCACCTGGGGGCAAGTCATATAGGCTGCTCCTACGCACCTGTCAGGAGACATTGACAATACGGAATGTCCCATTGCTGCAGCAGGCCTACAAACATCTTGTGGAGGATGTCAATGCCTGTGTAAGGCAGCTACAAAACAGCACCGAGCTCCGCCGTTCCAGCGAAGAGGCCAGCGTTCTTCTCGTCTTCCATCTCTCCGCCTTGGCTGCTTTGGCCAAGCAAACCTCCTCGATTATTGGCATGTACGCCTGTCAGCCCTCGATACTCGAACTGCTGCTCACCAATTGCCGGGCTCAGGACATGACGCTGTGGAGTAGATATCCAGCCACCCATCAGGCTGTCTTGAGCCTCCTCGTGGTCCATTGCCAGGCGAATCACAACTTTCGCACAAACTCCAGCCTGCTGAGAGATCAGGATGACTTGGCCGAGAATACATCACCCACAGCGCATAGTTTTGCCAGCATTTTGCGTTTCCTGGACTCGATTCTCAAAGAAGCATCTCTGCTGGCGCCTCATAATCTACGCATTCTCCTGCAATGGACACAATTACTTCTAGCCGAGTGCCGTGAGAAGGCCAACCGTCTGATTGATCAACCGAACTTCCAAGGCATTTGCCGAAGCATTGCCTGCAATGCAGCTAAATGGACGCCTTTGGAGAGTGGCGCCTGCATGCAAACCGTGCTGGAATATGGCCCACAGGAGTTGCATCTTCATCTGCCTGATTTGCTTGCTCTTTATCGAGACACAGCCCTTCAGCAGCTGCAAATACTCGCCTCAAGTCAACATCATGGTTTATTTGCTCAGATTTACGCCCAACTGCCTTTAAATGTCACCCTGCCGGGGTGTGGTGTCTCCTCTTTGCCTGGCATGACCAGTCGTAGGCTCTGCGTGTGGCAACAAAGAATGAGCCAATGCAGTGCTGTGCGTGATGGCGTCTTTAGGGATTTTGTAGAACGTCTACAGCAACCATCGCAAGCTCCATTGATCAACGATCTACGGGATCTCTTTGTGCGCAGCTGTCAGGTGGCCCCACAGGATGAGCGACAGGATAAGCTGTCGCAATGCACGCGACGCTGTCAACGTTTGGCCACCGCTTGGTTACAATTCGAGGCAGCGCGTTATTGTGTGGACCAGCGTTTGAGGACAACGCTAGGCAAGCCGCAGGACACTTTCCTAGGCTTTGAGGCCATCATAATGCGACATGCTCGCCTCTTGAGCGGCTGTGCCAAGGAAACAGAGCGTGCCGCATTGGATAATCTGTCGTTGGAGGAGCTAACCAACATGCAGGCAAATCTTTGCATGCTTCTGGGCTTCCTGGATGCTCTGGAGAAGCTTATTTACAATGCTGCCGAAGGCAGTGCCTTTGCCTTGCGTCCACCAGAGAAACCAGTGGCTGCATTCTTCCGCCTGAACAATCCTACATGCCAATCGTGGTTTAATCGCATACGAATTGGTGTGGTTATCATAGCCATGCATGTCCAGCAGCCCGAATTGGTTATACGCTATGCCCAGGTGGGTTTTTTTAATCAAAGACACATTTTATATATAAGATTGGTAACGCCCCTACGATTTTTTGGCTCTGGCTACAGGCTCTCTCTTAAATATTGTTCAAAAGCCAGTAAGAGATTGCTCTAGAGCTAGCTGCTCTCTTGTAAGCATCAAAAAAGTATGCGCGTTACTCATCTTACTACTATAAAATCTCTTTGGTTTAATTGAGTTTCCTGTTAAAATTCAGAAAGTAACTCTTTGTTTTTCTTCCAGCAAATTCTGTTGACACAAAAGATTCAGGATGCCACCTACAGTCAGGCAATTGTTTACATGGCCTGGGCTTGGGTTAGCTGCCGGGAAGCAGACTCTCTGCGTGGCTTGGCCATATGGGCAAGGTCCAAGAGCAGCAACAGCAGCAACAACAGCAACAACAACAAGAGCTTCCAATGGCTTCAATTTGCCGCAGATCAGGCAGCAGGCAAACGAGAATCCGCCTTGGCTGGCTATCGTAGCCTCCTCTTGGCGGAGGAAGAAACTGAAATGGAACCTTTAACTCGACAATTTGTTGTGGCACAGATTATGCAATGCCTTCAAGACACGGGACAATGGTCACAACTCGTGGAAATGAAGCAACAACAGCAGCAACTACAACGACCCGAAGATCGTGAATTAAATCCCTTTTTGCAACGCAACAATGTGGAGGTGAGTGCTTTGGAAAGATTATTGGCCAAGGCGGAGATGGCGGCGGCTTCTTCAACCGAAGAACTCGATGGCGCCTTGCAGCAGCTCAGCTTGTGGCCCAGCGGTTGGGGCGAGGAGATAGCTGGGAGCCATGCCAGCTTCTCGACAGTCCACGTTCATCGACGCACTGAAAATCTGGTGCAACTTAAGCTGCTGGAATGGCGTGGCTTGTCAGACAATGCTTTAGCTCTGCTGGACACCCAATGGCGCGATAGTCTTCTGAATCCCAGCTGCGATCAGCGTGCCTGCCAGGAGTTAACCCTACTGCGACACATTGTCCAGGGTGTGGACTCGCAAGTGCCTGTGTGCCTGCTGCCTTTGGATGGCTCTAAAAAAGGAGGAGGAAAACTGCGTCAATGCGTTTCCAGTGCCATTTTGATGCGTTGCCTGGCCTGGACACAGCTACTGCGTCAGCATTGTGCCCCAGGCAGCTGGGAAACCTTGTGTTTGGATGCTGCATCGGCTGCCCGCGAGGAGGGGAACCTACAGTTGTCTCAAAACCTCTTGAAACAGTTCTTTGGTGAGCCACTGGAGGAAATTGCCGGGCAAATGGCAACGATGCCTGCCTTATCGGAGGATAACGACTTGAAGCGAGGCTACAGTGAGCTGGTAAAGTGCCTGCATCTTCAACAGCAGCAGCAGCAATTGCCTTGTGGAGAGCTGCCCTCTTCCATTGATTTATGTGCCTCGCTTTGCCTGAACCTACAGCGCAGCGGCCAGGGAGCCGATCTTTTGCTCAATCTCTCCGATTGGATAGCTGCCCGTAGCTGCAGTGGCCTAACAACCAATCACCAGTCACCTGTTTTGGCTCAGCTTTTGGAACAATTGCCTGAATGCCCTCTGACCTGTGGCTCTGGCCAGCCTTTGGCTATACCCCAAGCTGAAAGCCTAGTGGTACGCCTTGTTCATGCCAGTCTGAGGCAACGACCAAACTGCGAGGAGGCCTTGATAGCCTATGGCAATTGGTGCTATCGCTGGGGCAAGAAAATCGTCGATAGTGGCACAGTTCTCACACAAACAGATGTCATGGCCATCACTCAAGCCTTGGATTTGCCACAGCCACTGGAAAGCGAAGGTTTAAATGAACTTTTGCAGGCTTTAAGCATGGAACAGCCACCGGCCAAGTGTGTGGAGGTATGCCCTGAGGCAGCGCATGCCCGAGATGATGAGGCAGCCAAGGCTTGCCTTAGGCGACTTCCTCTTCTAGCAGAACGTCCTGCGGAAGTCCTAGATGCAGTGCTAAAGATCTGGCGACGAGCCATAGCCAATACCTATGATTATTACAGGGATGCTGCCCGTTCTTACTTTCAATATTTGCAAGTCAAGTCGGGTAATTGCAGCTCTGGTGGAGTGTCAGCAGAGGGACGCTTCCATGTGGATGATAGCAATTTGGTGACCACTACTTTACGGCTGCTACGTTTGATTGTAAAGCATGCCAGTGGCTTACAAGAGGTCCTTGAGCAGGGTCTGAGTAATACACCCATAGCACCCTGGAAGGTGATCATCCCGCAGTTATTTAGTCGCCTTAATCATCATGAACCTTATGTGAGGAAAAGTGTTTGTGCTTTGCTCTGCCGTTTGGCTGAGAGTCGTCCTCAGTTGGTGATTTTCCCTGCTGTGGTGGGTGCCAACAGGGAGCAGCAGCAGCAGCAGGGCAGCGATGTTACGACTCAGGAATCAGCTTCCTCCTCGACTGAGGATGCCTGCTGTTATGGTTATTTGCTTAATGCCCTCTCAAAACAAGCCCCCGAAGCTGTGCAACATGTCCAATTGATGGTCAAAGAGCTGCGACGTGTGTGTTTGCTGTGGGATGAATATTGGATTCATTCCTTGGCCAACATTTACAATACTTATGTGAGTCGAGTGAGCGCCTTGGCCACTGAATTCCGACCCGATGATCATGAGGGTAAAAACAATCGTTTTAATGTCTGGCGACCACAATTACTCAACGATCTTGAAGCTTTGGCTGCCCTGACGGCCCGTCCACCTGAAACCAGCTATGAGCGTAGTTTCCGCAAACGTTTCGATGCTCCCATTCGTGCCACAGTGGAGGCTTTGAGAACAAGACGCTACCCCGAAGCCTGGGACAAGCTAAAGCAGCTGTATCACATCCTGCAGGCCAACATGATACGCGGCACGGGCAGCACTTTGAAAATGCAAAGCCTGAGTCCGGTTTTGTGTGGCATTGGACGCATGAGGATTTGCATGCCCGGTCTGGATACCCACGATGAGGATGAGAAGGTGTTCATTGAGAGTGTGGAGGGCACAGTGTGTGTGCTGCCCACCAAAACGAAGCCCAAGAAGGTGGCTTTCTATGGCAGCAATGGTCAACGATATACGTTCTTGTTCAAAGGCATGGAAGATCTGCATTTGGATGAGCGTATAATGCAATTTTTGTCCATTTCAAATGCCATCATGGCCTGTCGCATGGATGCTCCCGGGAATGGTTGCTATCGCGCTCATCATTATTCGGTGATTCCACTGGGACCGCAATCGGGTTTGATTAGTTGGGTGGATGGCGTGACGCCTCTGTTTGCTTTGTACAAAAAATGGCAACAGCGACAGCCTCTGCAGAGTAGCAGCAAAACGGGAGGAGGAGGAGGAGCAGGAGGAGGAGCAAGAGGAGCAGGAGCAGCAGGAGGAGGAGGAGCAGCAGGAGGAGCAGCAGCAGGAGCAGCAGCAGCAGCAGGAGGAGCTGCAGCAGCTGGAGCAGGAGGAGGAGCAGCAGCAGCAGCAGCAGCAGGAGGAGGAGCAGCAAATGCCACCCGTCGCTTTACAGATTTGTATTACAGCAAACTCTCTCCTTTGCTGGCCAAGCACAATCTTCAAGTCAGCGATCCACGACGCCAATGGCCCATCTCTGCCCTGAGGCAAGTCCTTGCCGAGCTGTCACAGGAAACCCCTGGCGATTTGCTTGCCCGCGAACTGTGGTGCCAGGCGGGCAATGCTGCCGAGTGGCGGCAATCTGTCAGACGTTATGCCCGCTGCATGAGTGTCATGTCCATGATTGGCTATGTCATCGGCTTGGGCGATCGGCATTTGGACAATGTTCTGATTAATCTGGGCAGCGGAAATATCGTTCACATCGATTACAATGTCTGCTTCGAGAAGGGACGCACGCTGCGCATACCGGAGAAGGTGCCCTTCCGTCTCACACAGAATTTGGTGCATGCCTTGGGCATTACGGGAATTGAGGTGAGTCTAAGAGTTGATTCTTACAAAAAATATAGAACTAAGCTAAAAAGATCCTCATTATCATCAAGAAAATCTCATTTATATTCGAATTTTTTTAAAATCGTTATTTTTTATGCCTAATTCTTTCTAAATTCGGCAAGCCGAAGTTTGAAATTGATTCACTTTTCTCAAATCAAAAGAAAAACTAAAAACTCGTTCAAAATTGGGTTCTGAAAAATGTTTTCGAATATTTTTGATAGTTAAAAAAATATCAGAAACATAAATCCCTAAGGACGAAAAAATCAAAACAAAGAAAGGAATAAGAAAAATGTATGATCTTCACTCACCTCCTTGTTGTTGTTATTGTTGTTTGTTGCTGGAAAGTTCCAATGGCGAAAGGGGTTTCTCTCTCCTTTCTTTGCCTCCTTTCTTTTCTTTCTTTGCATCTTTCTCTCTCCTTTCTTTGCCTTTCCTTCTGTACATCTCCTTTCTTTGCATCTCCTTTCATTGCATCTCCTTTCTTTTCCTCTACTTCTGCGCATCTCCTTTCTTTGCCTTTCCCTTCCTTTTCACTCCTTTCTTTTCCTCTTTCTCTTTCTTCATTAAATTTGCAAAGATATACACAAAAAAAAGTTAGGACGTAGAAAATATGGATTTAAATCACAAAAAAAAAAAAAAATAAAATAACGAGAGATTTTTTAAAACACTGCACATTTGAAATTTTAAGGTTTACTTTCATCCATTTAAAAAAAAAACACACACATTTTCACCAGGATATACACAGAAAACAAATTAATGCCACAGAAAATAAGCGTGTAAAACCACAACAAACAAAAAAAAAACAAACCGAGACCGAAAAAAAGCTTATTTTTTAAAACACTTCACTTTTTCACATACATTTCTTTTTCTTCTCAAAAAAAAAAAAACAGCGAAGCGGTTTAAGCCTGCACCCCCAAAACATTAACGGTTAAAAACCCCAATACGAAAACACTGCACTTGTACAATTTTCTATCTCACTCACACATCTCTTAGCCGAAAAAAACACACACACACAAAGCCACAAAAAGAAAAAAAGAATTTTCCGGCTTTTAATTCGGGTTTTCGCACATTCCTAAGCTTCCGAGTCCTCCGGAGGACTGGTTTTTCGCGGATCCGTGAATATCGAACATTTTTCCGGCCGTTTTTCCGCTTTTCTCACCTATTTTCTGCACGCTGCCCGCATTTCATGACCGATCACTGCGAATGCAAAGCGCAAAAGAAAGTTGCGAACTTTATTGGAATACTTATATTGGAAAGTCACGTAATAAACGGGAAGAACTTAAACGGGAAGCGGGAAGCGGCGGCGCTGTTTAGAGGGCGAAGTGAGCTATTGGAAAATGTGAAACGATGCCTTGGAAAGCTGTGCGCCTGGTATTCCTTTCCAACGCGAAGTATTAATTTTATTTTTAATTAATTTAAATGAAAATTATACAAATTTAATTCTACAAAAATTTTAATGACAAAAATATTGAAATTAAAATTTTTGTTGGCAATTTTTTGACAGTTTTTGCAAAGCTAACCCGTTGTAAAATATTGAAAAGTAAAAATGAAAAGGAAAAATATGCAACTTTAGTATTACAAATATGAAAATGACAAAAATCATGAAATTAAAAAATTGTGGCATTTTTTTGACACTTTAATATTATAATTAATATTTTTGGAAAAGGTTTTCCCCATTTGGCTAAAAGTAAAGTTAAATAAAACCGTAAAATTTTGCTTTTAAAGTTTAACTTTAATGGCAAATCCCTCGCCTTCTGTTTTTTGCTGCTCTCTTTTATCTCAGTGTTTTATACAGAAATATATTACAAGAAATATTTTATATTAAATAATATATTACTTATATTTATATTATATATGACCAAAAAAGGGGAATGGGGATGGTTTGGGTATTCCAGACTTGGAAACCAAGAGTTTCCTGTATTCCAGGCTTTGGGAACCAAGAGTTTCCTGTATTCCAGGCTTGGGAACCAAGAGTTTCCTGTATTCCAGGCTTGGAAACCAAGAGTTTCCCTTCACTGTAAGGCCTTTGGTTTGTTGACTTCCTTGATTTCCATTTTCACTTCAATTTTCACCTCCTCCTTCTTCACCTCCTCCTTGATCTCCCTCTTGACCTCCTGCTGCTGCTGCTGCTGCTGGTGATACCCCATCGATGAGGAGGTGGCCTCCATGCGATGCTTACTATCCACCGGCAATTGATCCTCGCACTGCCTGGCCGTTTGGCAGCACAATGTCTGGGCAAAGGCACGCCGGAAACCGGAATTCTTCCACGAGTAAATAATGGGATTCAGGGCGGAATTGGCCATGGCCAGCGAGAAGGTCACTTTGTAGATCATCGAACTGCTTCGGCAGATGCTAAACAATTGGGCAATGGCCACACAAAAGTAAGGCAGCCAGCAGATGGTGAAGCAGCCCATAATGAAGACCACAATCTGGACACTCTTCCAATCCGGATGCAGCAGCAGACTCCTCATTGTGGTGGCCTCATCCGTATTATAAACCACCGACTGGCGCAAACGTTGAGCCTGCCTGGTGGCCTCCCTCATGATGCGCCAATAGACAAGGAGCATGCATATCCAAATGATGCCAAAACCGGGTGTTATCACACCGGCTATATAGCCAGGAGCCAAAACTTCATCGAATTCACAGGCCTGGGCCTCGGGCCAGCGGTTCCAGAAGACAGGCAGGAGGGCAACCAAGGCGCCCAGGCACCAATTACAAATAATAATGCTGTAGGCCACCCTTCGGGTCATATATCTGCAAAAGAAAAGCTTGAAAATATCAGAAACCAAGCAGGATTTATCCCAGAATTGATTTTCTTACCTTCTGTAGTGCAAGGCATATACCACCGCTATATAGCGATCCACAGCGATGGAGATGAGGGTCAGCATGGACACGCAGCAGGCGCAGATCAATAAGAAGAAACGCAGCAAGCACGGAGCCCGCATGGCACCAATTCCGCCGGAACCCATGTAGAAAACCAGATGATAGGGCAAAGCGAGGCCCACACAAAAATCGGAGACAGCCAGCGAGAGGATGAACAGATTGGAGATGACGGAACGCAGATGACGACAGGTTCTAACCGCCACAATGGTTAGGATATTCCCGCCCAGGATTAAGCCAAACAGCAAAGCATTTATCACCAGCCAGAGGATGTGACCAGGAGTGAGACTATATGCGGTCGTCGTCGTCGTTGTTGATGGCAGCACAACCAGCGACGTTTCAGTATCATTTTGCAAGCGTAATCCCTGTAACATCGGGTAATCCCATGATGATGATGATGATGTTGAACTGGAAAAGGCCATGACTCGCCTGCCGTTAACGAAGTGCACGCGAGGCCAGTGGGCAACCGTCTGCCGGTAACATTGCCGTTGCGACCTGGTGCCAGGACTTCGGCTCGATTCAACTCGGTTTCGGTTTCATTCAGATCGTGGGCGTCGTTTGTTTACGTTTCACCTTTTTTGGGTGGTCGTCATCGCCAGTTAAACTGATAAAGCAACGACCAGGCTATGGAGCCAGCGTGAGAACCACAATCCCGTTGATAAGCTTTTTTCGCCACATACAACCCATACACCCATCCATCCATCCATCCATAGCTATTCATTTTGGCCACCACCACTTCACACTTCACTGGAGTGCCGGACTCCCAGGCCATACCAGGCTGTGGCAGAATGCATAGATCGCTGGGGGTTTTCGACAGATTAGCCCCCCAAAAATAGAATGATAAAGAACGAAAATATAAAAAAATTATGATACACAAAACACACTCATGGGATACATGGGGATACATCTCCTAGCATAGAGTGGAATTTTCCAATAACGTTTAGTTGCTATCTTAATTTGTTATATTTTCTATAAAGTTACTACTTTTAACTTAAGAAATTGCTAAATAAATAAATAAACCCACTTCAGTTAATAGAATGAACTGTAAACAAACCAATTAAACACAAATTCAATAGGAAACATTCATCAACATGTTCATTATTCATTATTCACTCTTTAAAATGAACATTAAATAGAAAACATTCATCAACATGTTCATTATTCATTATTCACTCTTTAAAATGAACATTCAACATGTTCATTATTCATTATTCACTCTGTAAAGTGAACATTAAATAGAAAACATTCATCAACATGTTCATTATTCTTTATTCACTCTTTAAAATGAACATTAAATAAAAAAAGTGACTATATTTAAAAGTAATCATAGAATATAAGCTCATCCTACAATTCTCCAACCTATTAATCCCTTTTCTCTTATTTCTTGTCTTAAAAATTAAACCCAAAAACCTTTTCCAGCTTCTTCCTCCAGTCAGTAGATATTAAAAATCCCTATCCCTACTCCAATCATCCTCCTGTTACCTTCTCTGATCTCTGTTCAATTTTAAGGCACACAGAGAGGTCGTGGCTAACCAGGTTAACCTCTTAGGAGGAAGCATTCACCCAGCTTGGTCGGGGATACCTGGTTAAATCTGACAATGGGCCTCTTATCACCTAAATTACGGGCCAATCTGCAATTGTAAACAGCGATTAGCTTCGATGCCGAGTCGAGGTCGTATATGTAGAACATGGTTATGGTTCGGGTGTTGTTGTGGGTTCCGTTTTTCGTTCTCGTCCATAAAATCAGCATTGCTAATACATATATCCAATCCAATCGCATCGATGATATCGTTGGATATCAGTGCGTGTGCTTTGTGACAGATGGAAATGGTTCCGCCGTTTCGCATTTTTATGATGGGAGAACCATTGCCCTATTTATGGGCGTGTGAATATTCCATTGTGGGGGAGGGGGGAGCTCAAGATCAACTGAAGTTCTATAGTTTACTCTCTACTAGGAATAAATAAATAAAACCACTTTAGTTTATAAAAAAACTGTAAACAAAACAAATAAACACAAATTTAATAAAAAATATTCATCAACATGGTTCATTATTCATTATTCACTCTGTAAAATGAACATTCAACAGAAAATTGAAAGAATTAATGTTCATTATTCATTATTCACTCTTTAAAATGAACATTCAATAGAAAAATTTCCTTAATATGTTCATTATTCACTTTAAAATGAACATTCAATAGAAAAAGTTCATCAACATCGTTCATTATTCATTATTCACTGTTTAAAATGAACATCCCTGGCATTCCCATAATAAATTATCCTTTTTTTTCCAGGGCTCCTTCCGCCTAGGCTGCGAATACGTCCTAAAGGTGATGCGTAAGGAACGTGAAACCCTTTTGACCCTGCTGGAGGCCTTTGTCTACGATCCTTTGGTGGACTGGACCATTAACGATGATGCTTTGGCTCTGCGTCGATCCCTGGGAGCCAAGCAGCAGCAGCAGGCAGCTGGGGGAGCACCTGGTACAGCGACTGGTGGCGGCGGCGGCGGCGAGCTCAAGTGTTACAAGAAGGACAAGAACAAGATTAAGACGCACGACTGGGATGCCAAGCGGCAGCACTTCCTGACCAAGATGAGCCTCATGCAGAAATATTGGAGCAACAACCAGTAAGTGTAGAAATAATTATATTTCCTATTCCCTATTTTTTATTGTATTTAATTTCCAGGGTGGAGATGCGACTGCAGCTGCAGGAAATGGACCAGGAGGTGGGCAACCTGCAGGCAGTGCAGGCCCAACGCCTGGTTGCCGAACAGGAGCTGGTGGAGCTGAATCAGCGCAGCGCTTTAATTGCCGAAATTAAATCTTTGGGTACGGCCATCGAGAGTCACAGCTTCAACACGGCTTCCCTGCGTCATGCCGTGCGACGCGGTCACTCGGAGGCGCTGGCCAAGCTCAGTGCCGAACGGCAGGCGGACTATGTTCAGGTGCAGTGTCTTCTCAGCCAATATGGCGAGTGCCTGCAGCCGTATCACCTGGCTGAGCTGCATGCCCAGCTCATTCAGCTTCAAATGGAAACGACAACGGACAGGTGCAGTGACAATGAGCCAGCTTTGCCGGAACTTCTGCATCACTCTGGCTACGATGGCATGCGTAGCCAGTTGGAGGAGCTGTTAGACTGCCTGGATCGCACGGCTTTGCATACTTCCGAGCATTTGCAACAGTATGCGGCAATAATGAACTTTTTCCCCGAGCAAAGCCACCGCCAGAATCTATTTGTGCGCTTCCACGACAGCTATGGCACGTACATGCAACACGGAGGATCTATGGAAACGTCCAGCGTTGGCGATCCCAACTCATCGTCCAGCTCTATAATTTGCACTGCCGACGTTCTGGGCGTGGCCGAATCCCTGGAATCTGCCTGGCTGCACCACAGCCTCCAGCTGCAGGAATTAACGCAACGTTATGCCGCCAAACAACAGGCTTTAAACCTCAGCCCACCCACAGCCGTTCTGCTGGCAGCAATTGGTCAAAGCGGCTGCAGTTTGCTGCATCTTAAGGCCAGCCTGGTGCGAACTCTGGACCGAGCGGGTGCCGCTTTTGGGGCCTACGAACAGGCTGCCTTGGCTGGCGAGAATGAAGAGCTTCTCCAGCATCAATTGCATTTTATACACTTGGTGCGATCGATGTGCCAGGGCGTGCTGGTGGCCATGCAGGAGGATTTGTATTTGGGACAAATGGAAAGTTTACTTTCTGCTTTATTGAGTTTGAAACAATTCTTTGAATACGATCTACCGGCAAGTATCTATCGGCTGCTGCTGCTGCAACCCAATCTGGGCCAGCTGAGTGCCATGTGTCACCTGAGTGCCGTCAGTTTGGGGCAGCTGTACTTTGAGGCCACTTTGGAGCGAGATGAGCCATCGGAGGAGGGCGAGGAGGAGCTGACGGCAGAGCGTAGATTTATGCTTAGCCTGCAGCCCGCCTTTGAGCAGTTCCAGCAGGCGGCCACAGCTTTGAGTACGTTAATGCGCAGCGTCAAGATGTTGCTGGAGGATGTGAAAGATGTCCAGGCCCAGCAGCAGTTACTGGTGAGTGTTAATCTTTAAAAATAGTTTATTATTTGGAGAATATGCTGTAAAATTTTTAAGTTTGCATGCAAGGCACGTCAAATTATTTTTTTTTGGGATTCTAGCTTTGCTATGTACACGTTTTCTGAAAAACTATGCCACATATCGGAGTGAATTAAAAAGTATTATAATCATCATGAATATTTCTTCTATTTAAACCTACTTGTTTTTAATAAAATGAAGTTTTAGTATTTTTTAAGTCAAAGCTAACTTTCTGAAACCGAAATTTTATGTTTAAAATTGTGCTACATTCTTTTTGCCATAATTTCTTTCGGTTTTTTTAAGGTTTAAATAGAATTTACACTAATTTTAAATACAAATAAATTTTGTTATTAGATTTCCGACTTGAATTACGGGCTGAATCATCTTCATAATGGGGGCACCTCGAAAATCTAGGCGCTGCGGCTGCTCTGCCCCAAAACTCCGTCATTTTGTAAAATGTGGCTAATTAAATTTTTATTTTATCATCTTTGATATTATTTTAAACTATCTTTAAAGTTTCAGAAGGATTGCTTAACTATTTGTTAAACAAAAACAAAATTTACAAAAAGTGTTCATATTTCGACATTTTAAATTCACCACAACTCCGCCATTTTGTAGTATTTGGATCATTAATTTTTGTTTTTATCATCTTTGATATTATTTTAAGCTATCTCTAAAGTTTCAGAAGGATTGCTTAACTATTTCCTAAAATTTTTATATTTCGACTTTCTACATCCCCCACAACTCCATCATTTTCTAATATTTGGCTTATTAATTGATTTTGTTATCATCTTTGATATTATATTAATCTATCTGTAAAGTTTCAGAAGAATTGGTTAACTATTTCCTAAAAAAAAGAAAATTTACAAAAAAATTCCATATTTCCACTTTCTCCCCTTAAAAACCATTAACATTTATATTAATATATTTTCTTCTACCCTTTAGGCCTCGGGTCTGTTCAAGAATCGCGTGGAACTGGAGGAAGAGTTGTTCTTTGGTTTGATCAGCGAAGCCCTGGAGACCAGTCGCTCGTGTGATGTCCGGGAGATGGCACGCCCCATGCTGGGACTCATACACAGTCTACAATCGGATTGTTTGGCCGGCTTGCTGCCTCTGTTGGCCCGCAATTTCTATACCTCAATGGGTCCACAGTGTCAGCCTCCCATGACGACGACGACGACGACAAATAATTGCAGTTCTCTGGGCGATGCCTCGCAGGCGGATCATCTCTGCGAGAGTCTGTTTATCTCCCTGCAAACGGACGGCGGCCTGCAGCAGGAGCAGGCAGAGCTAACGCTGCTCAATCAGCAACTGGAGCTACACACGCTGGCTGCTTCGGCGCAATATTGGGCCTACTCGGAGGCCCTGGGAGGTCAGCAGCAGATGCGAGGCGGCCATCACATTGTCAGTCGGCCAAAGTTGGCGGCGCTCATTGGCGAGGGTTGGCAACAGCTGGAAAAAGATTTGGCAGCACTGCAGATCCTTCAAGGCGGCCTGGAGTCACAGCTGAGTCACTTGCATACGCAGCGCAGCAATTGGAATCGAAATCACATTGATAGTTTCCTACGAATCGAACAGGATCGATCGCAGCAAGTGGCAGGACATGTGGCAGTTCTGCGACAGCTCACCGATGCCGCTGGAGCTGTGGCAAGGTTAGAGCAGCTCGGTGACAATTCAGAGCGAAAGTTAATGGTGGAACATTTGGAGAATTGGCTGGCCGCTCATGGTCAGTGGCAAACAAGCTGTGCGCGGATCAGTGCCGTGGAGCAGGGCATTGTGGAGCTGCTGGATCCCGAGGGAGCCATTGATCCGTATTGGCTGGAGAATGTTCAGGGGTTGCTTGAGGAGCAGACATGCAGGTTACAGCGCGAAATGACGGCGCTGGAGTGCGAGCAGCAGGGCAAGCATCGGTTCCTATGCACTCTGGTCAAGGAAACTCAGGTAAAACCTTGTTTTCTTTTTCCTTTTTATTCTCTTATTAATATTTCATATTTTTTTTTCAGCGTTTGCAGGAGAAAATGCCACGCTTCCATGTCCGCAGCCTGTGTGCCGAGGCTCAGGCACAGGGTCAAGGCAAGCTGGTGCCCTCGGATCTGCAGCTGCTGTGCGGACATCTACGCGACTGCCAGCGTTTGTTGCAGTCGCTCTTCCAACGCCTGATGGATTTACGCAAGGATATGTGCGCCGAACGACGCTGCCTGCATCCGGTAATGCTTCAGGGCTGGCGACAGCAGCTTCAACTCATTCAGGCCATGGCCGCCCAAGAGGTAACCGAGTTCTTCAAAAGCATGGACGAGCAGCTAAGGCATGTGGGCGAAACGGACACCTATGAGACCTTCTCCACCCAAGCCAAGGGTAACACAAAGCTTAAATACAAAGAAAACTGGAGTTTAAAGTATTATTTCCCGTCAGGTCTCAACAATTTGCATGAACAGAAACGCAATGCCTATGGCGTTTCCGTTTGGAAAAAGATACGCATGAAACTGGAGGGTCGCGACCCCGATGGCAATCAACGCAGCACCGTGGCCGAGCAGGTGGACTATGCCATACGCGAGGCCATCAATCCGGATAACCTGGCTGTCCTCTACGAGGGCTGGACGCCGTGGGTCTAGGTTGCCCAATGATGATTGGCCGCATTTTCTGCGGCTTCGTTTGACATCCACAATCAACAATTTGGGGGCAATTAGGATCTCCTTTTGGTCGCGGTTGGTCTCAGTCTCGGTCTCAGTCACGGTCACGGTACGGGCTAGCGCTGTTGCGCTGCCCTCAGGCCTTGGCGGAACACCTAGCGAGAGTGTCGTCGTCACCTCCTCCCAAACCAAGAGTAGTTGCTTAAGCGATAGACGACGACGACGACGACGACGACGATGGAAGACGGACAAATGATGACGAAACACAAGCCGCCCTCCGGTGAGAGAGATAGCGAGAGAGAGAATGCCATGGATCGTCACGATCCGAGGGCTTCTACAAGGATCTTCTATCCCGGATCTATGTCCACATAATATCCAGATGTGGACATTTTACAGCGGATTTACCGGGTTTCAACATTATCTTATGTCCGGCTCCTCCGGGCTCAAGATTATCTTATTTTCTTCTTTTATTTTCCCTTTTATTTTTTTTTGTTCTTAATGTAGTTTTTGTTTTAAGCCAAAGTTTTTTCCAATCTACCCTTACCCCTTATCCTTACCCTATCCCTTTCCCCACACCCCCTTTTTTTAGTTAAGCTGAAAATCCAACAAAAAGCAATGTTAACTTTTAAGCCGATTGTGTTACCAAATTAATCCGAGTAGCCATATTAAACCTACCATTTACATAGGTAATATACTTATGTATATATATTTAGAAACCTTCCCCTTCTCCCTTCCAATAAATATATATAACCGACGAGTGTAGTGGACGCGATTCCAGGTCTCCTGTTTGGAGCTGGACAAAAGCCGAGAGACGTTTTATGCCAGTTCTGATCCCTGTTCTCGTTTTTAGTTACTTCAATGAATAAAGGCAATGCTGAAATATGAAAATCGAATTGTTTTACTTGTAATTTGAATCTTTGCTCGTTATAACCAACTCGTTACTCGTTACTCCTTACTCGATAGGTCAAAGTTGTGGGAAAGATAAACAATTATTTTGTATTGAAAACAACTGTGTTTGTTCTAAAGTTTTCATCTCGTTTTGCTTCCATTTTACTCGTTACTCGTTACATTTAACATGCTAAAATAGATGCCGAGATGTTTTATGCCAGTTCTGATCCCTGTTCTCGTTTTTAGTTACTTCAATGAATAAAGGAAATATGAACATCAAATTGTTTTTCTTGTAATTGGAATCTTAACTCGTTATAACTAACTCGTTATTCGTTACTCGTTAGGCCAAAAATATGGCTTATATTGAAAACTACTTACTGTGTGTGGTATATAGATTCACTCGTTTATTTTCTAAAGTTTTCATCTAGATTCGCTACCATTTCACTCGTTACTCGTTACATTTACCATGCTAAAATTGATGCCGAGATGTTTTATGCCAGTTCTGATCCCTGTTCTCGTTTTTAGTTACTTCAATAAATAAAACCAAGGCTGAAATATGAAAATCAAATTGTTTTTCCTGTAATTTTGATCTTTACTCGTTATAACGAACTCGTTACTCTTTACTCGTTAGTCGAAAATTGTCTGAAAGATAAACTATTAATTTGTATTTACAAAAATAAGAAATATATTGAAAACTACTGTGTATGGTAAAATAGAATCACTCGTTTTTCATCTCGTTGTGCTTCCATTTTACTCGTTACTCGTTACATTTACCATGCTTAAATAGATGCCGAGATGTTTTATGCCAGTTCTGATCAAATTGTCTTTCCTGTAATTTGATTCTTTACTCGTTGTATCTAACTCGTTACTCGTTACCCCTTACTCGTTAGCCCAAAATAGTCTGAAAGATAAACTATTATTTTATATTGAAAACTACTGTGTGTGGTATATAGAATCACTCGTTTATTTTCTAAAGTTTTCATCTCGTTTCGCTTCCATTTTACTCGTTACTCGTTACATTTACCATCGTTATGCTAAAACGTCTGGTTTCTTCTTCTTGCTCTATTCGCCGCTTTGGTTGGTTTATAAAAGTTTCAAATATTTCTTGTTTTACTTCTTCGTTTTAGAGTTTACATCAATTTCGCGACAATTTTTTGATACAAAAAACAAAAAAAAATAAATAAAGAACAACAAATACAAAATAGAAATAGAAAACAATGTAGAAAATTCTTGTCGCACTTTTCTTGTTGGCTTTTATTTTTAGTTTCAAATTGAAATCAGTTGTTGTTGTTGTGTGTCTGTGTTGTGTTTATCCTTCGATCGCTCAATTAGGCAACGCTATAGTTATACAGTTACAATTTATCTCAATATATATATATATTTGTTTGTTTTTTTTTTATATATATATAACATACATATACAAGTCGTTATATATGCATGCATGCTTCGTGTGTTGTGTTGTGTGTTGTATAATCTGTACAGTACATTTAAAGTTATATCTTCATTTACAAAATATGTACCCCCCCGTTGCTAAGGAAACTTTTGTTCCGGATTCTCCTCCTCCTTCGATCCAATCCGATCCGATCCGGCTTATACATATACATATATCATAATCATCGATGAGCAAGGATAAAAACAAAAGGAAATAGTATACATAAATGATGGTAAATATAAAATTACAGAGATACAGATACAGATACAGTAGTAATTATAATGATTGCGCGCACAGGCGCTCGACTATCGGATATGGCTATATAGGCGGAACCGGGACTCAAAATCACGGTGCCGCCATGAAGCTCTCTCTCTCAACAGAATAAAAACAAACCATTGGATTTTCTGACCAGAACTTCTCACAAATTGACAAAAATTTAGGAAAAGAATATTTAAAATATTTTTAAACCCTTGGCATTTGTCAATTTTACAAACTTTTCTCTCATCTTTTTTTGTTAAACAAAAAACACAAAAACAAAATATTGATAACAAGGGGGAAATTACACATAATTAATTAAAAACATATGCATAACTAGTTATTAACTAATTCATAAAAAACACACTGGGCATTGAGTGAGTGCGAAAAACAGTTAAAAAACCGAAAGTTACTCGTTACTCATCGAATTTTGAGCGAGTGCCAATAAAAAAAACCGTTACTCGTTCCTTCCAATTTGTTGTTTGCTTTGCTTGTTTTTGTTTTTTTGGTTGCTTTGCTTTTTCGTTATCGTTTTTTGTTTCTTTTGTTTTGTTTCTAATTTAGCATAATTATTAATAGTATTTCTCTTTGTTGTTATTGTTATTATTTTCTGTGTGTGTGTGTGTGGGGTGTTTGCTTTTGCCTTTTTTGTTTTTGTTTTCTTGTGTTTATCCTAGATTTTAGTTTTTTTTAGTCCTGTTTTAAAATAATAAATACATACAATATACATATACAGTTACAAATATAGTTACAATTACAATTACATCATTATCCATAGTACAAAATGTAAAATTTAACATCACATTGGTTGACATTCTTTTGTTGGTTGGTTGGTTGCTTCGCTTTACACATTTCCCAGCTGCTGCTGCTGCTGCTGCCGCTGCTGCTGCTGCTCTCCCGTCGTCATCCCTCCTTCTTCTCCTTCACCTTCACCTTCTCTGGTTTTTTGTAGTTTTGTTGTGGGTTGGTTGATTTTTTTTCTTTTTTAATTATTTATTAAATGTATTTTTGTTTGTTTTTTGTTTATTTTGTGTTGCTGCCAGTTTGGCATTGTAAATGAAGTTTTACTTGATTTTTTTGTGTGTGTTGTGTTTGGTTGTCATCGTCAATTAGTAGCAGTGGATCGGTCGGTAGGGTCGAAATATGATCGATGATGCCTCGATCTTACACTCTTTCTATTTCTAGGCATAGCCTCGTCTTCCATCCTTCTTCATTCTCTCTAGTTTTCTCTATTTTTCTCTATTTATCCTTGAATCCATCGCTCTGTTTTCGTTTCTCCTAATCCAGCTGTGTGTCTGCGAAGGCGGATGCGACGACGGCGGGTGTTTCTTAGCTGGAAAACACATGTTAATGAGTTAATAAGCCATTAGATCGAAATCAGTAAATATCATATCAATAAACAAAAAGAAAAGAGGGCAACGCTCAAGAAATTTAAGATTTAAACAAATTGTAGTATCAATTTCAGTTCGCTTTCCCTTTTTCTTTTCCTTTTAAACTATTTGGCAATACACGTACTTGCTAAATATTTGTGTTCTGGGTCCGGTATATAGCCCCCGCCCCCCTACCGTTTCGTTTCGTTTCGTTTACGTTCCCTTCTTCCACCCAACACCTCGCTTTTCCTTCGCTTCCCGTCCAGCTGCTGGCCAGCTCCATTTTAATTTCAATTTCCACTCCTCGCAGCACTTGCATAACGCACACAACAAAAACAAACGCGGCGGCGAGCTCTGCAATTACAAAATGCAAATGCGCATTTAGAGTCAAGTTTATCAGTCACAGCAGCTGGAAGCCATGATTAATCCAGCTTCGGGGGGTGCTGCTGCCCCCTAGGAGTGGCTCTTACCTGGCGAGGATTACTAATCTCCAGGATGTTCAGGACAAGAGCGATTCACCTCAAACCAACGGTCGATGCATCTGGAAAATAATTATATAAAATATGTAATTAATTAATGTAAAGAATGGAAAATAATATTATTAATATACAAATAAATGAAAATTGCTCTAAAAAAAAGTGAGAGGTAAGCATGTAAGATCTTAATTAGAACCTATTAAAACCTAAAACTTTATAAATAAATATTTCTATCCTAAATGAAGCTTATATACAATATATATAATATTTTACACTAAAAAGAATTTATTTATTCCACCAAAACAGGTTTAATATATAAAAATAACTACGCATAATGTGCCTATCGATATTTTCGATAAATTCGCATTATTTTATTAATAATTAATTCTTTATGGGGTCGGAAATGACTCCTCCATTGCGTTAATAATACTTTGAGAGCCATAAAAATACCTAAAATTAAATTATCGATAATTTCGATATTATAATTGGTCAGAAAAATAAATCTACTACCTTTTCGATATAAAGTTCAATTCAAATAATTAAAAATGCAATTAAAAAATAAAAGAAGACCAAATTTAATGTCCAAACTTTCTCCTCAAGTATCTAGTTCTTTTTTCTAAACCGAAATACCTAAAATTACATGTCTATCGATAAATTCGATATTATTATTGGTCAGCAAGATAAATCTCCAACTTTATCGAAATGAAATTCAATTAAAATTAAAACTACAAAAACTAATATTTAATACCCACACTTTCACCCTTAATTACCTAGTTCTTTCTCCAAAACGACCTAAAACCAAAGCTAAACCTATAATTAAACTCACCCTTTGTGATATATGCAGAGACATGGCAGCCGAGCGATTGTGTCCCCTGGACTCAGGTCTTCAAGGCAGATGACGCACTCGCCTTTGGCGTCCGACAGTACATCCTCTGGAATTTGCGAATAAACATATGAAATGTAAATAAAAATGAATGTAAATAAAGACAGAGGGGATTCCCCCTCCCTGTAGCCGCATACCGTTATATGAGAGTCGTGGTTTCGTTAGGCACATGACTAAATGGCATTCAATGTCGTCCGGCAACACAAACTTATTGCACACGGGGCACTTGATACCTGGAATGGAATGCAACGAAGACGATAAAATAATGGCAGCAAGTACCAGGTAGAAATACTTACCATTAAAGGACCAAATGTGCGATGGAAGCGAGGTGGCGGTGTAAACACGACCGATCCCATTGGCAGACGTGGCGGAGGCGGCCAGGGCGATGCTCTCAGCGATATTGCCGCCGGTCATTGTTATGTCCTGCGGTTAGGAAAGAGGATGGAAAATTAATTTAAATGAAATTTGCAAAGATTTAGCATAAATTGCCTATCGATATTTTCGATAATTTGGAAAACTACACAAACGATAATTAATTCAATTAAAATATTAATAAATTATAATTTAAATGGCAAATATATATAAATTTAACAATTACTGGCTTTCTTGACATTTTCTGCCTTGAAATATACGCATTTCTTAAACCATTATTTATCGATATTTTTAAAAGATAATTTTTGATGGCAAATTAAAGTTTAAAATCGATTTAGCATAGATTTTTGCAGATTTTAAATAGATTTTCAAGCAGTTTATAAAGAAAAACTCTAAAAACAGCCACAGAATGATACATTAATTTAATTTTAATTTTATTAAAATTAGAAAATTTAATTTTTTAACAAAATTTATGAATTTTCTGATTTTTTTGATAATTTTCAAGGTTAAGCTCCCTCCTAACACCTGAAAAAAACCTCACTAAATCACTTTACTCACCCGTATGGAGTCCCCCAAAGTGCGACGCTGCTGCATATAGGATTGTGTGGCGCTGCCATTGTTATTCCCTGCCGCTGCTGTCGCTGAGAAGCCGCCGCCACCGCCGTTATTGGCATTCGCCGACACGGTCACCGATACAGCGGCATGCGGATGATGCCCCCCATGGCTGTGCACGGCATGCGGACTGCTGCCGGAGGAGGTGAGCGAGCCCTGTTGCTGCTGTTGGGCGGCCTGCTGCTGCTGCTGGATATCCGGCACAGAGCTAAGGCTGCGCGCTCGCTGACGATCTATGGACGTGGAGTTTTGACTGGAGTTGCTGTTGCTGTTGTTGCTATTGTTGTGATACACCTGCAGGCCGGGCAATGTGCGCAGCAAATTAAATCCTTGGCCGGCATCGCCGCCGGTTGCCGAGGCATGAACAGCGTTGCTGCTGCGATTGTGTCCAACGGCATTTGATGCCTGATCAGCTGCTCCCGTTGAGCTGCTGGAGAAGGTCCTGGAGCGTGGGCTCTGCTGGCCACTGGTCGCCGGTGTGCTCGCCTTCTGACCCATAGAGCTGGCGCCACTGGCACAGTCTCTCTCTCAGTGTGATCTGCTGCTGCTGCTAATGCTGCTGCTGCTTTGCTAGGATCTTAATGTTGAGCTTTCTTTGTGTGAATGCTTGCTGCTGCCGCTGCTGCTGCTACTTGCTCCTTGCTGCTGCAGCTCTTCCTTTGTGTGCTTTTTGCTCCTGGCTGCCCTTGCTCTTCTGTTGCTCTGTTTGCTCCTCTTTGTCTGCTCCTTCTTCGCGTGCAATCGTAACGATAGGGAGCAGACAACAATAGCCCAGCCGTGTGTGTGTGTGTGTGTGTGTGATGTGCGGATGATAAATGCGGTCGGTTTGTCGCTCGGATGATAACTGTGCTGAGTGCTGAGGTCTCTCTGTGTGTGTGTGTGTGTGGGTTCTCTGCTGCCAAAGGAGGTAGGAAGGGGAGGCCAGTGTGTGTGTGCGTGTGCGTGTGCGGGGGGAGGTGGCCGGGTTTGGTTCCAAGGAGGGGGGGATACGCAGGGGGTACGCTGCGGTGCGTAGTTCTTGATTGGTTTGTTATTGTTGCTGCTGCTGCTGCTACTGCTTAGTTGCGCTGCCGTTTTATTTATTTATTATTTTTTTTTATATATTTCGGTGCCAAAACTCCAATTCCAATTGTAATGCTAGCGCCTACTCTCTCTCTCCCTCTGTCTCTCTCTCTCTTTCTCTCTGTGTTTATTGTGCTGCCTGGCGCTCTGCGCTCGCACGAAAATCTAAAGGTGTGACGACAACGGAGACAACAACGACAACGACGGAGACAACGGGTACCGGGACCGAGACCGCCGAGACCAATCTGCCTTGATTACACACTCTCAATTTAAATGACCGTTTTCCCCTCTGCCGTGTGTGTTTTTCTCGTTTCGTTTTCGTTTCGTTTTTATGTGTACTATGTGTACTCTTTGTATTAATTTTATCAAATAGAGATGGCCCGGTTAAGCGATGACAGCCGAATATCGTATATCGAATTGGTATATCGTCTATCGGTTTTGCCAAAAACCAGCTGTGCGCTAATATCGATTCACAACACACATCACTCTCACACCCACAAACACACACACACTCACATATACATAGCAGAGTAGTATTTTCGTGCATTATTTACAGTTAACACAGCAACCAGCGTGTAAATAGAGTGTGTGAAGGAGCTGCAGCAGCCAAAACTGCGACGACGTCAGCAGCAGCCGCAACAGTATTTGATATTTGTTGTATTTGTTGTAGTTGTTGTTGTTGTTAGCCGCCATGAGCTGGTTCGAGAAGGCCAAAACAGTGCTGATCGAGGCACTGGACATACAGGACGATGACAGCAAGTCATCAGCGGCTGCCACAGATAAAGCGGACAAAGGAGCAGTTAGCCAGCTTAAAGACAACGACAATGGTGCTGGTGCAGGGAAAGCGGCAGGCACATCCTCCTCCTCCAACAGTTCCTCAGTTCCTGTCACCACCACCGCGGCCGGCGGCGGCGGAGACACGCCCACATTCTTTGACAATCCGCATGCCAACGAAATGGTCACCATTCCCCCCAGGGCCAGCGATCCCACAGGCACCACCACGACACCATACGCCAAGCGTCAGTCGGCCACCTCGGATTCAGTGGATCTGCTCTCCTCGCCCACATCTCCCGTCGAGGAGGAGGTCTCAGTCTCAGCCTCAGCCTCAGCCGCCTCTGTCTCAGCCGCTTCTGTCTCAATCTCTGCCGCCGGCAACAAACGCCATTCGGAATCATCGCTGGAACTCATTACAGCCACCACGGCCAGTGAGCTGGAAATGGAAATGGAGCTATCGCCGGACACGGAGCCATCGCTGCCCGACAGCATTGTGATTATTGCCAGCAACGATACCTCGGATAATGCCGAGGGTGATGGCGAGGACGACGAGGACGATGATGATGATGAGGAGGATGAGGACGAAGGCACGCAGCTGGAGCGGCACATGGAGGATCACCTTAATGGTGAGCTTAATGTGGGGAAAGGGAGATATTTTAGACCTTTTATAGCGGTTATTTTTTATCGGGTTCTCTGTGGTACATTTTATCGAGAGGATGATGTATCGTTAGGTTCGATATATTAACATTTAAAATATCGGTTTTAATATTTAAATATTTGATAATTTATTAGCCTTTTTATCAATATTTAAAACAATTTGCAAAAAAAATAATTGATAAAATTGGAAAATCCATATTTCAAAAATCAAAAATTATCGGATTTAATGTAAAATCTATCGAAGCTTAAAATATCGCTTTTAACATTGAAATTTTTGATAATTTATTAGACTTTTCATCAATATTTATAATAAGTTACAACAAAAACTAATTTAAAAAAATGGGAAAATTCATATTTAAAAAATCTTTAAGAACTTTTATAGTTTAGAATCAGTTAAAAATAACTTTCTGTGTGAATTCTAGAGAGTTTTGCTTTATTTATCAGTTTGTAAATATCCAAAAAAAGTCAACAAACTGGACATTAGTTTTGTAACCGTTTTTTCCAAGTACTTTTGCATGCTTTTAAATTTATTACCTTGTCCGCGAACTACTACTCTCCATAAAACAAAGAGTTTGGATAGGCTCTTGGAGGATGATGTATTGGAGGGTAAGGATGAGGGATTAGGATCTTTTAAGGCATTTTTAAACCCCGAAAATATCTAAAAAACATCTTTCCCCACAGATTCCACTAAAACAATGAAAGCCTTGGTGTTCAGCGACACCCAGGCAGCTGGCAACGTGGCTGCCGGTGATTCCGATTCCACGCAAAGCTTCGAGGACATTCAAATGATGCAACTGAGCCACAAGGGAGCCTCCTCCTCCTCCACCTCCGGCAAGTCTCCGGCCAATGCCAAGCCAACGGCGGATATGATGGTGGATCAAAGCTATTCGTCCACATCGTCGGACATTGAGATTATCTCAAATCCGAACGGTGACTCCAGCACCAACAGCACCACAACACGCACGAGTCCCCAAAAGTTCAAGGAGCTGGCAGCAGCAGGCAAAGCGGCGGCTGCTGCAGCTGCTAACAGCATTGCTTTAAAGCCCAAGGGTCATCATCGTGAGCCTTCGGAAATCTCTTTGCTGTCCGAGGACTCCCAATCAGAGCTGGACAAGCTCGTCCATCGCATCAGCGAACTAAATCAAGTGATTGAGGCACGCGAACAGCGTCTGCTGCAATCGGAGCGACAGAATGCCGAGCTTCTGGAGCTCAATCAAGAGCTACGCGCCCGCATCGAGGCAGCGGCGGCCAATAGTGCCAACAGTCCCGATGCTGCCGACGATGCTGTACAGCGTCTGTCGGCGCTAGAGAAGAAATTCCAGGCCAGCATCCGAGAGCGTGATGCTCTGCGCATTCAAATCAAAAGCCTGCGCGATGAACTACAGAATAAAATACCGAAAGACGAGTTGACCGAATGCAATGAGATGATTGCGGGCCTTCAGTCGGAGGGAGAGAAGCTCTCCAAGGAGATACTCCAACAGTCGACGATCATCAAGAAGCTGCGGGCCAAGGAAAAAACCTCCGATACGCTGCTAAAGAAGAACGGGGAGCAAATCTCTTTGCTGTCCAGCGAATCGGAACGTTTGAAGCGTTCGCTGGCCGCCAAGGAAGAGATGGAACGCACCCAAATCGAGGCTGTGTGCCGGATGACCGCCGAGAAGCGGCGAGCGGACGATGATTATGCCGAGGGACGTGGCCGCATCAAGGACTTGCAGTCTCAGCTGGCAGCGCTTCAAATAAAATTCGATAGCCTCGAATCGGACATCCAGAAGCAGTCACGCCTCAAGCACGAACGCATGCGGGCCGAGAACGATGAGTATGTCCAGCAGAACGCGGATTTACGTGAAAAGTTGCGCCTGGCCGAGCACAATTTGGTGCGACGCGAGCAACAGATGCGTGAGGAGAACAGACAGTTGGTTGGACGCCTAGAAGCGGCCGAGCTGCGTGCCGAAAGCTCTACCCAGGAGTTAAGTGCCACCACAAGTCCTCTTATACGTCAAATAGAGTCTTTACAACGCACGCTGGATCAACGTTCGGCGGGCTGGAATCGCGAGGAGCAGCAGTTGCTACAAAAACTGGATGCTGCCGAGGTGCAAATACGCTCTCTGACGCATTTGAATACCGTGCAGGAGGAGAAGTATGCCTTGCTTAGCACGCGCTGCTCTCAGGTCGAGGAGAAGCTTTCGAGTGCCCTGCTAGAGGCCACAACGGGGCAGCGGGAGTTACGCCAGCAGGAGGCCAATGCTGCCGGCAAGGACAATGATTTTAAGCAGTGAGTTTTCAGTTGATTAAATTCATAGCTTTTTCCTTGTTAATTTGCTTTCTTTTTTGTAGAAAAATCAGCTCTCTGGAGGAGAAAATCCAACAGCAAATCAAAACCATAGCGGAACTGGAACAGCTTTGCAAACAGCAGCAACAGCAGCAGCAGTTAATGGCCAAGGCAGAGGCGGCAGAGCAATTAAGGCAAACCCAGAGCAGCCTGCTTACCGTGGAAGCCGTAGAGATGGCCGGAAGAATGCAGCATCAACAGCAGCAGCAGCAGCTACACATGCCTACAAAAGCCCTGGCAGCAGGAGGAGTTCGTTCCTCGCCGCCTTTGAGCCTGGTGGATGATGAGGAGGAGGCCTTGGGACACCTAGACTGGCAGGCGGTAAGAGGAGGAGGGGTTTCCCTTTATATTTATATTTATTTTATATTCTATTCCCAGGATGATCTTGATTGCGTTTCCACTTCGGGCCGCCAGCCCTCGGGCATTATTCAGGGCGTACATCTTAATTTTCTGGCTGCCAACACCACCACCTCAACGCTGGAGCACTTGCAGGCGCTGCTAAAGCAACGTGATGGCGAGCTCACGCATATGCAGTGGGAATTATCGCGCCTGCGAGCCGAACGCGATGTTCTGGATGGCGAAATATCCAGTGTGACCTTTGAACTGGAGACGGTGAGTCAGGGAATGAAGTCTTTAAGCTTTTAATGCCACTAATCTTGCTTCCACCTGTTGCTTTTCAGTTAAAGGAGAAAGTCGTAGAGTTTGAGGAGATGCAAGCGGAATTCGTGGACCTGCAGCATCGCTATGATGCTCTGCTGCAGATGTATGGCGAGAAGGTGGAGCGCACCGATGAGCTGGAGCTAGATCTGACGGAGCTAAAGGCCGCTTATAAGCTGCAAATTGATGAATTGCTTGCAGCACCGCCGCCGAATCTGCAATTAATACCGAAGCAGACATGATTGTCGCTGGAACGTCGCCGGCTTGTTGTCTCGCTGCCATGTCTGCGTCGTCGTGCAACGTGGCCATCGTAGCAGTTCCCATTCCCACAACAAATATCCCATGTAAATGCGACTTAGTATAAATATCTATGATTTGCGACACCTTTCTAGTTATTATTATTGAACTATTCATAGATTGTGATAATTTATCTTAAAATTACAAACAAAAAAATATAAATATATATATTTATATATAAATATATAAACATAATACCTACCCATAATACATAAAGCTATGGTCTATGACTATGTACAAAAGCTGTTGGTCTCTTTTTATCGGTTTCTCTGTGTTACAGTTTATCGAGGGAATGATGTATCGACTTATCTTTGAGTTCGATCTATTACAATTTTAAAATATTGCATTTTACATAAAAATATTGATATATTCTTAGATTTTTCACCAATACTTAAAAAAGTTACAACAAAAAAATATTTGTTCATTTATAAGCCTTTTTCTGGAATTAAAAAAAAATTTACAACAAGGATAATAGAGAAAAATTCAAAATCCATATTAAAGAAATCGAAAATTATCGGATTTAATGTTAAATCTATCGAAATTTAAAATATTGCATTTAAAATTAAAATTTTTGATTATTTAATAACGTTTTCAACAATATTTAAAACAAGTTCCATACAAAAATCGAAAAAATTGGAAAATCCAAGTTTAAAAAATTTTAAACAATCGTATCATTTTTTTACTTTATTATTTTCCCTTTTCTATCCCTCTTTTTTTTATTATTTTCCCTTTTTTATCCAATTTTTTCTTTTAATTTCCTTAAAAGTAGTTGAAACCAAGTTAAATCTCTTTGGCGCAGTTCGATTTATCAGAACAAAATACTAATTTATCGGCACGTTAAAATATCGATGTATAATATCGATCTTTTGCTATTTTTTTCTCCTAAATCAAAGCGTTTCCCTTTAGAATGTCCCTGACAGCCTGTGTAAGCGGAAAGATGGGCTTCTCGGGTCTTCTCGATTCCCGCTGATCCTGGCACGAATTCTTGAGATCATCGGTGTTTAAAGAGAAGACCATAACGCCGCCCAGCTTAAGGGATTTGACATAGCTGGCCTTGCATTCCATGCTAGTGCGATTCTCATACGAAATCCATTCTTGCAGGGCGCTCAGGTAGGGCGAACAGGTCTCGGGATCGTACATATAATTGGGCTTAATAAATTTTCCGGCACACTCGCATGTCTCCGAGAGCGTGGTGAAGCCCAATTGGCCGCACTGACCAAAGCCAGAGGAAGGTGCACCAATTCGATGATTAAGCGGATTCACAAGACTGCAAAAAAGTCATGAAATTAATTATAATTTTCAAGGAAAAATAGGTTTATGACTCACGTAAAGGAATGCCCGTAGGTGGGCAGTCCCACAACCAAACGATGCGGCTCCAGGCCGCTTTTGAGCCACCACTGGACCGTATAATTAATGTTAAAGGTGGCCATCAAAGAGCGATCTGTCGCATGAGCATACAGCGGGGCATTGAGACCTGTAAATGGTGTGTCCCTGCGGTAAAAATGAAAGTCATACGCCATCAGGTTAACATAGTCAGCGTAGAGATTCAATTCCCGCATATCGTAGGCATACAAAGCAATGCCTTCCGGTGCGGCCACTGCCAGCGAAAGGATATCCCGTTCTCGCTTCTCGCGCCGCCATTCCGTGCGAATCTCGTAGAGGAGCTGCGACAAATGCATTCGCTCCCGATCGTAGGCACTGGGGAACTCCCAATCGAGGTCGATGCCATCCAAACTGGGATATGTGCGGAGTATTTCGCGCAGTGAACGCAGGAAAACCTTACGCATTGCATGATTTGCCACCATTAAAGCAAACTGCTTGCCGCTGTCCGCTCCACCGATCCAAAGTAGCAAATGGACTTGCGGATGAGACTCCCTGAAGGGGCGACTGTCATTGCTTAGCACTTGGACCAACGAGGCAGGCAGTACAATTGTGGCATTGTCCAGGCTGGCGGGGCCAATGTTGATGTGTGTGCACAAATCACCGGGCACGTCCAGTAGGCCAAGTTGATGGGAACCTTCGCTGGTGTAATAACAAACCAGACGTTGTTCCAGCTCCTCCACCACGGCTGCTATGGGTAGCTCCTCCTCTCTTCTCACGTACTGGTAACCCAGAGCCAAGACGAAGCACAGGAAGAGCAACAGGAACAAAAGCCAAACGATCTTTACTTTTCTTCCCTGGCTGGTTGTTGTTGGTTCGCCCTTTAGTAGTTGTTCGTAGCTGGACATCGTTGTTGTTTTTGTTTTCTATTGTTCTAATTTGGTCATTTTATTATCCATTATTCTTCTTTCTGCTTCTGCTTCTTTACTCTTATCGCAAAAACAAAAACAAAGAGGACTGTAAACAGTCAACAACAATGCTATCGATTATTGTTGCCATTTCGCACATGATATCGATGTATCGTAAAAGAGCAAACGATGTATTGAACAGGGAAATTAATAAAATTAAATAATTAAATAAATAATAATCAAATTAATAAGTTAATAAGATGTTGACTTAAAAAAACACAAAAGGTAAAAAAGCAAGTCCTTATAATTAATTTATTATCAATAGTAAATTTTAAAATCTATTGCTTTGTAAACAAAAATAAAAGCAAATATAAATAAGTTAGCTAATAAATAAGTTAAACAATTTCATATCTTTATATAAATAAATAACTAAATAACATCAAATATTAAATAATATAATAAAATGAGCACACAAAATGCAATCAAGTTAGCTTTTAAAAACCAATCAAAGCTAAATAATCAATAAAATTAGTGTTGCTTGTTGTTTTTCTGATTTTCAATATGAGTTTAATTTTTACAATTTTCTTTTGGATTGTGATTCTTCAATTTCTATACCATCTTTATCATTTATTTGATTTGGATTTAGAAATTCCAGAAGAGTGGTGAGCCGCCTTTGCCTTGATAACGATTAACGCCAGGTACGTCATCGATATCGCGTGGCATCGATAACTACAAATTCGCTGTTGTTTTTCTTTTGTTTTCTTTTTTTGTTTGCAAAACCGAACATAAAATAATTATGTGGCTTTGTGCAGGAAACAGGCGGTGAAAAGGCGGTGACTCCGAAACCAAGGAGAGAGAGCCGTGAAAGACAAACTTCAAAGAAGAAAAAAATCGAACAAGAACAACGAAACCAAACAATGCAGTGAAATCGAACGAAAGGAAAACAAAAAGAACAGCAACAACGAAAGGAAAACAAACACAAACAAGCAAACATCAAGGAGGAGGAGAGAGAGAGAGCCTTCGGAAGAGGACATGGAGAACTACGACCTGGACGTGGACCTGAACTTTGTGCAGCTTAGCCGCCAGCAGCTGCTGCAGCGCTATGCGGGAGCAGTGCGTCAGCTACGCCGCCTGGCGGAAACCCGCTGCGAGGTGCGCTCCGTGAGCTTTGACAACTATGTGCTCTTCCAGTATTTTCGCCATCGCAATTGGCAGGCGGGCATTACACCCGTCATGCCACCGGCACCTCTGATGGCCTACCTGAAGCTGGAGGTGCTGCATCATTTGCTCGATCGGCGGCGACAAATTCTTTGCTGGCTTTTCTACCTGACGCTGGTCTCGCTATGCGTGGCCGCCTATCGTTACGAGACAACCAGTCCGGGTGGCCATCAGGAGCGAGTTGTCCAGTCTATGGTTTATCCTGGAATGCGTATGTGGCGCCGCATGACCATGCCTTTAATACAGCGCTTCCCACAGCTCACGGAGCTATACGATGAGTCCTGCCTGATGGGCAACCCGTTCTTCCAGGTGGAGGATCTCAGCTGTGGCCCGTGTGCCAGCGTGGAAAGCGTTTGGCTGGAGGGTGAGGAGCATCAGTTACCAAGCGGCAGTGGCAGTGACAGTGCCAGTGCTCCATTTGCCTTTCGCAGCCAGCAGGAGGCCATCGATTTGGGGGATTTTTATAATATTTATGCAAGCAATCATAAGATCTTCCAGCGTGATGCCTACCGGGTGCATTCCACCAATCAGGATGTACACAATCTGGAGGATTTGTTTGGACAGTTTAACAGCAGCAGCAGTAGCAGCAGCAGCACTGGCAGCAGCAGCAGCAGTTCATCTCAAACCTGGCAACAGCAGGCTCATAATTTGTGGCGCTGCAATCGCATGCTGCCCGCGCGCCTCCTTCGACCATTTTTCGCCCGGCCAACACGTTTGCCCAGCATGGGCGTGGCTCTGGAACGTTATGTGGCCATTGATACGCCCCAGGCACCGGCCTACACTTTGCCAGAGACGGAATGTCCCAATGTCTATGTCCATCAGGCGGTGGGCAATAGATTTATTATTTTACGGCCCACCAGCGAGTGCCGGCACCGCTGTCGCACCCTTTCTTTGCGACTCACACAGTCCTATGTGCGTAAGTATCGTTTTCTAGTTTCTTTTTAAGTATTTTTTAATTTTAACTAATTTTTGGTGTGTTTTTTTCCAGTCAGTTACAATTGGTTGTACTGGAAACCGATCTCTGCGCCGGATCCCATCTCCGAAACGCTCTCCATTAGCCTTATAGGCTCCTACTGCTAAAAAAGAGAGAAGAATTAACTCTCCAGCGAAAACCATACTCTTCCCCAGCTCGTAGCTCGTAGCTTTAAGCGCCATAAAAAAAAACACAACACACATGACTTTAATCCAAAGCCAAAATTAATTAATTTACGAATTTCTGCCGCTCCAAGCAAAAACGGAACCCAAAGAAAGGAAAGGAAAGGAAAGCAAAGGAAGGGAAAGGAAAGAACCCCAAAGGATAGAAAAGAAAGGAACAGGAAAGAAAAGGAAAGGAAAGCAAAGGAAAAGGAAAGGAACCCAAAGGAAAGGAAAGGAAAGAAAGTAAAATTAAAGGAACGGAAGGGAAACGAAAGGAAATAAGAGGAAAGGAAAGCAAAGGAAAAAGAAAGGAAAGGCAAGGAGAGGAAGGGAAAGCAAAGGAAAGGAAAGAATGGGAAGGAAAGGAGAGGAAAGGAAAGCAAAGCAAAAGAAAGGAAAGAAAAGCAAAGGAAAGGAAAGGAACCCAAAGGAAATGAAAGAAAGGGAAAGCAAAGGAAAGGAAAAAAACGGAAGAGAAAGCAAAGGAAAGCAAAGCCAAGCAAAAGAAAGAAAAGCAAAGCCAAGCCAAGCCAAGCCAAGCCAAGCAAAGCATAGGAAAGAAATGATGTGAAAGCTGGAAACTAACCCTAACAAACCTTAAGGCTCAATTTGTGTCGCCCTGTGTAATCCTCAGTCCTAGTTCGTAAGCGCATTTTAGGCATTAGTTTAACAGTTAACAGATGAGACAAGGCCTTGATCCTTCAATTACCTTAAAAAATCACACAATCCTCCACAACAACTCCACAAACTCCAAACTTTTTGTGTTCATCGTTTTACAACATTTTTGCATTTATATAACGTGTATAACTTATTTTTCGGTTTTAATGTTCTGTTTAAAAACACAAACAAAACAAAAAAGCAGAAAACTATGTAGATTAAGTCAACGGAAGCGATTTTGTAAATATTCATTGCCAGGACTTGAAGTTGACTTTGTGTTTTTGCAACAACTCACGAAATAAAATCAATAAAAACTAAATATGAAATTTTATTTTATTTCTACATAAAAATTAACAATGTAAATTGTTGATCCTTCATGCATTTGCCTCCTTTTTCCTCTTAATAAGCTCATCAAAGTACGAGCCAGTCATCAAATCCTTTTCCTCGATGCCAAACTCTCGCATTAACTCCTCGGCTATCGCTTGGCCCTCGTCCAGCGTTTGTTCCGGCTTCAAGCACACCTCAAACTCCATAAAATACCCCAAATCCTTGACCTCATCCAGGTGAATGCGCGTCTGGCCATGCAGGAAGAGATGCCGCCTTTTGGCCAGCACACCGAGTGCTCCATTCGTTTGATTCAAAATCTTTTCAAGAACTTCGGGTTCATCGATCTCGATTTTGTTGAATTTCGATAGTTTCGGTCCAGCCACATCGGGACGATCGTAGTACACCAATTGGGAACGTGCCGGCGCCTGGAGGTAGCGTAACTTGAGGCGTCCACCCAGTGGTGAAATGAAGAACACATCGCGTTGATTAATTTCTTCGGCATTCTGGCTGCCGGTCAGGCGACGAGCAGTGTCCAGGCGCAGGGAGAAGCCCTCGGCTTCGCCGGGTATATGTGCCTTAATCTCCACATTCCTTTGGTCCGCCGGAGTCGTCGTTGATTCGCACATGTCACCACAAATTCCAATTGTTTTTGCGCCTTTTAGGAGATGTCGATAGACGATAGATTTTAAAAGCCACGAAAGTTGCTGGCGATGGCGATAGAACATGGCGCTTAATTGAGTAAACGTTCACACTGAAAAAGTTGCGGTAGCTATCGATATTCGATAGGTATGAAAAATTAAGTAGAAACGATATTTCAAGTGTTATTTGGACTTAACAAAGAGCAAAATTTAATAAAATTTGTAAGTTTTTAATAAAGTAGAAGCTATTAATTAATATGTATTGTTTTTCTGTTATTAATTACCTAATTTTAGCCGTTGACCTTTGCTTTTTCGAATGTTTTTAAAGTGAGAGCGTTGTATAAGTATAGCTTTTTGGCGCCACATTTAAAATTTTGAATTTTTACTGAAAAACCATTTAAAGGAATATTAGATATACCTTTAATATATAAATCAAAATTATTTTTTGAATAATTAATTGAAAAAATATCATTGTAAAAACTTTAGATTAATGAAAATCAATGATCCTTTCGAATTCCCAGCTTTGTATTAAAGTCGTCTTTTTAATTATGCAGCCGTCAACCTCTGTAATAATTAATATTATTAAATTACTAAAACATGGTTCCCACAAATCGTTAAGGTTAAGAAAAATAAAACCTTTGAAAAGATTTATATTAAAATCATCTTACGTTTTCTAATCTTTAAAATGGTATGTATGTATGTACCTTAGTTTTCGTTTTTTATTTTCCCCCCTCTATCCTTTTTTCTTTTTTTTTTTGTATCTGCAAACACACACAACTTGAATAGTCTCTTGGCGAGGCCCCGTTATGTGAACATACAGCAATAAAGAGATGGCTAGGAGGTGGAGGAGAATGGGAAGGGAGGCGGAGAAACGCTGTAGCGCACTCACTCACACTTAATATATGGCATTTATATGTATGTATCTATGTATATTTATATCTTTGTATATGTATGTGTATGTGTTTTAATGTGGTAAAAGGAAGAAAACGAAGAAGAAAAGGGGCCGTGGGCGGGGTAACGGGGGTTGGACGGTTATTGTGGCTCACTTCGACGGGGTTGACTTTGCTAGGGGAAGAAAAAGATGATGGGAAAGGAAGACTAAGAAGATAAAATAAAAGCAGAACCGACGAGAAGAAAGCTTGGGAAGAAGCGTAGAGGAAAATATATACAAGCGCATTGATATTCAACATTTTCCTGGTCTTTTAGCTTTCTTTGTTTGTTTTCACATCTTATTCGCTTTGCCTTTAAATTTTCTATTCTTTATTCTCTTCATTTTGCACAATTTTCATTCGGTTTTCACTCCATTTTGTTATCCGATATTCTAATCTTCTTCTTCTTCTTTTTTCCAAGGCATCTTTTGGCTTCATCCTCCCTTTGGTCATTTTTGTTTGTTTTTTTGGCAGCTGTTTTTTGTGTATGCTTTTAATTTTGCCTTCTTCTGCTTCCTCTTTTTGACTTGGTGTTGTTTTAATTTGCCAGCTATTTATTTGTGCTTCGTTTGATTGATTTTGCCAATTCCTTTTCTTCATTGTTTGTTTTGTTTGAGTGTGTTCTGCGTTTTCTCTCTTCTCTTCTCTTTTCCCCCCACAAGTAGATCAGATCGGAATGGTGGTCAAAAGGGATCAAACTGGACTACCCTTGAATGGCACGCTCTCTTTCTGGCTCTCTTCCTTCTTCTTCTTCTTCTTCTTCTGCGTTTGGTGCTGCTCCCTTCACTCTTTTTTTTTTATTGTGAAACTCGGCAGCTGTTTTCTTTGCCCATCCTCTTCATCTTATTCTTCGTATCTTTGGCTTTATCAACATCCTGTACTTCGCCTCAAAATCGTCATCATCATCAAATGCAAAATGTATCTATAGGAATTATTATCTATATACCGCTATAATCTGTATACAGCAGCAGGCACAATACTAGATCGCAAATTTTATAGAAGAAATGATAATTAAATACGATAAATATGTTAACTATACGGATCTTTAAATAATAATTTAATAAAATATACATTTAAAAACCCCTAAAATATATGTATGTATGTATTAATGCCTAAATTCTTGACATGTATTGTCTTCGCTTAAATATGTACATTTATTTGTATGTACACACTTACATACATAGGAAAACTTCGGCTAAGTGAATGGGAAAGCAACAAAATCATAGCCAAAACAAGAAGCAAACAAAAGGGAGTGGGAGAAGTGGCGGTGGAGTAGGAGGAGAAGGAGGATGAAAGAATGGGAGGGAGAGAGAGAGCGAAGTGAGCTGCGGCTGCTGCACAAGAGGTGGCAAGGCAGAGAGGAGAGGAAAATGGCGAGTGGAGACGAAAATTTAATGCAGTTTTCTCAATTTTCTATGTGGAATTCTGCGATGCTATCGCTGTCGACGTCTGCGTCTGCGTTTGCGTCGACGCCAACTGCGGCAGAGGCAACAATAAAATGACGGCGACGACCTTCGTTGCTGCAATTGTTGTTGTTATTGCTGTTGTTGTTATTGTTGGTGTGGCCCTCAGTTTTTGGTGGCCGATGGCACAAAATTGTATATTGGCCATGTACTAACACACACACACACACACTTACACAGGCATACCACCATGCTAACACACAATAAATGTAAATACACCGAGCAAAACAAAAAAACACAAAAAGAACAGCAATTCTTAGAGCTTTATTAAATTTATTATAATAAAAAAGTGTTTAAAAAACTCTTCTAGATTTAATTAATTTATTTTTCTTTTTCTAGTATTTATTAATTTATTTTTTGTTTGTTTTCCTATTGAAAATGTTTATTTGTCTTGCAACTTAAAATTTATAAATAATTATCTGCGTTTTTTTTAAATAAATATGTATGTATGAATATATCCGTGTAGATATGTATGTATGAAATAAAGATACTTTTGTGTATGTATCTGGTTTATGCGATTGTAACTGTTTACCACCTATCCGCCGCCGCTCTTTTTCTCTCTGTTTTTACATCTCCCTTCCACTTGCTGGTTCTTGATAAGACCATCTCTTTTTTTTGTTGTAAACATAACCAGCTGCGACTTTAACTTTACAGTAGGTCTCGCTCACACTTTGGCTGTTACTCTGTGTGTGTGTGTGTGCTTATTTTATGTTGTTTTTGTTGCACCCAGAGAAAGAGATAGAGAGAGAGGGGGAGAGTGAGCGAGAGATACTTTGACCTTTTTTCCCCATCAAGAAGTCTCTGAGCTGGAGATCATTGCAGATTAAATACATACATAAATACGAAAAATATATATGTATATAAATGGAAGTATAAAACACAGACACACACACACACACTCTGGTATCCAACGTATACACAGATTTCTATCTCAGCTTTCTGTCGTTCTTATTTCGCTTTTTTTTAATATTCATTTTCTGTTATTCGTTTTTTTTTTGTTCTTTTATTCATTTCCTTTTTGTCGCGGCTTTTATGACTTCATTTTTCTGTCGTTCGTTTCTTCTCGCCGGTTTCTTTTTAATTTTTCCCATTTTTTGGGTGTATCTATAAGATATGTACATATACATACATACATCTATATATCTGTTTGTATATTGTTTTTGCTTTGTTCCTAGGCAGCCAACATTATTTATTTTTTTTTTCTTCTGTTTTGCACTGTTTTTTAGTGAATGGAATCGATTGAGGCGAAAGAGGCAGGAAGACACACACACACAAACAAAGCACAAAAACACACAACAAGTGGAAGCCAAAAATCTGCATGGAACTGTAAGTGTGTGTGTGTATGTATATGTATATCTTTTGCGTACATTCCTCCCATCGAAACCCCATCCAAAAAATCCCCTCTACCAATTCTCCCCTTGTCTCCCAATCCTTTTTGGCCCATTACAAGCACCCCCGCCCCCCGGCAACCGCCTTTTAAACTCACCCCCCATTGGTTCAATGGACTCTGGCACTGCCTTTTCGGTTATACCCTCTCCTTTGGGGTTAAGATAATTTATTAAAATTAAATTTATATTAAATTTAAATATTTTCTTTGATAATTTTCTATATAAATATATTTTCTATATATTTAAATATATTTTTAACTGAATCAGTAGAAGAAAAAGAAGTCACATAAACAACAAGCAAAAACAAAAGCAATTCTCAAGAGGTTCTACCTTGTTTTTATCTTTTTTTAACAATTAAATCTTAAAAACTATATAAAAATCAAGCTAAAAATTCCAATCTAATTATTTACATTATTTTACTTATTTTTTATTTATTATTTCCAAGTAAAAAAGCGTATTTAATAGTCGACTTTTAACTGTTCTCGAATTCCTCTTCTTGCTTGTTTCTTAAGTTTTTTTTTTGGCAATGCACCAATTGAAAAGGAAGCATGCAACGAATTTTGTATACTCTTTCTTATAATTATAATAAATATTAATTAATATAAGTTTAAAGCAAATAAAAAATATAGGAATTTTATTAGAAAAGGTTTTTATTTCTTAAATATTTTTTTTTATTAAAATTTTCAATAGAAATAAATAAAATATAGCTTATGCCTCGATCAACATGCCCCAAGGAAAGTAGTTAAAAAGAGAAAACAAAATGGAGAAAAATTTATAATAATACAAAAGAAAAATTAGCTGCTATTTTTCCCATTTTCTTCTCTATTCTCTATTTTCTCTTTATACCCACACCCCCACCCACATTTCCACCATCTCTTTCGTTCGCTTTTTCGCCTTTCTTTGCTATTGCAGTGCAAATAAATAAATTATAAATGTCTCTATCCACACACACACACACACACACACACCTCTAGCTGTGTGTGTGTATATGGGCTTTGTATATTTGTATCTGTCGGATGAATTTCATATTTATTTATGAGCCAAGCGAACGCAACAAGAAGAAGATATGCTATACACACACAAAGCTATACTATATATATATGTATATATGATACCTACACACTTACATAACCTTTGCAAACATATACATACATACATATGAAAAACCAATTTTGTTTTTACGCTTCGATTTATTTATAGGATTCCATGATATAAAAAAAAAAAAAGGGGCTTCGTAAATATTGGAAAAGCGAAGGAAAATCAAAGGACTAGCTAACATGAACAGGATTTGACTTAATAAATATAAATAAAATATTTAAAATAATTACAACATTAAGGAATTTTTTTGTGGTATTATTAGGAATCAAAATTGTTGGTAGAAATATATATTTCTTTTTTTATTAGTATTATTTGGTTCAAAATTGTTAGTAAAAATTGTTAGTATTTCTTTAAATTATTATTTTAAATTTAACTGTTTTATATTTTATAAAATATTTCCCCTCTAAACATTTAAAAAAAAATTAAAAATTAAGTCATCCTATTATTATTATTTTTAAAGTAAATATTAGATACTTTTTCTGAACTCCATTTTCTTTTGTTAATTAAAATTCTGGGAAAAGAATTAGCTACCTGGAAAATCCTGGGTTTTAGCTTACATAAAATAAAGGGAAATCCTCTTCTGTGGGATTATCCAAATACTTTCTTTCATTATTTTTATCTGTATATGTTCTATTATGATCAAAAATCTATGAATGAGTTAAATATTATTTAATAAGGTTTTAAAATAAAGTTTTTATTATAATTTATAGTTATTTTTATGATTTAGAAAATCGTTTCTAGACCAATTTACACAGATCCTTGATCGCCAATCATTTTTTTAAGATAATAAATTATAAACCCGTAGTTAAAAAATTCACAAAAAAAGACCTCAAACAAAATCTGAGGAAAATCATGAGCAAAAAGCTGATGACAGCTAATGTTGGCTTTATATTATCTGGAAATGTCGGCATGTAAATTCCATAATTCATGAATCACGCCAGCCAGCAACAATGTATGTACATATATAAGTATATATGTATATGTACATACATATATATGCAGGTATAAGTATTTATATAGCGTGTCAACAAAGCACAAAAAAAAACTACATGCCAACATTCATCGAAAGATTCCTACGCTTGTCTGTATGTGTGCGTGGAATTTAACCGAAAACGGAGTGCAAAAAATAATCAACAATTTTAATTGCGAAATGCGAGAAACAAAAAGTAAAAAAAAAACAACAACAACAAAATCAGAGTTGCCACGTCACGCCAGCAGCGGCAGTGGCAACCCTGGCAATTTGCCAAAGATCAAGCTACAAATTCGGCTGACTAACTGTACTTTTTTCTTATTCCTGCCCCTTCCATGATTCTAATATAACCGCCGCCCTTTTTTTCCGCTGCTTTTGCTAATATCTTCAACCTCAACCCCCCCTCCCCTTCTAATTCAGCTGCTAATTTACCAACATGAATTGGCAAAAGCAGAGACGCCGAGGAAGATAGCACGCAAGGAGAGGCACAAAAAAATAAGAAGACCAAAGTAAAGCAAAGCAAAAAAAAAAAAACCCAACCAAATTTGTATGTAAAAAGTGGAAGAAAAGAAGAGGAAAAAGAAAAAAAGCGTTTGCTTTGCGGCGACGTCGGCGTCGGCGTCGACGTTGACGTCTCTGCCGCAACAGCTTAACTGTGGAATTTACCTCTCCGCCGATTTCGCTAATCTTCCACGCAGACACATGCATTCGTGCGAACACGCACACACATATGTACATATATGCATATGAATGTACATAAAGGATTATCACACAAATCTACAAAAAGATTTAAACTTTTTAATGTTAATCTAAATAGTATTTTAATTAATGTTTATACAAATATTATGGGTATTCGCACAATCAACCCATTTAACAATCTTTTTTTTTATTTATTTACATCCCTTGTGGGGATTTCCTTGGAGTGTGACGTTTCCCCTTGGGGGATCCCATTGCATATCGAAAATCTCCCCTTTTTCTCTTCATTCTTCTCTCTTTCTTATCTCCCTCTCGCTCTATTCGCTATCAATTGACACTTGACACTGCTCTTTTGGGGTGTATGTGTATGTGTACGTGCGTTATCATCACACACCTGTGTGCCGTATGTTTATAACGGTGATTGTTTTTGTTTTTTTTTATACTTTCTAGCATGCGGAAGTGTTTTCTGCGTATTTTCTGGCATGGAAAAATAGTAAAGGAAACACACACATAATGACAATGTGTTGTATATATTTATACATATTTTATGCACATACATACATACATACATACATATGTATCTTGATTTTTGCATTAGCGATGACGACAAAAAAGCAACAGCAATAGCGAACAGCAAACGGCGCAGACAACTCGGCTCTCCACTCTCGGGATCTCGACTTTGCCTGAATCCCCGCATCTGAATCCGAATCTGAATCTGAATGGGGAAATGATATAGCTTCGGCCAGCCAGAAGCATTGAATGCCCTTTAGCTCAAGGTCGCCGTCTCATTATTCTTCGTAGGGATGATTGAACTCGCTCGCGGGGTGGGCATCATTCTCTTGCTTCCCACAATTCTAATAGCAAGGCAAACTAATAAGCCGATCGTTTCGCTGACAGGGTATCAGGCTTCAGAGTCAGAAATGCTATAATATTGATAACAATAATAAAATAAAAACAAAACGCCAACAAGAGCAAACACAAATACAAATACAAGTACAAGTACAAGAGAGTAAAGAAGCAACGAAAAACGCAAGGCGCAGATGACGAAAACGCCGATGCGATGCGAAAAGAAGAAGAAGAGCCAGCCAGCCAGCCAGCGTGCGAGCGACTCAAGAAAGTGGAGAAGGAGAAGCAGGCGGGTGAAGGAGGGTTAGAAAGCGGGCGAGCAGCGAGAAAGAGAGGGGTGAACAAGCACACCTGAAAGTCATAACGGGTTGTTGTTGCTGTTGTTGTTGTTCTCGCAAAAAAGCAAAATAGAAAACAACAACAAAAGCCAAACCAAACCAAAAACAAATAAATAAAGATGATGGAGAAGGGAGGGGAAGTGAGTAAAGAAAGAATGACGTGCGGGAAGGGGTTAGGGGGTGAGCGCAGAAGCACGCACGCAAAGTAAACGAAATCGCAAGCAAATAAGAACACAAAAGTAAACCGAAAGCAGCAAAGCAAAAAACGAGTTAAATTTACACCAAGAAAGAGAGGAGGAGAGGAGGGCGCAATCACTCACGCGACCCGAAAAGAACTTTTCCCGAATAAAGTTATCAATCAACCGAAAAATCATTTATCCGGGGATAACCAACACTCGCAGATACAGATACAAATACACACATACATATAATCGCCGGAAATTCCCATTTTCAGGGAATTCAACTTCTCGAATTACGAAATTCTGGAATTTTAAATTAATATTGTATGCGTGTATGTATTTTTCAACTAAGTAATTTGTATATTTAATATATGTATGCTATTGTTTTTGTTTTTTCTTTTTAGCTGCGGGGGCGTTGGATAGTAGTGGGAGAAAAGAAGGAGGCAGCGAAAGAGGAGTGCGGGCGAGGGCGAGGGTCGAGCGAAAAAAACACACAAAATACTGGGCCAGGTGGCCCCGTCCTGCTCGCACTCGCATCGCTAAATGGCTGGCCTTGCGCAACGCGCTCGCTTGCACACTCCGCTCTTTAATCTCCACAGAAAGAGAGAGAGGGCGAGAAAGAGAGGCACTCTCGAGCGTTCGCTGTGGCAGGCCCCGCTTCGCATCGCGTCGTTTTGTTTCGTTTCGCTTCGTCTCTTGCCACCTCTCGTCTTTCGTTTCGTTTCATTTCGTTTCGTTTGCAGCACAACAAGTTTTTCAACAGCCAGCAGCAGTAAGCGAGAGCGGGATAGACATACCAAAAAATAATGCCAACGCACACACTCACAAATATCTAACTGTTAACCCATTAAGGTCTTCGTATTCGTTCGCTCTTCGAGGCCCTAAAACAAGCAAATACAGAACACGAAGCATGAACGAAAAAATATCTCATGGATCTCGATAGATAAAAGCGATCGTTACTGATAACACCGATAAGGTTAGAAGGGTATTTACGCATTGTATGTAAATCGTGTATTTCCGGAACATATTTGGATTATGATTAATCGAAGAAAGCTTACATACCGATAGTACAGATTCATAGATATTATGTAATAAAAAGCAATGTGATCAGAAATTAATATAGCCCCATTATTTACTTATTATGTACATAATTTAGGGAGTATTAAAGGGTTAAGTTTTAGATTATGTGATATTTACAAAGTGATCTTGATAAGACATAAAGCATTACATCGTAATCTAGTTCCAGTGATAACAAACTTTATGCACCTTATACAAAGTAATAGAGACATTTTCCTGTAAACATATTATATCTAATTATTTTTGTACTCTTAATCATAAATATTCTATAAATTAATTATCAATTGTCAGAGCATTAACCCGTCGCATAAATTGTATAACAAAACTATCTCAGAGATATCTTTAAAAACAATTCACTCTTTAAATATGGTAAGTTAGCATAGTTTTTAGTGATAATTAGTATTTCATTATTGGAAATCAACTAATTGTGATCATTTATATTACTTGCTAATTTGTATGTTTAATTTTTAGGTAAAAACACCCCAAATTGAGGTTATAAATTATGTAATGTTGTTGGTTTAACAGAAAACCACCCCAAACTTTGTCGGAAAATCCATCTTAAATTCTTGCATCTATTTTATTTACTTTTCATCAGCTAAGAAAAATAAAAATGGTTTTTTTATAACAACAATAATAATAATAACGCAACTTTACACGACTTGCTTATCGGGCTCTCGCTCTATCTTCTTCTCTCTGTCCCTCTCTGTTGCCCTCTCACTCTCCCTCGCTCAATGCTTTTCGCACGCTACTCTGCTTTTGTTGTAGCTGCTTTTTTGTGTTTTTTTTTTCTTTTTTTTTTTTTGTTAATTCATTATTGAGGCCAATTGAATTTGTGTGAAGCAAAGTGTGTGTGTGTATTGTGTATCTGTGTAGCTAGCAGCGTGCTTGAATGAGTGACGCAGCGACGGAGAGACGAAGAGACATAGAGACGGACGGACTTGTGCTGCGCTGCGTGGACGAGGGCCCGGCAAGAGACTATGCAACACGTTTAAATATGCGCAACCGACGAACGACGAGCGCGAACGAAGTGAGAGCAGAGAAACGAAAAAAAAAACACACACACACACTTGTATGTATGTGTGTGTGCACAAGTAATTTGGAAGAAGCAGATGACGGCGACGAAGTAGAAGAAGAAGAAAAGCAGCAGCGGTAGCGGCAGCAGCAACAGTAGCAGCAGCTGAGCAGAGAGTTTGATGACGTTGCCGGCACTCTAACTGTTCGCGGCTGCTCACACACACACACACACACACACAAACAAACAAACAGACATTTTCCGCCCCCCGCCACACTCTTTGCATTTTTCTTTGCCTTTTTTCGCGTCTTTTTATCGATGAGTGCTGTTGTTGTTGCTGTTTTGCTTTTGTTGTTTGGGTCAGAAGTTCGCGGTTAAGGCATAGACGACCCTAAAATCCCCTACACTTAATGTATTTCTGTTGTTAATTTTTGCAAATTGGAAAATATAAAATATGATAAATTATGAGGTTCTTTTTAACAAAATAACATTAATTAAATTTTATAATAACATTTACATAAAAAAAATATGGCAGATTAGAAATTTCAATCCTTACCTTATTTAATATTTACTTTAATTTATGTGTTGAGTAAAATCCATATACCCTCTAATAAGCATGGTAGCGCATAACTTCGTTGTAGGAAAAGCGCTAGCAAAATGAAAAACATGAATTCCCTTTCCTACCAAAAACAAAATAATAGTTAATATAAATAGAACTTGATTGGAAAATAAGAAAATGTATTTTTAGTCAACTCACAATCACTATGGCGCATAGGTTAAAGGATTAAAGATGCGTGGAATGAGGGACAATGATAATGGTAATGATGTTGAGAACGAGAGAGAGAGAAAGAAGATAGCAGAAGAGAAGCTCAAGTTGAGGAATATCAATTGCAACTAGCGTCCAGCGTTGGGAGGAGGGGCTAAACAAGGACAAAGAGAAAATGGGAGGCAAAGAGAAAATAAATATGTATGTATGTATGTACATGCAGCTATAGCAATGCACTTTTTGTGTGTTGAATGACAAATACGATGAAAACTTACAGTAAAAAAGGCATTTTCATTGCACTCTTGCACATGTGGCAAAGGAAAAGGGACGAAAGGAGTGGCGAGAGTAGTGGAGCTATGAGGGGAGGGGGGGAGTGTTGCCATGGGCTGAAAATGTCAGCTGCTCGGTGAAAAAAAAAAAGGGAAAACGAGTGTGGGAAGTGGAGGGACGTGGGCGGGAAAGGGGCAGTCAAACAAAGACAGAGAGAGAGAGAGAAAGAAAGCGCGAGAAAGCAACAGGGCTAGAGGAAAAGAGAGAGAGAGAGAGAGAGAGAGTGGCAACTGCAGCAGCGGCAGCGGCAGCAGCAGGCGAATGAAAGTGCATAAAAGGCAACCAACTAAATGCTGCATGTGTGTGTGTGAATTTCTCTACGATTGCACTCGTGTGTGTGTGTGTGTGTATGAGTTGCAAACTTTGCAAGCATTTCTTCTTCTTCGGACTCTTTCTTTCTTTCCTTTTCTAGTTTTTATTGTTTTGCATTGCCAATGCAACAGCCACAAAAAAAAAACAACAAACTGAAAATGATAAGCAGAAGATGTGGAAAACTGATAATGAAGCAAAAAAGGAAGTAAAAGCAGCTGCAGAAAAGGGTTCCCCGACATCCCCCCTCAACCCGTAAAATATAGGGAAATAAAATAGCAAAAATAACTGAACTTTAGTTATAAATAATTTAAAGTAAAATAAAATCAAAATATTTAATAGTATCTCAAATATTTAAGTTAAATTTCCAATTAAAATACATAATTTAATTAAGCTTCTCTAACACAAGTGTTAATGCGATATCATAAAGGTTAAAGGTGGTGAGCAGCGGCCAAGCACACATACACTCAGGTGCTGCGGGCGCATTAGTCCAAAGCAGAAGGCAAAGTGCAGCGCAAAGGGGAGAAGAGAGTGAGGTGGCGCTCGAAAGGTGATTTGAAGAGGGAGGGGGTGGGGAGACAGGGTACAACGGATGTCCGGTCCATTGATTGGCCAGGAACGGTAAAGGGGGGGAATAAGGACGGATAGATGGAGTTGAGGAGGCAAAAAGAATGAGGAAGAGAGAAGGCAGTAATATTTGAAGACTGTATAGAGAGGGAAATGAAGAGTATTTAGTAGTCTTCCTAGATTTTTTTAAAGAATTTAATAACAAGAAGAAGAATAACAAGCCAACACAATTTTTATTAATTATTTATTTTAGATTTATTTATTTCAAGTTGTAATTATTTTTATGGAACATATTCAAAGATTAAAAGAATAAAACCTAAATTTAAATAAAAGATTTAACAAAAATGATCTTAAAACTCCTTTAATGCATCCCTGGTGATTGGTTAAAGGTTAAAGCCACGCTCGCAGCCCTTAAAGAACTAAGCCCTTTGTGCCTTTTTTGCTCCTTTTACCCTCGTACTCTCCTCCTCTTCGTCTTTCTCCTCTATGGCAATATCCCTACCCTGCCATGCCCTTCCCTGCCCTCCACTGCCCTATCCTTCTCCCGTTCCTTTTGGCTGCGCAATCGTGAAGCTTGCCAAAAATCAAAGCAATTGGCAGGGCCACCGGGTTCGGCTGTCCTGCCGAACAACGCCCACCGACTCGGCTGTACCGTTAACCGCCCACCGATGGTTAAGCGAATAGTACATACATACATATGTACTATGTATACATACACACCGACAGACCTACACGCATGCAGGCGCTCATGTTTTAGCCATGTTTACATAGCAAAGCGCGCACGAAACGGGGCCTCTCGCAGAGCTTGATGTCTGTCTCTTTCACTCTGCCTCTCTCTCTCTAGCTATTTCTTCCTCTGCCTCCTTCTATTTTCTTCTCTTTTCCTCATTTCCGTCCCAACCCGCCTCTTTGTTACCATCGATGACGACTGACGATGTTCGCGGCCTTATCGTTGAATGCGTATGCCCCCTCACCAATACAAAAAGATATTTCGCACACACACATTTATACATACATATGTACACCCTATAGATACATAAATATGTGTATATGCATGTATGTAAATCCCAGTTTTGGAGTGGTTTACATAAGCTACGGAAAGAAAAGCCCCGCAATCGAAAAAAAAAACGAACAAAATAAACGGGAAAGACCCACACACAGCTGACTAATTAGCAAAGCAAAACACCAAAATCAAAACCCCCCCCCCCACACACACGCTTGTAACTACCAAATGAGGCAGAAGAGAACGGAACTGATTGGAAACGGGTGGGAGGGGGAATGCGTAGAGAAATGAGAGAAGACACACACACACACACTAGGAGATGGGTCACACAATGCCCAGGTGACACCTGAAACCAATTCAGAGACGAAATAGTATTCCCACAACTAAAAAAAATATATAATTCCAATAGTCGACACTTGATTACCCTTGAAAACGGAGCTTTATAATAATAAACATGACTTATTGGAGAAAATAAACAACATCCTAAGAAAGTCAAGCTTAGTTGCTAGGCGAATACCTTTTTAAAGTTCTGTTTACATATAGAAAAAAGGTTTATCGATATCGCTTCGGTTCTCTGGTAATACTACATTTTCCTAGGACTATAATGAGCCGAACACCTGTTCTTCAAGAAAGGTAATACTAGTTCTAGTACAAACAATTGAGTAAACATTTTGATCAGTACTGTACTTTTCCCAAGAAGTACTGTACTTTATCGTAGGACCCCCAGTGGGAATCCAACTGCACCTGTGGGGGTGTGGGGCCTTTTAACTGTCAGTGTTAACTCGTGTCATAGCGAGCCAAATGGAATTCGACTTGGACTCTTGGACCCGAGAGCTAATTAAATTTTGGGTAAATGTTTAGAGTCGAGCCGACCTTTCGGCGCTGCGCAGCTGGCACCCACACAAAGGCATACATACCCACACACACACTCATGGACACGCGGACACCACACACCGATACACCCGATGTTGACACGACAGCTGCTCGTCGATGTCGGCTAACTTCGTGTGCGGCGCTCGTTTCGCTCCCGGTTTTCTCTGCTCTGGAACGGGGCCTGTCTTGAGGCCTCAGAGCCCGCGCGAATACCGAAAACTTCTTGCAACCGACGAGAAGCGAAAGGGACGGGGTGATTGGAAACGCGGGTGCTCTAGTAGTGGGGTGGAGGGGGTGAAGGAGAGGAGAGGTGGCCGCGGCCCATCGAATGCTAAGCAGGGTCTTGCTTGCTGACTGCCAAAAATAGAGACGCCCCCGCCACGCCTTCGCCCACAGAAAGCCACCCACACCACGGCCACACTACCACTGCCACATCATCATCATCACACCACCAACACCAATACCATTACCAATAATCTCTGGCAGAGCAGCTCTTGGTCTCTGTGTGTGTGTGTGTGTCAGTATAGCATAGCTTAAGCTTTCCTTGCACAGTGGACTAAAATACCATTTTGGATGCTTTAAGTCAAGGGAAAGTTTTAGAATTGTAAAAAATAATGTAAATAAATAAGAAATGTTCCTGAAAACAACTTGATTAATTAAAAAACTTATGTTTTTATATATATTATTTATTTATATAATATTAATATTATTATATTATATAAAATAATAATATTTAGGACGTAATAAAAATATATATTTTTATAAGAAATGCCAGTGGAAACTTTAATTAAAATACAATGCAATATAACTTTAAAGTTTCTATCGATAGTATCGTTTTACTTGTCTTGTACATAAATGTCATCCATCTATCATTAAGTTAATTGCTTTCCTCCGTGGATATCATTCTGTGTCAAAGAGTTTCCCAGTTACCTTTCATAAGAAATTACAAAAAAATTAAACGATTTTGTGAATCGATCCCGAGATCCCGTTAAGCACCGGAGATTGCATACAAATTCTAAGCCACTGTGGGTTGTAACACTCAGCCAACGTCGACGTCGCCGTCGCAGTCACCGTCGCAGCTTAGAGCTAGTCTCTTTTGGCTGAAAGCAGGAGGAGAGGAAGTGAGGGAGAAGAAAACACATAGTGAGGAAGCGAGAGATATATGGTGAATGAGAGAGAGAGAGAGAGGTGGCGCGCGGAGGAAGAAATGCACAAAAGGGGGACACGAACAACAATTCGGCAAAATGTACGGTGGCAGCGTTGCAGCGACGCCGGCAGCGGCGACATCTATGTGGGTTTTTTGTTGTTGTTCTTGTTGTTGTTTTTACTTGGTGTTCGTGTTTTCCGTTTTTCTTTTGCGCTCTGCATCCGCCGCTGACGTCGCTGCCGACGCCGGCGTCCCCCGCACATAGCACTAGTGTGCGTGTACGCCAATGTATATGTGTGTGTCTGTGTGCGCACACATTTTTCAGTTGACTTCGTTGAAATAATTTTCGTAACAACGATCACACTCGTTTGTATTGCGGAGACGGGCGGACGTACGTCGGCGTCGGAAGAGCTAAATAGCGAAAAACGCGAGAAACCGAAAAAAGCGAAAAACCGAAACACGCGAAATACAGAAAGCGATAGATAGATAGAAGCGAAGCGGGTATAGTGAAAAAAAAGTCGCAAAATAAAGCGGTAAACGGGAGATAAAATAAGCAGCAGTGCGGTGAAAAAAAACAACGCTATTTTGTTTCATTTTTTTTTCTTGTACGCCAGCAAATGAGGAATATATATAACACAACAACAACAAAAACAACAGAAAGCAGCAGCATTAATATTAAAAACAACAAATGCCTAAAATAGTTATAATTTTTTGCCACACACTGCAGACATGCAGTCAGCGCTTGTATGTGTAAGTGTAAGCAATATATACAAACATACAATTGATGTATGTATGAATATACAACAAAAACAACAACTGAAAAGTGCGCGCCTTGCATACACATACGCACAAACTTGCATACAAAAACGTTTTACTAAGTGTGTGCCTGTGTGAGTGAGTGAGTGAGCCGGACCAGTGTGACCAAAAAGAGAGAGCGCTTTTATGCCGGCTCTCTCCGGCAGTACATCGTGCGTGCGTGCGTGCGTGCCTGCGTGTGTGCTCCCCTCTCTCTTATTTGTTTCGTATTTGTTTATTTTTTGTTTTTTTTTTCATACAATTTAAATACACATTAAAAAATACAATTAATTAATAAATATAAATGTGTTCTTTTATGTTTAGCCCCTGAAATCAAACTGTGAAACAAACCACAACAACAACAACCACAACAAACTAAAGAATTAAAAAGAAAAAGAAAATCCAAAAAAAGAAAAAAGAAGCAAAAGGAGAAGAAAATCAACAAAGAGAGAGAAGGCTGACTTCTCGCTAGACTGTTAGTGTGAGAGAGACAGCGAGAGGAAGCCATGGCCAGCGAAGATGTGCAGATCACCACCGTCATCGATGCCAATGGCCAAACTTTGCCCATTCATGGCATCGGCTTTGGCGGTCCCCTGGCACCGCCTGTCAAACAAGAGCGTCCCGATGAGGGTGAAATCCGTGAATTGGCAGCCAAAATGAAGGAACAACAAAAGCAACAGGCCGCCCAGCAGGCATCCCGCCAAGCAATGCAACAGCAACAGCACTCGAATGGAGGAAACGCTGCCGCCGGTGGGGGACAAATGCAACCCCCAATAACCAATGGCAATGGTCAAACGAATATTATGAGTTATCTTTCACGCCATCAGAAGCTACCCAATGGCACCATGCAAGTAGTGCCGGCATTAAGCGGTAATCCACCCAATGGCATACGTCCCAATGGTCTCACAACAGATTCTGCAGCTACAGCGGAAAAGAAATCTGGACCCTGTGATGAAGAATCCATTATGGGACACTTTGGCTGGGCGCAATTTGGTAAAGTCTCCATTCCCTACATTTATCGGCAATCGGAGAAATATTGCTCGGTGCGCATGATTGAACTGAAGCTGCTGGGCAAATATTTGAATTGTTTGCATCCCGATATCTATTCCAGCTGCACATGCGTACGCAGCTATTATATAACCGATGCCGAGGCTCGTCTCTTTATCGAAATCAATCATAAGCATTGTGATGGTGAATTTGGACGTGATATCTTCACCCAAAAGGATTTGGTTGTACGTCTCAGCGATGCTAGTAAATTCTATCAATTTCTCGATATTTGTTATCGCAAATTGGTCTCTGGCAGTAAAACACCATCGGAGAAATGCGGTTTTATACGTATCAATAAAGAATCTGTTGTCCCGTACACGGTACGGAATAGTCAGCAAGTTGTACCGCTTTTCTATTTCGAAGGCGAAACGGAAAATTTAAAGACAAAGGCAGAACTTTTAAATGGCTGGGATTTGGCCTATTTGAAGTTTTGTTGCAAAGTTCAGGGCATTCGCAATGAACTCTTCTCCAGCGAGAATGTTGCCGTCATTTCGCTGACCGACATCAAAAGTTACTTTCCCAATGGCACCGAATTCGAGGATTATTGGCCAAGCAAGGTGGTCGATTCGAATCTATTGATTGGCAATCGTGCGAATGTTAATAATTCGGTTAATTGGACACGCCAACCCTCGGCACCACCACCAAAGATAACCTCGAGCTCATCATCGGGTTCGGGTGGCAGTGGGGGCGGTGGAAATGCAGGCAATTCATCATCCTCCGGCGGTCAAGTGCAGTCCTCCAAGTCGCAACAGCAGCAGCAGCAACAGCAACAACATGCCTCAGCCGTAACAGCAGTGGCAGCAGCCCAACAGCAACATTTGATGAAACAACGCGCCGCCGCAGCAGCCGCTGCAGCGGCCAATGCCAACGGTGGTGGAGGTGGCGGCGGCGGCGGCGGTGGTGGAGGCGGCGGTGGAGTGCCCAATGCAGCCAATAGTTTTGGTGCCTCCCAAGCAGCAGCAGCTGCTGCAGCGGCCTTCAACTCACAGGCCGCGGTGGCGGCAGCCGCTTCGGCGGCAATGCTTTCACAGACGCAGAGCAATAACCGGATGCTGTCGCAGGCCACCGTTCAGGCGCTGGCCAGCAGCGGATGGATGTCCGGACAGAGTAACCTGCAGCTTCATGCCCAGATGATGGTGAGTCTTGGGATTTGGGAGGAATATTTTAAAGGGAGAGGGGATCTTTATGGGGAGAGAAGATTTTTTTAGAGATAGGATCTTGTTAAAGGGAAGATATTTTTAGAGGAAAGATCTTAGAAGGAGGATCTTGTTAAAGGGAAGATCTTTTTAGAGGGACGATCTTTTTAGAGGAAAGATATTTTTTTTAGAGGAAATAATCTTTTTAGAGCAAGAATTAATATTAAAAGAGAGAAATAAGATAAATAAAGTGATTATGAACTCAAAGAAGGTTCGTTTTTAAAGTTTAAATTTATAGATTTGACGTATAGAGAAAAGAATAACAATTTTCAAAGCCTGTTTACAGTTATTTATTTTCTTAAATGAGATATCACGTCTCCAAATGTCTAGTTTATAGAGAATACTCACTTTAATCACATTTAGAATGTGATTCTTGTTTAAATTTATCATCTTTCAGGATCTATTATAATTTTTAGTAATATTTTTCCTTAAAAACTAGAAAATCAATCAGAAAATACTCACATACTTAAGTGTACTTAGTTATATTTAAATTTGAAAATATATAAAGTATACATATAAATGATTTATGGATGGATAGAAACTACAAAATAATTGATATAAAAATCTTGTAAAGCAAGGGAGGAGGGTTATATTTCCTTATGTTTGTTTAAAGCCCTAATGTTATACCAAAATTAATTAATAACTAAAACTGATAATTTATATCTATAAACTGTGTTACATATTTTTAACTAGATCTTTTGATCAATTTGTAAGCTAATTTTAAAGTGTTCATATGTAGTTTTTAAACTCTTTGATTATTTGAAGATATTATATGAAATTGGCTTGAAAATAATATAAATATATATATATAATAATGATAATAATAACAATAATTATAATAATATAATTAAATGTATATAATACTGATAATAATAACAATAATTATAATAATATAATTAAATGTATATAATAATGATAATAATAACAATAATTATAATATACAAAATCGATAAGTTAATATATACTTATCAATGTCGTTTTTTTATATTATTTCTACTATTATTATATTATTTACATTATTATTATATTATATATATTATTATTATATTATATATATTATTATTATATTATTTATATTATTATTATATTATTTATATTATTATATCTGCTTCAGTATAATTTTATAAAATCTCTTGAAATTGTTAAACATTAGTTTAATATTAGTCATTATAATTAACATGTGTTTCTAGATAATTTCTTATTTGTTACTAGAATATTCTGAATTTAATAATGACTCATTTTCGAGATATGATTTCTCTCTCTGTTTTTTATTTTATTTTTTTGCTTAGGCAGATAAGGCATAGATTTGAACTTTATAGCAATTAAATTTAAGTAATGAAAAGTCTTGTGAAATTACAAACAAATATAAATATTTATGAAATGTTTTTACTAAATAATATCAAACTCGGAAGGAACCTTTTGTGCTTACTTTACCAAATTCCTAAAAGAATATTATATATTTCTAACCATTTCCTTTATTGTTAGAGTTTACTGTACCCCCTCAATGGTGTATTTTGGAAATTAGGTCACACTGCTTGAAGGAATTTTGCTGTGTTTAAAACATGTTTGTTGTGTGTTTGCCAATGGGGAAAAGCTTAAGCCAAAGACTTTTACCTCACTCTCAGTTCTGCCTCTTTGACTTTTAGCTTCAGTTTCAGCTTCAGCTTCATAACTTGGCTCAAAGAACTTGGTTTTAAGTCACACCGATCGGAGGAAGGGGAAGGGGGTATTTATTCATGGGGAGGCTGTCAGTGGAGTGGAGTGTGGAGTGTGTGGAGTGCATGGCCATGTTTAGTTGGCCTCGCTTACAAACTTACATCTCTCTCCCTCTCTCTCTCTTTCTGTTTCTCTCTCTCTCTCTGTGTGTGTGTGTTAGCTAGCAGATTTTTTCACAGTTTGGCAACGACAGCGACGTCAGCTTTTGGAAACTAGGTCAACTCGGCATCTCGGCATCGGTATCGGAATCGGTTGGTTGTGTGTTCATAGAGGGGAGTATTAGTCGGTGGCTCCACCACCAGTCACCATCATCTCGCTCCCGCTCCTAGACTTCCTCCCAGACAAAACGCCAGCCCTCTCTCTCTTTCTGTCTAACGTGTTGCCAACAACCTGTTGACGTTTATGTTGCTGTTGCTGTTCTTCTTGTTGTTGTAAATACAGTAAAGCTTCTCTAAGATGAATTTCTTTATATATATTTCATATATAATTAATTAATAATACTTAAAACAAAATTGTATATGTTTAAAGAGAGTTTTAATGTATATTTATAGATTTATAATAAGTATTTCCTTTCATTTCTTATACTTTCTTCCAAGAAAAGTTGTCTTTATTTATTATTAAAGTCAATTTCCTAAAGAAAATCTCATATATCGAAATTTTATGCCAGGGTTAATGGAAAATATGGTTTACAAGCAGAAAAAAAACGTCTTCAGCCAAAATATTCGAAATTTTATATCAGGATCAATTGGAAATATTGGTTACAGGCAGAAAAAAGACACCTGTCTTCATTATTTGGCATAATAAGATGCGTAACGCCATAGAAATTTATTTTTTACTAGAATATTTTCTCTGTTTTGGGGTTATTTGTGGAGTCCTGTTGGCTTTATTGTGTTTATAGAGTTTTTTTAGTACAAAAATAAGCAATTTATAATTAATAATTAAATGAATTTGGCATAATAAGGTGCGTAACGCCTTAGAAGTTTATTTTGTACTAGAATATTTTCTTTGTGCAGACTAGATTTTGGATGATTTGTGGATCTTTCTGTCAAAGTGGGTGACAATATATTCCTATTGGCTTTATTCGGTTTATAGATTAATTTTAGTTAAAAGAAAAAACAATTCTAATTAAATAAATAGAGATATTAATATGATTTATATATTTTTAATTTCTTTCTTTCTTTTTCTATTCATTGTCCATTATTATGAGTAAACTTAGTGCTATTGAACTTGATATTGAGAGTAATGGCAATCTTATCAAATCGAAACTATAAAACGTAAACGTAATCACATTAAATCGTAAAAATAGAACGAGAAAGGTCTTTAAATGTTGAATACGAGGCCATTAATCGATATTGGGTTGAGTTAAATGATGCAATTAACTTCCGCCTTCTTTAGGAATTGCAATCCATTGAAACTGGGTCAAAGAAATTAATGAGTTATTCATATTTTTAAGAAGGCAAAATGTTACAACAAAAGTATATAGAATTCAGGGTTTACAAGAAGGTTTTATACAGTTTTTGAATAGGTTTATTTTAGGGAATTTTATGCCAGAGATTTCATATAAATTTTAATTAATTTTCTTAAATTTCTCTCTCTGTTTTCCAGCAAACGCATGCAAATGCTAATCGCGTGGGCAGCTATCGTGAGCACATGAACAACCTTATGATGAGCGGCAGCAGCCGTCAACCGTATTCCTACAATAATCCTGCGATCTCCATGTCCTCGGTGAACAGTCACAGCGGCGGGGGCGGCAATGCACCACCGCCACTTGTCCGTTCGGCGGCGGGCCAGAATGCCAATCATTTGTAAGTAGACACACACCAAAGTCTTCTATATAGTAGCATTATCTATCTCTATTTCCCCCCCACTTTCCACTATTCCAAACAAAATTAAAAAAAAAAAAAATTAAATTTTTTTTGTACCTCTTTTTCCTTACATCTATTTATTATATATATATATATAAATATTTACATTTGTTTTACATTTAGTATTGTTGTTTTTTTATTTAAAAACTCGGATATTAAATCCGCGCAGAAATTGTGTTTTTCAAATTTTGTTGTAATTCGTTTTTGCAAAACAAAAACAAAAACAAAACAAATAATATATATCAAACAAAAAACAAAAAACAAAACAAAATATTCCTCTATTTTATTCGCTGTTGTTGTTTATATATTATTATTACTATTATTATTATTATTATTATTATTATAATTATTGTTATAATAATAAGCACATTTTATTAAGTAGATCTAATAAGGGTTGAGTTCTCAATGTCTAGGCCCGTGGCGCGTGCTTAATTAGTATCTATTCTTAAATAATGCTTATTAGTAGTAAATAGTAAATCGATTACCGACGTATAAATGCTGGGTTATAGTAGTTTTCTGTTGTTTTTTTTTTTGTTTCTTGTTGGGGGGGAAATTTGAGAGGCTTTGACATTGAGAAATCGCTGCTTAAGTCCGAAATTTTCTCAGCCATTAGGGTGTCACACTACACACATACATATATATATTTCCCTATTTTTGATTAGATTTTGTTTAACAATTTAAATACATTTTAATTTTAAAGTTGTTTCTTTTTGCTCTCTTTTTGCTGATACCAAAATTTAAGCTAAACTCTTATTTTAATAAATTGAAAAGAAACATAATAAAGTAAGTAAATTTTAAATATTTTAAATATTATTTTTAAAATTTTAATTTAAGAAAAATCTTATTTTGGCATTAAAATAAAATATATAAACAATTTATTTAAATTAATTCCGAGTTGAAAACCCATTAGGGTGTCAAACGAATTTTTAATTTAAGGTTATACACTTGTTGTTCTTACTTTTTTTGCTCTTAAATAAATAAAATTCTTTGCCATTACACATTTTATTATAAAGAAAAATACAATTACCGAAATTTTCGGACATTGTGCACGCATTATATTTAAAATTTTGGATCTGTGACTTTATTTTTAATTAAAAATATTACCAAGAAAAAATACTAGTAGTCCATCATTCTCTCTCTCTATGTCTTTCTCTCTCTCGTTCTCTCTCTCTGCTCTTTGTCATGCCACACATAAAGATTTAAGCTTTATTTTGTTTGAAATTAATTAAATTAAATTAAATTTAAAAAAAACTTTGAAGGAAACCTAAATTTTTTATTTAATTTTTAATTCAGTGTTTTTTTGTTAAAAAATTTTGTTCGCGTTTGTTCGTTGGTAGTTTTTTGATTTTATGTTTTTCAAAATATCCCCAAAAAATCCATCCATAATACATTTATACTCCCACACTCTCCTTAAACTCAAAAATTTAAACTAAAAACAATTCCAAAGCGAAAAGAAATTTGTAAATATTTTAACTAACCCACGCGCTTATTTTCTCTTTTTTTTTATGTGTTATTAAAAGACGTTTTAACTGAAAAGAACTAAGCTATAATGGTACCTCTCTCTCGGAGGCGTGACAAGGTTGGAATACCTATTATACACTATATATAACGCTCGCATTGGGATTAACCACGCACACAAACACACGCACACACTTGATTCATAATTAAGCCCAGTCGAAAGTAGAACTAAAACCAAATAAATCAACACACACATCAGACACAACACAACACAACACACACACACTCCTCCAAAGGCTCGCATCCTGTACATACACATATAACACATCATCATCCTGCTGTAGAGAGTTACTTCTGTGTTTTAGAGCATTAATCGGATGGTATCCCTCTCCTAGCGATTGCATGTCCTTAAATCCTTAACAAAAAAAATTAAGTTTAAATGGAAAGTAGAATAAAGTTTATACTCTATATATATATATATAAATATAAATTTATTTAATAAAGCATATTTGTATTTGTATTTGTATTTGTTTCTTTTACTTTCAAATGGAATGAAGACCTTTTATTTTATCTTTAATGTTTTTTGCTCTAAAACTGTTCTTGTTTCCTTTTCCTTATTATTTTTTTTTTGTTGGTTTTCCTTTTTTTTTCTTTCTTTTCTTCTTGTCTGATATATAATATAAATAAACCTTTATAGAAATAAAAACAAAAAAAAAAAAATGAACTACAACATATATATTTTGAAAAACATAAAATCGTCATTAAAATAATAATAAAAAAAAACACCCAACTGGATTAACATTAATCTATGGTTAAAACTATATTTATATATATTTTTTTTCAAACATTAAATATATAAATATTTATTTTTATTGAGAAAAAAACAATTGTGAACAATTTTAAAGGCTGTGTGTACTGACTACCCCTAATGGTGTCTTGTTGCGCGCATACAAACACATACACATACCAATACACACTCAAACACACATACACACATTTAACGAGGTGACTCACGACGCGAAAAAATTACAAAAAATAAATAAACATAAAAAGGGGAAAAAACAAAGCAAACTGAGAACAAGCTTTTTTTTATTGGTGGTGGCAGGTTTTTTAACCCCGTTTGGCCCCACCTCCACCTCCGCCCATCGCTCTCTCTCTCTCTCTTTTTCTCTCTCTTTAGCCCCCCCCCCTTTCATTCATGTACTCACTCACTCACATACACAACACAACAGCAACAAAAAACATACAGAAAACAACAACAAAAAAAAAGTTTATAAAGAGTTGAACAGATCCTAGATACATTATATATAATGCGTGTACAAAGTTGAAAATATATATATATTACATGTTAAATTTTGTCAGGACAATCGATAAATTCAGAAAGAAAAAGGAAAATAGGGAACATATAAGCTTGTTTTTGTTTTTTTTAATTAGCTTTTAATAAAAACCCCAGAATAAAAAATAAATAATAATAAAACAAAAGGCAAAGCAATGAACAGAGAGCAAAGAGAGAAAACTACAACAACAAGTACAACAAACTATAAAAAATTAGTCAACAACAACAACAACGATATATATCGATATATAAATTATGTCAACAACATCGATAAATTTACAATTTGCCTCTGGTTTCTCTCATTTGTTTTTCATCGGCAGTCACCGTCAGCAAAAGCGATACAATCAATTCGATAATCATCCATATCTCCAGTATGTACAAAGCTGTACCAAAAGGAGGAAATAAAGAGCAAGCAGAGCAAGCAATTGGGATAACAGCAAAATCAAGACACAAGCAAGCAAGGAAGACAATTTAACAAAATCAAAAGACAATCAAGACACAAGAGATATATCAAGAAAAGCAAAAGACATATTCAAGACAACCAAGCAGTAACCAAGTAACCAAGCAGAAGAAGAAAGCAGTGCAGAGAACCCCCACCCCCAAAGATCGCAAGAACAAGAAACTAGTCCTGTTGCAAAACACATTTCTATTTTTTTTTTTATAATCTTTATAAAGGCTATAGAAGAAGAAACCTATTACAACAAAACAAAATTGAAAAACACAAGAAAATTTGTCAATTTAAATTAAAAACAAAAAAAAAAAAAAACAAAGAAGATTAAATAAATAAAAAACACAAAACACATAAAAATAAAAAGAAGAAAGAAAAAGATTTTCGGGGCGGTCAACTTATGTGTGTATTGTATATAATGTTTCTAGGTCAAATGTCGAGCTGGTTCAACAACAACAACAACAACAACAACAGACTCAACACCAACAACAACCGCAACAACAACGACACCAGAACAGCAATTACAACAATCAACAACAACAACCACTCCAACACTCCAACAACAATAGTAACAACAACAACAACAACAACAACAACAACAACAACAACAACAACAATAACAACAACAACAACAACCAGAACAGCAACAACAACAACAACAACAATCATCACCAACATCACCAACACCATCACCAACATCATAATCACCATCATCATCATGCCTTATCCAAAAATAGCCACTTGAACGGTGGTTCCTCCTCCTCTTCGAACTCTCCTGCCGCCAACTCATCGACAGCAGCTGCTGCGGCAGTTGCTGCAGCCGTTCAGGCTTTGCTAGGAGCTGGCAATTCTGGCGGCGTTGCAGGAGGAGCAGCAGCAGCAGCAGGAGCAGCAGTAGCAGCAGGAACAGGAACTGCGGGGACAGGAGCTTCCTTTAACTACAATCTGCCCTCCACACGTGCGGATTATACAAATCTAGCCTTGTGGAATCAACTGACACCCGCCCAGCGTTTGCTGTTCAGTCAGCAATTAAAGGGTGCCGGAGGAGGAGGAGGAGGCAGCAATACACCAGGTTTAGGAGGAGGCGGAGGAGGAGCTGGAATAGGCGGAAGTCCTGGCAGCAATAAGAATTTTCCTGCATTGCCCTCGCTACCCCTAGACACGGATTTAATAACTATGCTGGATTACAATAATCCCAATAAAGTGAACAAATCAAAGGGAAATAATAACAACAACAACAATGTGGTGACATTTACAAAACCCATTGTGCCGCCATTAATTTCCGATATTGGTGGAACAGCTGAGATAAGTCTGACTAAGAGCAGCAGCAGGAGTAGCAGCATTGGCAGCAGCAACAGCAGCAGCAGCAACAGCAGTGGCACCACAATACCCCTAAATTCCACGCAAGCCCTGGAGGATTTTGCCAAGAAATGTACTGTGATGACAGATGAGATGCGTGCGGTTATACAAAAAGTGTTGGCCAATCCGGATCTCTCGACATTTATACAGACGAACAATAGCAACAGCGGAGGAGGAGGAGCTGGTGGTCACTTGTTACCCTCGTATATATCACCGCCCATGTCCCCAGCTATGGGAGGACTTAGTAATGTGGCCACTCTAACCTTAGCCTCCAATCCAAATGTGACTATAACGCCACAATTGCCACCAGGACACTTTCTGCACTCACCATCGAGTTCATGTTCCAGTTCCAGTGCCTCAAATACGGCAGCAAGTCCCTTAAGTAGCGGATCAAGCGGTGGTTTAGGTTTAGGTTTAGGTTTAGGCTTAGGTTTAGGTAGTAACATGAGCGGAGGTACAGCGGCTGGAAGCAACAGCAGCAGCAACAGCAACAGCAACAGCAGCAGCAGTGGGGGTGGTCGCCAAAAGAGTGTGATTTGTTCCACTAAAAGCAATAGCCTGCCCATGGCCATACTCTCGCTGGCCGGGAATAATAATAATGGGAATAATAATGGGAATAATACGGGAATGATGGGTCGTCGCAGTAACAACAACCACAGCCAACATTATGGTCGTCAGTCACACAGCCACAGCCACAGCCACAGCAATAGTAGTAATAATCATAATACACAAACCACAATCAGTACACAACAACAATCACAACAATCCTCCAACACAGTTACACCCACTGACGTTATCGATCTGTCCTCCTCTCGAAGGTCACTGGCAGCCTCGGCAGCCTACCTGCAGCAACATTCATCCGCCGTTGTGGCCCAACAACAGCAAGCAGCAGCAGCAGTGGCCCAGCATCAGCGTATGGCAGCAGCAGCAGCACATCAGCATGCCCAGCATGTACAGCAAAATGGTCGAAGTTCCAGTAACAACAACAACAGCAGCAGCAACAGCAACTCCAATTCAAATGGGAATGGTTCATCGAGTGGTAATAATAATACTGGCAGTAATTCTTCATCTTCCGGTAATGGTTCTTCTGCTGGTGGTAATTCCAACAATTCGGGTTCGGGTGGCGGCTCCTCAAACAGTGCCTCAATGCATTTGCAAAGGCATGCTGCCTTGGCGGCAGCCGCTGCAGCGGATAGTGCCCAAAGGTTGTGTATAATACCCGAAATACCCACAAATAATATGAATCTAACGCCGTACAAGGTGCAAAAGGTATGCGTGGATAAGCATCTGGTGCCATGCATTAATATGAAGGCCTACAATGATTCCGAGCAACTGATGACGCTCATAGAGTTCCAGAAGAACTTCTTTCCATCGGTGCCGTTGGATCATTGCAAGCGATTGATAGAGGCGCTGGGCGTAGAGCTGTACAAGGCGAATAGGTGAGTTATTTTGATATATCTTTAAAGAATATGAAAACTAATTGTTATTTCTTGTATTCCCACAGGCGACAGGTGCAAATCCTCATGGAATTCGATCGCAATTACAATGAGAATATGCCACTGGTTCAGGTGCGCGATATTATCAAATATATGACACAGTTAACATTTATGACGCGTCAATCGGAGCAGCCGCCGGCTAAGAGGACGCGCACAAGCTAGGAATTAAGCTGGGGAGCACAACATTTGCCACAACAATTAACAACAACAACAACTAATGTAAAATCAACAACAGCAGCAGCAGCAGGAGCAACTACAGTCCATACCAGATCATCAGCAGCAACATTAGGTTCTCAGCGAAGACGAGCCTTGACACCGCCAGCAAATCTTAGCATTGATATACTAAGTAGACGCAGGGGGGGAGCCTTGGCCCCACCACCGGCACCACCTGCACAGGCACAACAGGATCTGGTAGAGCATAAACAGCAGCAGAAGCAACAAAAGTCCTCACTACATCATCATCAACATCCTTCTACACAACACATAAACAACAACAACAACAACACATACGAAATGTTGTACTCCCACAACCAACAACAACCAGCACAGTCGTCACAGCAACAGCACCAAGCAGCACAGCACCTACTACAGCACGAGCAGCAGCGTTTGCTTAAGAAGCGCCAGCATGCTGCAGAGCCATCGATCACCAAGAATGCCAAGTCGGCAGCCCAAAAGATGGCCGAGGCGGAGCATGCCTATTTGTCGAATTTGTATGGCAAGGCAGCGGCCAGTATGTTGAGTCCACCGCTGCCCGATTGGGAGCATCAGCAGCAACAGTTGATGCGTCAGCAACAGCAGCAGCAAAGGCAGCAGCAGCAGCAGCAGCAACAGCAGCAGCAACAACAGCAGCAGGAACAGCAGCGTCGACTGGCCACGCGATCTTCACAGCAACAACAGCAGGCGGCGGCGGCGGCACCAACATCTCGTCATATAATGCATCGAAGGCACAGTGTGTGCGCCGCTAATATAGCCAGTGTATCGCCAGCTGCTACCTCTTCCAGCTCCACCAATGCTGCTTCCTCTTCGCCGACTTCATCGGCGGCAGCAGCTGCTGCCCTAGCAGCCGCCTCCTATTATGGCAATGCAGCAGCTGCAGCGGCAGCGGCGGCATCATTTACGGCACCATATCAGCATCAGCATCAGCAGCATCATCATCATCATCATCATGCAGCTGCAGCAGCAGCAGCGGCGGCAGCAGCAGCAGCGGCACACCATCATCATCATCATCATCATGCAGCAGCGGCAGCAGCAGCAGCAGCAGCGGCAGCAGCAGCCGTGGCCAATGCATCGGCAGCAGCAGCAGCAAATCATCAGCATGGGCAGCCATCGCCGACAATATATCCGCCAACGCCGCCGCCATCGGCGCCTTGGGTGCATCCCTGGGCCTATGCGGGCGATGCTCCATTCTGAGGAAGAAGGTCCAGCCGAAGGACATAGAGAAAGAGTGTACATTATTCGAGGTTCTAGTAGTTATAAGAGATAATATTTATGGCATTATTTTTTTTTTTTTCGTGTAGGAAGAGTATAAAGAGAGAGGAGAGAGAGAATTAGTTAATAAGTAGGCTTAAATTTAAACAAATTTCTCGGCATTATATGCCAACGTAAACAATAATCGACGATAATATATAAACTTATTATATATATATATCTATATATATGTATAATGAGCTGCTTGGATTACATCAAATACGTTTTTGGACAAAATGAGAACTCAAAGAACTGATTACATTTTATTGTCAAAAAAAAAGAAAGAAAAATATATAAGAAAAAGAAGATAGAACACAAACAAAACATACACAAATCCCATACTTTTCGTATTAAAAATTATGTTTACATCTATTTTTTTTTTGTTTACGCTCTATATATATATATATAGAAATTATAACAAGAAGTCAGTCAAGAAATTAAATTTCTTGCGTTTCAAATTAACTAAAAAAAATAAGAAGAAAACCAAAACTATAAAGAGAGGAAAACGAGAAGATCGATTTCTTGATTCCTGCTCAAGATTCGGTATCATCGTTATCGTCATCGTCATCAAAGCAAAGCAGCAAAGCATTAATCCTAAGCAAACATTGTATAATAATTAAACAATTTCCAAATCCTTACAAGCTACAACTAAAAATCAATACAAAAGCAAATCTAAACTAAAATACACATTAAAAAAATAATTAGAAGGGAGAGAAAACAAAACTATGTTAAAAACATACAAAAACCCAAAATAAGAAAAAGGAAACGAAGGCGCAGTGTATGTATATATCGAAATATATGTATGTGGATGTATGAGAAATTACTGAATATCCGTTTTATGGATTTAATTTAACTTAAAAAAAGTAAAAACTTATATATTTTGTGCATTAAAAAGTATTTTTTGCATTAAAAATATTTCTTTATGCATTAAAAATATTTTTGTAAGCATTAAAAATATTTCTTTATGCTTTAAAATAATTTATTTTGTGTTTTCAACAAATTTCTTTTGTACATCCAAAAAAAAAGTCTGTTGTTTTTTTTTTAGATTAAGAATATAATTTTTTTTTATTACAATTTCCACTCTGTTCCTTTTTTCAACTCAACTCTCACTACTATCATGCATAAGTTAAAGAAAAAGATCGCTGTTATTAATTATTATTACTATTAATTATTATAATTATCGGGCAAAAACTGTTTAAAAGGAATTTTAGTTGTAAGCTGTAAAAAACAAAACCAACAAATTAAGGATACTTTATAATTGTCATATTATTGTTAGGTAAAAAAAAACAACAACAACTACATAAAAATCAGAAAGTAAAGCCGTCAAAGTATTTATCGAAAGTGTGTTTTTTTGGTTTTCATCATTTTTGCCAATAACAAAAGCAAACTACAAAAGCATAACGGAAAATAAAGAAATGAAACAAAACTCAAATCAGAATCAAAAAAGCTCCAAAAAGTTGTATTTATTTCGTGGGGGAAAGAAGAAGAGGAGCCCTAAAAGCTTCATCTCGCTGTTAACTTGGTCAAAAGATTTATAGGGGGAGTACGTTTTTGTGCATAGCTTTTTGGTAACATTAACTTTGACATTAACAGTGGCTGTTAAAGTTTATTTATATATTTATTTGTTTTTTAATATTTATAATAGTAATAATTTATTATTTATTTGTTACTAATAAATTTGCAGGTATTTTTGTTATTTATGGAGTAATTTTCGGATCCTATAAAGTCCTAGGAACTATCAGAAAATTTATAGGAAAAAGACTTACCGGTTTTCAACATATTTTTTATCGATTTGGAGGTGGGATCACTTTTGAATATTTCAAAATTTCGATTATAATACAGTTCCCATAGGAACTATCGGGAAACTTATTGAAAAATTGATAACTTTGCTAATTTTCAATCTGAAATCTTTTTTAACATTTTTTTTAAGGAGTTACATTATTAGAATTGTCACAAAAAATTAAACAATAAATTTAATTTATTTTACATTTTATTTTATTGATAGCTAAATAAGAGATCATGTAGTTTATAATAATTAAAAAAATATAGGAAAATACTAAAGTTATATATCGAAATATTATAAATATTTATCAGGTGATTAATTATGGGCTCTTTCCCTATTTCTCTGATATACTTTTCAAGAAATTCATTCATTATAGTCTTATAAAGAATATCCTAACTATCTGACTGAAATAAAAAGGAAATAAGTATGCACAATCTTCTATAAATATAAATTATTATTAAAATACATCATTATTTCTTTAAATTATTAACTTTTTGAATTCAAAACAATAACATATCTTAGCAGGGCGCCTAACAGCACCTTCTGTGCACGCAAAGCTTAAAGCTTTTCTCCCATTTTTAAAATGCATTTTCCGTTAATAAAAGAAAAACATTAACCTAAAGAAAAACTCATAAAATAAACCCACAAACATTGCATAAAAACTAAAAAAAAAAAACAAAATAAAAACATAAAAACTAAAAACAAGGAAAAATGTTTTAATTTTTAAGAAAAAAAAAAATGAGTACAGATATTAAAATGGCAGCTCAGGATGTCCCTTGTCGCCCTTGTCAAAAGAAGTGCAACATTTGCATTCCCTTCCTCCTCCACTGTTTCTCATTTTGACCATTTTCTGGGGGATTTTCCGAACATTTCCACCCCCCCTCATCACAGAACCCTCGCGGAACCCAGGAAAAATTGCCATGAAAACTGGGAAAACTGTGTACGCGTGCATGGGCAATAAAATACTTTGGGGAGCCAACTGTGCGGAAAAACTGCAACAGACCAAAACACAGCCAACGAATGAGAGAAGTTTAAGGGAATTTCCCAGTGTAAGCGCAAGATAAACATGACCCTTGGGAGGAGAGGTGGAGAGCTGGGTGGAGAGCTGGGGGTCCTCCAAAAGTGGGTGGTTATTGCAACTTTCGTGTCCACTTTGTCAGTGTGTGAGTGTATGTCCATGTATGTCCTGCGTGGCCCCGTGAGTCCTGCGTGTAAACAAACGCACATGGCTAACGGGACAGGGATACAGGGACAGGGATACAGGGATAGCAGGAGGAGATTGGAATAGGAACCAGAAATACCCTGACTTTCTTTGTAAATAATAAAAAAATATATAAAAATATTCTATATCTCTCTATATCTCTGTATATCTCTGTATATCTCTGTATATCTCTCTATATCTCTGTATATCTCTGTATATCTCTGTATATCTCTGTATATCTCCCTATATCTCTCTATATCTCTGTATATCTCTGTATATCTCTCTATATCTCTCTATATCTCTCTATATCTCTCTATATCTCTCAATATCTCTCTATATCTCTCTATATCTCTCAATATCTCTCTATATCTCTTTATATCTCTCAATATCTCTCTATATCTCTATAATTTTTCCTATCTCTGGCCTGCAGATCCTTGTCAATTTCAAATAATTCCTAAACTTACTTGATCTTATGGGTTCCTAAAAATGTGGGCTTGGTTTGACTCCTCTTGACTCATTTTTCACCCACAAATTCATGAAAAAATATATATAATATATAATATTATATATATTTCCATATGCAGTTGACTTTCTGCCATATTCGCGAAAAAAAGTTGATCCTTTTTGGCTGCACTGTCCTTCTCCTCGAAAAAGTGTAATTCCCGCAAATAAAACATGGCAACCGCCATGCAAACAAAGCAGCGAAACAACAATAACAGAAAACAACAACAACAAAAACAACAACAACAAGAGAAAAAAGTAAACAAAAACGTAGAGCACACCGAAAATTTGTTTAAAAATATTTATGAAATATACACAAATTGTTTATGAAGTAAAACCGCAAACGTTTCATTTCGGTGGCAGGTCATGGCTCTGGGGAAAAAAACCTCTGAAATCCGATCTGTCTCGCTTTTCGTCCTCCTGGAAAATCAACTGGGATTTGTGGTCAGCGCGAATACATACATACATACAGACACTCTCATATACATACATACATATGTGCATATGGCCGAAGGATGTAATTTCAGGAATATGCGGTTTCATATCGATACGCAGACAGGTCTGCAGGAGGATATCTTTAAATTTATTGGCTGTAGAGCAACTTTTTGGCTTTAATGTTGAGTAGTTTTTCTTTATAATTTTATATTTTTTGAGGTGAAAACAAATTGATTTCTATATAATTTACTATTTATTAGTATTGATTCTTTAGGTTTGGGACAATCATCGATTTGTTTTTGGACTGGTTGAACAATCTAAGCTATATGATTTTTTTTTATTTTATTTGAGAAGCTTTTTTTGTATTTAATTTAGTTTTTTTAATTGTTTTTATTTATTAAACTATTTAGTTTTATTTTTACTTTTATTTGAGAAGCTTTTTTGAAGTATTTTAATTAATTATTTTATTAATTTATTTATTATTATAATTATAATATTTATTAACCTTTTTGTTTTATTTTTAGTTTTATTTAAGAAGCTTTGTTTGTATTTTGGTTAATTATTTAGTTTATTTATTATTTATTAAACTATATCGTTTTATTTTTATTTTTATTTTCATTTTTGAAGCTTTGTTTGTATTTTAATTCATTATTTTATTTATTTATTATTTATTAAACTATTCAGTTATATTATTATTTTTATTTTCATTTTAGAAGCCTGGTTTGTGTTTTAGTTAATTATTTTATTTACTTAATATTAAGTAGGGTTCTATTTTTATTTTTACTCTTATTTCACAAGCTTTGTTTGTATTTTAATGAATTATTTTATTTATTTTTTTATTATTTACTCAAATTATTATTTACTGAAATTATTATCCTTCTTAACGCGTAGTTCCTTATGCGTCTAAGAACATCCCAAACCCTCCTTTGAAATTTTCCTGGCGACCTGGTGGTTGGTAACACCTTTCTGCCTTGAAGGCTTTATATTCTTACTAATTATTTCTTACTAATTATATTTTATTAATTATTTACTCCTGTAGGGGCTTCTTCAGGACTTACCATAACTCCTCCATTTATAGAAGACCCCGGTTCTGAGCCCGTTGACTTTGGTAGTCCATCAAGTGGGCAACATAAAAAGGTGTCTGTCTGGCTTCGCTTTTTGTTCTCTTTTGGTGTCTAATTAGAGGCTGACTAATTGATGAGTGGCCCTTTCGCAGCGCTTAAAAAAACACACAAAAAAAAGGTAACCGAAGGACACAAGTGATTGACAAGCAGTTTCATTGTAAGGACAATGTCCGCCCCAAAGTCGAGTCATGACAAAAAAACAAAAAAAAAGGAAAGTAAAATAGGAGCCAGCAAATTGCTATCCCTGCTTTTTTTTTGCATCATCCTCCTCCGCCTACGATCCTTTGTACCAAAAGCAGGCGCTACACCACCCACTGACCACAATGTATGGCCGGGCATTATTCAAAGGACCAAAACCTCGTCGCATCCTTGCCGCTTCGCTCGCTGGTAAAACAAGCGCGAAAACATAATGAGCATATAAATAGACAAACAATCACCAACCGAAGTTCCACCGCAGGACCTGCACAGCCCACCAACCCACCAACACCCACACTTAAGGACCTAACACACCGTTATTCACCACACAGCGCGAGGTGAGTTTGTCCTTTTTCGTTATTTTCTAAAACAAAACCGTTTAGTCGGCAGTTAGTTCTGCCGGCCAACACATCGAAGAGGGCATATTGTTGATTATTAAATTATTATTATTATCTAAAAACAAACAATATTTAAATATAATACATATGCATTTTTCGTAATTTTTATTATTTTTTAAGCGTTTATTTTTTGTAAGCCTCGCAATGCTTTTAGTAATAAAATTATAATATGGCAACTTTCATTTGCTTTCTTTTCGCGCCTGGCAACGATGTCCAGGGCTCTTATTCTTCGATATTTCACTTATAGCTCCTAATTAAATTTATTTTTCGTTTGCAACAGAATTTTCTTATGATATTTATTAAAAATAATGATAATAATAATACTTAAACTAATAAATGCTTTTGATAATAAAATTTCAACTTGGCAACTGTCTTATGCTTTCTTTTTGCGCCTGGCAACGATGTCCAGGGCTCTTATCTTTCGATATTTCACTTTTAGCTACAAATTAAATTTATTTTTCAATTCCCACCGAATTTTCTTATGAAATTTATCAAAAATAATGATAATAATAATACTCAAATTAATAATTATTTTAAAAACAAAAGAGTTGCAATGCTGTTTGTAATAAAATTCCAACTTGGCAACTTTCATATGCTTTCTTTTTGCGCCTGGCAACGATGTCCAAGGCTCTTATCCTTCGATATTTCACTTCTAGCTCTTAATTAAATTTATTTTTCATTTCCAACTGAATTTTCTTATGATATTTATCAAAAATTAAATATAATAACAATATTATGATTAATAAATATTTTAAAAACAAAACAATATCTATTTTAACCCTAAAATAATATAAAATTTATATAAAATGTATTCCCCAAGGAACATAGTTTTATAGACATAAAAATAACTTAAAATGACTAAGATATGAAATCATTGAAGCACACAAATTGTACTTCTAATACACACACACATTGTTTTTAGTAAATTGTTTTACCTCTATTGAAGTGGAATATTTTTAAATAAATACTACTAGTATCTATATATCACAAATGAATTTTTTTCCTTTGCAAAAAAATGCGTCTGGCCAAATTGTTTTCATTCCATTTGGCAGTGCCAAAGTTCTCTGTGTGTTAACTTCCTGTTTTATTTATTTATTTTATTTTTTTGTTGCCATTTTAAAGTTCTCACACTCAGTATATCTTTTTTGTTTTTGTTTCTGTCTGTTCGGCTGGGTTTCTGTTTTGTTTTGTAGCTGTAAATCGAATTTGGACACGCTTAGATAACTTTCAGATTTATTTATTTAAGCATTTTTGGCGGCTAGCGCTGCAAAATTTATTGGGCACATTTGCAGCCCGGCTGGATCGATATTTCGTTTTAAAGAATTAAATTAATTTACTGGTGTTGGTATGGGATTTATTGAATTAAGTGAATAGTTAGTTGGAATTTGTTTAAGCCGGGAGAGGTCTTAGGTATAATTTTTCTTAGCAGTTGCAAATTTTTGTATATTTTTTTTTTTGAAATTTATAAATTGCTTAAAAAAATGTAATTTCTTAGCTTGCTATTTAATTCTTTCAATGCAATTCTGTTCAGTTTCGAGAATATTCCATTTTTTTAGCCTCAATGCTTTCTTTTCAAGCCTGGCAATGCTGTTTTATTTTTTTTTAGTCTTGCAATGCTGCTAGTAAGGCTCTTTTGTCTTTAAATCATACCTTTCATTATACCTATCTTCCGATTTTATTTGCGATTTATCCTGGCTTAAAGCTAAACCTTGTTACATACTTCCCACCGACAATGCTTTCTTTTCAAGCCTGGCAATGCTGTTTTATTTTTTTTTTAATCTGGCAGTGCTGCTAGTAATGCTTTTTTGTCTTTAAGTCATACCTTTCATCATACCTAACTTCCGACTTTATTTCCAATTTATCCTGGCTTAAAGCTAAACCTTGTTACATACTTCCCACCGACAATTGCTGAAACTTTCATTATGCCAACTGTTTCCCTAAGTGGCTCTCTCTCTCTCTCCCCCTGTGTGTTATGTCTACTCTGTTTCGTTCCGATGTGTACGCATAACATTGCATTACCACAATGACCACTCAGATTCGGTTAGACTTGCCTGCTGCTCCTCCTTCTCAACCTTCTCCTCCTTTACCACCATCAACCGGAGAGGTCGTCTTACATTTTCATTAACTTAAAATAACAACCGAAAAGTTGTGCAACCGAAACCGGATCTCAGGGCTACCTACTCAGAGAGTGGGACAGAAGCTGAGAGCGGGCACTTCATACATAAACATTAGCCGGGCGTACAATATTTTTTGATATGCCTTTGGTGTCGTCCAGCTACCGAAAATCCTCCGAAAAACCAGGCACCTTCGAGGGAGCCAAGCGTAACGTGCAATTTTTATTATTATAGCCAGGAATGGGCTACATGTGAGTCGCCCTAGAGACGGTTGTTAACTTTTGCCAGAGGCAAAGAAAAACTAGAAAAACAACAAATTTTATGATAAAAATTCAAAAATAAAAAACGGAAATAATATGTATTATTTACTAATATTTTGATTTCTTAAATTTAGACTCTAAATTGTTTTTTTGTTTAACGAAAATATTTTTTTTTTATATTTTTTTCCATCATTTTTTTTTTTAGAATAAATAAAACCTTTTTACATCAATTTTTATGGTAAAATATATTTTTATGTTTATCTACAATTTATTAAAATTTCTTAAATTATTTAATACTTAAAAAAATTTTTATTTTTGTTTTTTTTTTTAATTTTTGTTTTATAAATTTGTATCTTCTTACCTCTTTTGTATAGTATTTCTTATCCACAGGACGACGGACAACAGAAAACGGGCAATAGCGAGCGGAGAACGGACACCAGACAGCGGACAGAACGGACAACGGACAACGGACAACGGACAAAAGTGCAAGGACCACGCACTCGCTCATACATATGTGGCGAGGCGTTTAGAAATGTTTGGCTTGCTGGGAAAAGCTAGGAAAAGTTTCTGCCTTGCGGCCGACAGACAATTCCAAAGTATTTTTGCTCAAATTAAAAAACATTTTACAATTGTCTTCTGCATCTGAGACCGAAGAGTCCGTGAGTCCTTAGGTGAGTGGGCAAAAAGTTGTGTTGGCCCAAAAATGTTTACGCTTTTGTCTTGTTGTGTGTGTGTGTGACTCCTCAGCCTGTTTTTCTCGCAGTTCATTGCTTCCTGGAAACCTCTTCGAGTCCTCCTCCTCCTCCTCCTCCTCCTTGAGAGTTGTGGCAAACTATTTTTACTGCTCGAAAGTTTACCAATTTTTTGGTTCTTTATTTTTATTCCTAAGGGTCTTAATGTCTCTGAGGTAACGTTACACTTTTTTGGTAATTAGTTAGCAACTAGTTAGTTGCAAATTTCTGGTCTCTCGGCCAAGTTAATATGCGGCTGCCATGTGACATTATCGTTAGAGCCGCCACCACACAGCTACTTATAAAAGGGGATTTTCCTTCAGTTTTTTACAAAAACACATCTTTTTTTATGCGTCGCAGGAACTATTTTTTGTTTTTTTTTTTTTTTTGCAACAAAACAAGAAAGTTTTAAAGTGCAAGTTTGCTTTTTATATCGCTGCAACGAGAGACAACAAAGAAACTTTTCCCCAGTTTCGTACACAAATAATTGCATAAATTATTACAATTCGCAGTAATTCATACCTGGAAGAAACTATGAAATGACAGGACTACGGGACGGGACAGGACACCCCCCTTTTTAGCTACAGGCTTCTCCTGAAAAGTTGCAAAAGAAAATGCAAGTTTGTGGAGAAGGGCAAAAAACAATGACAGCAATATTAATCGTTGTTATGGTTTCAACAACTCATGACCTTTTTCTTGTTTATTATATAAATTGTGGATTTTCCATTAAATTTCCCTCTTGAAAAACTACAATTAGCTTCGATTGAGGGTTTACTGATGGAATTATTTAAGTTAATCACATAATATAAATTATTAAGCTATATATAATTAAGTAAAAATGTTTCTTAATCATTAAATAATGAAATATAATTATCAATTATTATTTTGAGTGTTCTGGAACACCTTATTAAAAAATAAATAATAATTTCTGCTCTTGCGGTTATGAATTCACCAATTATTAATAAAAATATTAATATTACACCATAAACTTTCAACAAAAAAAGGAAAACAAATAAAACTAAATAGAAAATAGAAACAAAACCGAAATATAACATAAGCCATTATAAACTTTTAGCAACTCTAAGCAAATTCAAATTTACAACTAATTAAATCAAAAATTAGCTTTAAAGAAACAAAATTTTTAGGAATATTAAGAACACTAAATAATAATAATATTAATATTACACCATAAACATTTAAGATCTCCACAACAATAAGCAATAAACTAATATTTCAATGAAATAAAAACTATAAAAAATGTTTCATACACTCTTTGAATAATAATGAAAAGTTATTATAATAAACAAATAAATATAACTTAAGAAAATAAAAATGTAAATCTAGAAAAATATTCAATATATAAACTATTCAATCAATTATGTTATCTTATTTTATTTTTAATGCTTTATTAAATATTTGTTCTTATTGTTCTTTGATCACAAAAATGGGTTTGTTCTTTGATCACAAAAATGGGTTTGTTCTTTGATCACAAAAATGGGTTTGTTCTTTGATCACAAAAATGGGTTTGGTATATGAAAAAATGTATTATATTAGCTCAGCCACAAATTATAATTAGACAAAATGAATAATTACATTTAGTTTGTGATCTGTGATCTTTCATAAGTTGTTAGTTTAATATTATAAGTGCCTTAAAATCCAGCTTCTGCTTTCCATAGTTTCCCCTTTGCTTTGGTAATAGAGCAGCACCTCTCCTCCTACATTCCGCAGAGCTGGCGGTGCAGGTTGCAAAAATTATTGTAGCCTCCATGCAGCAGATACAACTCCGGATAATCACGTCGCTGATCCTTGTAGCGTAGAAAATTTAGAAACTTGGGTGCCCGCTCCAAGGAGTAATCGCAATAGAACACATAGATGCAAGGACGACGACGCAGTTCCATCTGATGCGGCTCCATCGAAGTCTCCTCCTCCATGGGAAAGGTTTTCAAGATCTCCTTGCGTGAAGAGAGATTCCGAGCACCCATTATATGGCCATCAATGTATTGGTGTGGAAAGCGGCAATCGAAGATTTCATAAACGGTGGCAGGTCCCAGCTGCTCGACAAACTCGCCCTGGTTCAGGCCGGCCAGGGTGTCGCAAGTCATGTATTTTACATTTTGATTGCGATACCGAATGCCCGTCACAAGGTGGGGCAGTTTCAATTCATCCATCTCGGGCGTTATTTGTATTAGTTCCAGGAAAATTGAAGGATCAACGATGGGTTGCATTAGGATCTTTTTGCTTAAATCGATCACATGTTCCGTCTCCTTCTCCGTCTTCTCTGACTCTTCTCCTTCTTCTTCTTCTTCGTCGGCGTGGAACATCTGCGTAAAGTTTTGTTGTTAGTCTGTTTTTGGGATCGCAAATCTATTATTTTGTTGCAAAAAACTTACCGGGTCCTCGGACATCATTAAAGATTTCATTATTATTTAGTTTAGACCAGAGTTCTAATAGAGAAACCGATTTAATTGACACTTTTCCCCCAGCAAGAGCAGTTTTGCGCTTGTTTTCAATACCAGGGATGGACAAACACTATTTACACTATTTACTCACCACGGAGGCGTATTCACCATGCGAAGCTTTTTGATTTTTAACCGATTTTTGTTTGTAAAGAAAAATACTAAAACAATATTTATTAGAGAAATTGCTTTAAAAGCAAGCTTTTGAGACTTAGGTTTCAGCGGTTTTCTGATATTATAAATATATAGAAATATATTAAAGATAAGCTTGTCAAATATTTAATGGTATTGGTATTTAACATATTTTTAAATACCAAAAAATATGTTTAGCTTGATGAAAATCAAGAAAATTAACTACATTTTAAGTTATATATTATAATTTTTATAGAACTATGACTAGTATTGTCCAGCTTATGTTTTTATTTTTTATTATTA